>CM060360.1:172393345-172759772 GCA_030545235.1 Helianthus tuberosus
AATTGACAAACTGTTCGATTCACTACCAGACGAGATGGATTGGCAATACTATGCACTGATGTTAAAAAATACAATCACAGCTGAAAAACTCACTGTCGACTTGCTGATTGAAAGACTAGAAAGTCATGAATTGGAGATAAAGAAAACTCACAAAGTAAATCATTCATCTTACCAACAAAATGTGGAGTTGTACTATCCTAAGAGTATGATTCCCAAGAATGTTTCTCCAAGAACTGCTTTCTCAGCTGAAAACACAAACACTTCAAGAAAAGAAAGTTCAAGTTCAAACAATGGTTTTCATGGAGGTTTTTCATCAAACGCTCCAAGTCAAGGATCTTCTTCAAACCCTTCAAGTCAACAACAATCTGTTCCAAAGAATGTATTTTCATGCAACATTGCAGTAGATTTGAAGAATGCTCAGAACTTTGATGAGGAGTCTGCAAAACAGCAGATGATCTTTCTAGCATCTGTATTGGAGTCATACGAAGGGCTAGTAGCAGGAAAGATAGGAAATACCAATCTGACGAAAGAAGATTATGACCAGATTGATCCCGAGGAAATGGAGCTGATCGATATTCGTTGGGCAATGGCCAGTGCTGTTCGTAGAGCACAACGCTTCATGGAAATTACCGGCAGAAAGACAATCGGTGGTGCTTCCACTAAGCTGGGGTTTGATAAATCGAAAGTGACGTGTTTCAAATGTAAGCAGAAAGGTCACTTCAAACGAGAATGCAGAAATGCATATGCTGATGAGTCAGAAAACCCTTTCAGAGATGATTATTACAAGAGAGCAATCTATCACCAGAATAAATCTGAGCCACCTAGATTGAAGCAAGTTGAAGACAACAAAGAGAAGTCTAGAGCTCTTGCCGTGATTCATGATGACGAAGGGTATGATTGGAGCGAAATATTGCCTGAGGAAGATGCAGTGGGTTATGCATTCGTGACAAAAATTACTCCTTACAAAGACATTAGAACTGATAAAGAAAAACTCGTCAACCGAAGAATGAGGGCCCAAACTAGATTGAACAAAATTTATAACACTTACAAAGAAGCTAAAATTGCAAAAAGGTGGGATGCCGACAGAGAATGTTACCTTGATCCTGAAGGAAACATTGCAGTTGACCCAAATTCCATCAGTATTGATGTTCTTACACAACAAGTTACCGAGGAAGAAGAAGCTAGACAAAGAGAATGGTGGGGAGGTGGTGAAGATAAACAAGTAGAAAAAGATGAAAAAGCCAAAGATCCAGAACAGAAACCAAAGTCAAAGAATGCTGATGATGGGATCATCGACACATCACAAGAGCTAACAGCTGGGAACTTGAGGAAGATGGCTGAAAAGGTTCTTGCAGCAAAAGAACTTGAGGTAGTGTCTAGTTCTGGAACTGAGTCAACAAACAAGGTCAGTTCAAATGATAAAGTTGAATCAGGTAAGAAAGATAAATCTGAAAATGACTGCAAAAATTGCATGAAAGAGTGCAAAGTTTGTAGTACAATCACTTACCTCAGTGGTAAGAAGATTGAAGAATTGACTAGTAAAGTCAAAAGTGTTGAAAATCAAATCTTAGACCGTGACAAAATGCTGAAAGCTTCGAATGAAAGATTAAAAGAATTAGCTGATAAAATTGAAAATGATAAAAATGACATTGAAAGAATAAGAAAAGAAAATGAAAAGTTGATTCTTGAAAGTCGTAAAATTTCTGAAAATTATGAGAAGCTAAAGCGAACGGTTAAAGATTCTGATGAAAGAAATGGTAAAACAACAAAGGAAAACCTTCAATTATCAGGGGTTATAAGGGTAAAAGAAGAGTTAATCAATAAACAACTTGATGAAATTGCAAAATTGAAGCTTCAGTTTGAAGAAGCTAAAATTGAGAATGAACGTATTAATCTAAAACTGAGCAGTTACAACTCTGCAAGCTTTGTTTTGCAACACATTGTTCCAAAACCCATTGGAAAAACCAAAGCTGGCGAAGATGTATACTGTGATGGAACTGGGGTGGGGTTTCATCAAGTCCCTCCACCGGTTCTAAACAATTTTTCAAAGAAGCAGTCAGGGTTGGTTAATGATGATGTTGAATCAAATGAGATAAACCTACCAGAAACGATTGATGTGACATTTTCTTCATCATCATCCGATGACAGTGTTCAAACTGAAATTATTAAAGGAATGGCTGAAAATGTCTTGGATAGTGACTCAAATGAAGATGAAGAATGCTTTCTGAACAATTACATTCCGAAATCAAAATCTAAAAACAACTTAAATGAAGAACCGGGTCTTGTGATGTACAAGATGTCTGGATCTGATAAGTTGTATTCAGACTTTGAATTTCCTCTGGAGAATGTTAATGTGAACAAATTGAAAAATGTTTTCAAATTGGTTGAAATTGATTTGTCTGAAGTGGAAGGTTTGAAACAGACAAAAAGACAGATGAATTTTGAGAAAGATAAATCTTACTATAAGAAACCTGTTATTCCACCACGTTTTTCTAACAAATATCAAAATAAATGGTTGGGAGAATATCAGGGTGGTAAGAATTATCAGAAAAGGAATGTTCAGAACAAGAAGTTTGCTGTGAAAAAGGTGTTTGTGAACAGTTCAAGTTCACTTTCTGAAGAGGAATCTGAAATCTTTTTAAAATCAAACAAAGAGTTCTTTGAAAAGAAGGCATCACAGCCTCAGTCTGAAGGCTCAGGACGGGTAGTTGACACCCGAACATGCTTCAAATGTAATCAAGTTGGACATATTGCACGAAAGTGTACCAACTTGAAGCCTAAGACTGAAACTGTGAAGAATTCTATCAAGAGAGATGTTGTGAAAGGAAAGGGTCCAATGATTGTTGAGAAAAATGTTCTGAAAAATGAGAAAACCAAGATCAAAACTGAACCTGTTAAGAATTTGGTATCAAAAAATGATAAATTTTACCAGCGGGTTGCATCATCTCAACAAACATGGAAGCCAAAAATTGTTGAAAAGAAAGTTGATTTACCAAAGGTGTCTGAAACTGAAAAACCATCATCTTCTAACAAAAAGAAGTATATACCTTTGAAGTTGTATGAGGTAAAGAAAATTCAACCAACCGCTCAACCTCAAAAGGACGAATTTTTATTATTCAAAGAGGTTGAAGTTGAAACAGCTGAAAGCCTTAAAATAAATGATAAAAACTTTCCGCCACTTTACACCAAAACAACTCACCTTAATTTCAAGTTACCTGAGTCAAATGAGGCTTGGGTAGCATCAAAATCTCATTAAAATGTTTTTGACATGTGCAGGAGCTTCCAAGATCCATTTCACGTTGGATTATGGATAGTGGAGCTTCTCGGCACATGACAGGAAAGACAGCACTGCTGTATGATGTCAGAAATATCAATGGTGGTTATGTGGGATTTGCTGGTCATGAAGGTGGTAAAATTATTGGTGAAGGAACTTTATCCAACGGGATCGTTACGTTTGAAAGAGTTAACTACATCACTGAGTTGGAGAACAATCTGCTAAGTATCTCGCAGATTTGTGACAATAAGTATACTACTCACTTCACAGACAAAGAATGCTTGATTTTGAAGCCTGGATTTGTTATCCCTGAAGAATGGATTATAATGCGAGCACCAAGAGAAAATGACTTATATGTGTTGGATATGTCTGTAGCAACTACAACAACAGGTCAAGCACACTGTTTTGTTTCGAGAGCAACGGAAAAAGAATCAAAGTTGTGGCATCGTAAGATGGGGCACATTCATCTTAGAAAAATGAATCATTTGGTGCACAATGATCTAGTTCTTGGAGTTAATATCAAAGGTTTTCATCTGGAAGGGGAGTGCATTAGTTGCATGAAAGGCAAGCAAAAGAAAAAGTCACACCCCACAAAGCAATTCAATTCAGTCTCAAGACCTTTAGAAAGACTTCATATGGATTTATTTGGTCCTGTGAATGTCAAAAGTATCACCGGAGAACTTTACTGTCTTGTGGTTACTGATGATTATTCCAGATTTTCATGGGTGTTATTCTTAAAGTCAAAAGAAGAAACGTTTGACAGATTGAAGGGGTTGTTCAGAAAGATTGAAAATTTGTACCAAAGACGTATTAGAAGAATCAGAAGTGATAATGGTACTGAGTTCAAGAACAACAATATGGAAGAATATTGTGAAGAAAAAGGTATCTTGCATGAGTTCAGTGCTCCGTACACTCCGCAACAGAATGGAGTTGCAGAACGTAAAAACAGGACACTGATTGAAACGGCCAGAACAATGCTTGCTGATTCAAAGTTACCGATAAATTTCTGGGCAGAAGCCGTTTCCGCCGCATGCTACACGCTCAACAGAGTTCTCACTGTCAAGAAATTCAACAAAACATGCTTTGAGTTGATCAATAACCGAAAACCAAATCTAAAGTATCTTGAACCGTTCGGGTCACCCTGCACTGTTCTTGAACCTTTTGGAAAGTTTGGAGAGAAGAGTATTGAAGGAATATTCGTAGGCTATGCCAGTCCTTTACGACGAGTCTTCGTTCCAAGTCTAAAACGGATTATTGAAGCTCAAAATGTTGAATGCCAAGGTCACACAATGCCTCCACAAAATCCTGGCGACTCATGGCGTTTCAATTATGATGTTTTGTGGGAATGCTTCAACATGGAGGAAGAACTAGAATTCTTTGATGAGTTGGATATTCTAAGAGAATATGAAGATGAAAGGTTTCCAGCTAACTCTTATCGAAAACAACAAGCTTCAAATGATGACGAAGCAGGTCCTAGCAATGCTGGAGAACATGACGATGTTGAAAATGATGTTGCTCAAGAAAATCAGACGGTAGAGAATGATGATCAAGAATCTGAAAACAGACCAATCTTCGATCATGATAATTCAGACTCTGAGGGGGAGATAATCCATTTTTCAAATCAAACTATTCCAGTTAGTGAACAAGTTGCTGATCAAAACGTCACAAATTTGGAGAGCGAAGTAGATGTTTCAGGCGAGATGATGCCAAGAACGCTTTCTTATCATCCGGAGGATCTAATAATCGGAGAACTGCAATCAGGCGTCCGCACTCGAAGACAGCTTGATCAAGGGCTTACATGTTTTTACACAAAAGTTGCACCTTTACAAACTGAATTCTCATTAAGCTGTTTTATCTCGCAGATAGAACCAAGGACGTACAGAGAGGCGCTTACTGAAGATTCATGGGTAAATGCAATGCAGGAGGAGTTGTGCCAATTTGAAAAGCTTGGCGTATGGAAGTTAGTAGATTTGCCCGATGGACATCGGAAGATTAATACCAAATGGGTGTTTAAGTGCAATAGGGATGATCGAGGAGTTATCATTCGAAACAAAGCTCGACTCGTTGTTCAAGGCTTCAGTCAGCAGGAGGGGATAGATTTCACCGAAGTATATGCCCCCGTCGCAAGACTTGAAGCTATCAGAATCTTCCTTGCATTTGCATCATGGAAAGGATTTAAAGTTTTTCAGTTAGATGTGAAGTCGGCATTTCTCTATGGCAAGGTGAAAGAGGAGGTTTATGTTGGACAGCCACCGGGCTTCACCGACCCAATTCATAAAGATAAAGTTTATCTCCTTGATAAAGCGTTGTACGGCTTACATCAGGCCCCGAGAGCCTGGTATGAGACCTTGTCTCAACATCTGTTAGCCAACCACTTCACTCGAGGAAAGATAGACGCCACTCTTTTCACAAAAGAAGTCGACGGACATCTTCTAATTGTCCAAATTTACGTGGATGACATAATTTTCGGGTCTACAAATGAACAACTCTGCAAAGATTTTGAACAATTTATGAAGCAGAAGTTTGAAATGTCTTCAATGGGTGAGATGAAGTTCTTCTTGGGACTTCAAGTTGATCAACTTTCCGAGGGAACTTTCATACATCAAACAAAATATGTTCATGATGTTCTGGAGAAATTCGTGATGTCAGGAATGTCACCAATGTCCACCCTATTAGCGACAAATCATGGGATACACCCTGATCTCACCGGAGAGAAGGTAGACGAAACACTGTATCGCTCCATGATCGGTTCGTTAATGTACTTGACGGCATCAAGACCGGATATTATGTATCCAACCTGCCTCGCGGCGCGATTTCAGTCAAATCCTAGAGCTTCGCACATGGTAATTGTGAAAAGGATTCTACGCTACCTGAAAGGAACTCCATCTTTGGGGTTGTGGTATCCAAAAGTTGGCGACTTCATGCTCGAAGGATATTCTGATTCTGATTTCGGATGCTGCAAAGTGAATGCTAAATCAACAACAGCGGGGTGCCAGTTTTTCGGACCACGATTGGTCACCTGGCAATGCAAGAAGCAGACCTCTGTCGCTTTATCCACTTGTGAAGCTGAATATGTATCTGCTAGCAGCTGCTGTTCTCAGATCTTGTGGATCCAGCAACAGATGCGAGACTACGGTTTGCAATTTCTTAACTCCCCTATCTTTGTTGATAATGAGGCAGCAATAAACATTACAAAAAATCCTGTTCATCACGCTAAAACAAAACACATTGAAATTCGTCATCACTTCATCCGAGACTGTTTCGAGAAGAAGTTGATACGGATAGAAAAAATCCACACCGATGAACAAAAAGCTGACCTACATACCAAAGCATTTGATAAAACTCGTTTTAAATATCTTTTGAAACTTAATGGTATGAAGTTGCTATCGGATGCGGAGGAAATTGTTGGCGTTGATGAAGGTGCCACTGTAGATGATGTTGAAAAACAATCTGCAATGGTTTGTCGAATTTTTACTTGTTTTGGTTTTTAGGGGGAGATAGTAGTTTTCAGAAAATACAAAAACAATAAAAAATTCGAAAAAGCCAAAAACATTAGAAAATTTCAAAAAGAGTTTGTGTAAAAAGGGAAAATGATAGTACATCAGCTAGACAGTTTCAGTACGCTAAAGAAATGGAAAGTCTAAAATGCATTAAACAGTCTCACTAATGATGTGTTGATAGGTTTTTACACATTTAGTAGATTTGTTCGGGATATAAACATAAAATCTTACTTGCTTATTTCGTGGGGAACACTACTTGGATATATAGGTAACCCCTGAAATCTCGTTTGAAAGGTCTCTTAATCTGATATATTAGGTCTTTATTCTCAATGATGTCTGGGGTATTATTCCGGGACTTCTGCTGAACGGTAGTTCTGACCTAGTCCTTGGATAATACTTTCTGCAAATGCTTGAAACATAGCATTAAACCCTCAGCATGCTGAAACAATAAAATTGATAAACGCTGCTGTTGTAGCAAAAAGATCCTCTAAAGGGGACACACCTTAAAGTCGAAGCTGATATCTCTCTGCGTATACGGAAGTATCGACCTGAGATCCCTCGGCCCTCGCATACCTAATTTATGTACAGATATCATTGTAGTAATACTCACCTGTAAGACTGATTATTGAGATTCTGGATACGGGAGTATATTGAAGAGGTGGGACACATGTATAAGTTTAAGTCTTTAAAACACTTAATTCATATCCTGAACAGATTGAAATGTGTGTAAGAATTTAAGATGGATCAGTATATCAACAATCGAGGTGAATTGTTTAATGTTTGGCATGAAATCAAGCTTAATGGTACTTGTAACTTGTCGGAAGCTGATATGATTCCCTAACACGCTCACCAAAAATATGTTTGTAAATAGTTTACAGTTACTGCTTTTATTTTTCTGTCTTTCATGTGTTGCTCCATTGATAATTCCAAAAAGATTTTATTTTCTGCTTTATTTTCCGACAAACCAAAGTGGAAAGTTGATCTTCAAAGTCGAAAGTGATAAAAGATGCAGGAAGTTTTCTGGGATGGAAGATGAGTTTGGAGCTAATCTCAACTATTTTGTAATTGGAATGACAAACACAAGTTCATTAATTTGATACTTGTAAATTTTCAGAAAAGTTGTTTAAACTGAATTTTTCAAAAGTCAGTATGTTTTGTCTCAGATCAACCAAGGTCATTAAGTTGGACTTGGTTGTCAAATTAAGTAACTTGGGTCATTAATTTGAACTAAGTAACTTAAGTGGATTTCTAAAATCTGGCAAATGATGAGAAAAATCAAAGATTTCATTGAAAAAGTTAAAGTGAGCCTCATTCGGATGGACATCCGGACGGGTAGCCATACGCACGGATGGCAATGCGCCCGGATGACCATACGCATCTGATGATAGTATAAATAGAGGGTCAAAGAGTCAGTCAAAGCTATACGCACGTACGATACTCTTTCTCTCTCACACTTTGACTTTCTGACTTCGAAATTCTTTGCACGAATTCTTGTTCTCGTTGGTTTGCACAACTTAAACAATGGCAAAGGTATGTTTTTCTGATTCAAATCTGCAAAAATCCATTGTTCAATGACTGTTCATCACGTATCTGTTCTTTTGGAGCTTTATATCTTAGATTTAGCCTGTGTTAGTTCGATTTGTCATGAATAAATGATTAGGTTCTGATCGGAATGCTTAGATCTAAAGATTTACCGGATTAATTTGTGTTATAACATGTTAAAATCTGCTAGATCTGATGATTGAACGGTACATAGTTTCGGCTAGGATTTTGTTAAATTGACCTGTGATTAGGATGTTTTAGACTTTGTTGAACATAGGGTTTTGATCGTCTTAACATTCTCTGTATGGATCTATGTTCAATTTTAGTTTTTGACATTAAAATTTTCATAAGCTGTTACTGTGACTTGTATCTGCACGCACAACTTGTACGTGTGTATGGCAATCCGTGGGAAGTAATGTTGTACGCACGTATGGTAGTCCGTAGCAATGTCATGTTGTACGCACGCACAGCAATCCGTGACAAGGACAGGCTGTACGCACGTATGGTAATCCGTGGTAAGGACAGGCTGTACGCACGCATGACAATCCGTGGCAATGACATGTTGTACGCACGGATGACATACCGGAGATATGATTTGTTGTACGCACGGGTGGTTATACGCGGTGTAGACAAGTTGTCCGCACGGACAACTTATCCGCACGGTCAAGTCATGCGTACGGATATCTTTTCAAGTGTCTTACCATTCATCAAGTCTTTTCTAGACAAGAATATTTGTAGATCCCAAAATTTTAAAAAAATGAATAAAATTTCTGCAGGATTGGGATAAAGCTCATAATGTATATTGTCTATTGGATGAAGTGTATACTGAAAACACAGTAGTTCAGGATGTTGCAAAATTTTTGAGGGAAAGTAGAATTTCAAAGGCCTTAACTGATAAGACAGCAGCTTATGTATCACATGTGAAACGATTTTGGAATGCTGCAAGATACGAAGAAAGTGATAAGACCATTTATTCTGCTGTATCAAAGAAAGATGAGAATGGAAGAGATGTAGATTTGGAAATGAAAGTGACAGTTGGTGTTATTAGAAGAGTGTTGAATTTAGGAGACAATGATAGTGACCCAACCATAGTTTCTGAACGTTTAGTAAAAGGATTGTGGTGTAGGATGGGTTTTGCTGGCAGTGTGAATGGAAGAATGCAGAAGACAAGTTTTAGCCATGCTTACAAATTCTTGGCTCATTGTGTGCTTCATGCTTTGTCACATAGAAAAGGTGGATATGATGAAACTCAAGACTACATCATGAATATCATTGCTTGTCTCGTACTGAATAAACCTTACAATATTTCTCAAGTTATATTTGATCACATGACTGAGAATGCAAAGGATAGAAGCAAGAAGTTTCTTATGTATCCTAGGTTTGTCCAGATGTTGATAGATGATCAGTTTCAAGGTTTAGAAAAGAGTAGTAGTGACATCTTGGGCTTAAGGCACATGACACCTGACACGATCAGCAGGTTGATCAAAGGTCCAAATCCTGGAGCAAAGAGAATGATCTGTAAAATTTCAAATCCAAGCTATGTAGCTCCAGAGAATGATGCATGGAGACATGAAGACAGCAATTCTGATAATGAAGATGACCAAATGAGTTTGTTCTACAAGAAAGATACAAGATGGTGGTGTATCAAAGATGGAAAGAGGAAGAGAACTCCAAAGTCGTCCCCTGCAGTTTCTATTCCAAAGAATGTGAAAAAGGGTATTGTGAAAGGGGGAGTCATAAGGAATTTAGAATTTTATATTATGAAAATTTCTAATAAATTTGTCAAAACATCTGTTTTGCAGGGACTTCTGGAAAACAGAAACACAAGTTGACAGATGAACCAGTTTTGGAACCATCAACAGTTATTCAAGAAGGTGTTGATTTGTTATCACAATCTCTTCACAGTTTCTTGAAGAAGAATGAGGTTGCTGCTCAAGGAGTTAAAGATCAAGAAGGAGTTGTTCAAGATCTTTCAAGTGATGATGATTCTGAAACCACAATATCAGAATCTGAACTTGATCCACTTACTATTGGCAAAGGAAAGATCCAGTTGAAGAAAAGATCTCCAAAGAAAAAGAAAGGATCAGACGAAGAAGACTCAAATTATGATCCTGAAAATCCAAAGAAACAGATGAAAAAGAAAAGAAAAGCTGTTGTAACAGGTCTCATTCCAAGAAGTGTTCGAGCAAGAAAAGAAGTAAGTCAAGTTCAAAAGGAACATGATGGCAAAGATATTCAACATGTTGAATCTCCACAACCAGAAGAAACAGAAGCAGAAAAGCTGACTAGTCACGATGACTACATTGAAGTTACTGATGCTGGAGTCTTTTACTCAAAATTCCCAAATGTACCAGAAAACATAGAGATTCCAGAATCATCCTCACGACCAAGAAATTCAGAAGATTTCTTTAGCAATATGCCATCTGCTTCAGGTGATCCTTTAGAAGATCTGAATTTTGATGATGACCTATTCAACAATGATGCTGTAAGAATTCTAGCAAAGAAGGTCAAAGATCTTGAGAAAGAAAAAGAAAAAGCTGAAAAAGAACGTGATCTGTTAAAAGAACAAGTGAAAAAGTTAATGAAAGCTCATGATCAAATCAGAACGGTGATAATCCAGGATGAACGCGATATGAAGAAGATAAAAGAAGATGGTGAAAGTAACACTAAAGTGATTGAAGCTGTTCTGACAGAAATTTCTTCACTAAACAAGAATCTCGAAGATGTTAATAAAACACTCAATCAGGTGGTCAGTGATATAAGTGAATCAACTTCGAATGAAATGAAAATAATGAAGTTGGAGATGGAAGCCATGAAAGCTGACAAAGTGATGAAAGATGAACAACTGAAGATGCTATATTCTGTTGTTGAAAATCTTTTGAAGAAGGATGTTCATGCTGCTTATAATGAAATTGAAGTAAAGAAAGTTGAAGAGAGAAGACTTGAAAGAGAACGAAGACTGGCTGAGGATGCTATCCAAAAGAACAAAAGTGTAATTGAAGATGTTCAAGAAGCTGGTGGTTCTTCTCTTCAAGAAGATGCTGAAATGGTTGATGCTGTACATGCTGAAGATCAACATGTTCAAGAACAAGTCGCTCAAGAACAACATGAACAAGTCTTACATGATCAAAATTTTATGCTGATTGGAGAACCTTCTCAAGTCATTGATCCTGAAGAGATCATTCGTAGAGTTGCGGCTGAACAAAAGAAGAAAAAGTCCAAAGAAGTGATGTTACTTGAATGGAAGACAAATCAGTTTGTTCTTGTTGGTAATGCTTACATTGTGCCTCTCAACTCAAAAGATGGTCTTTACAGAATGAAAGTTATGAAGAGAAGAAAAGATGCAAAGAGAGCTCGGGGTGAAGAACTTAGTGATTCTGATGAAGAACTTCTTGTAGATGATGATGCAGAAGAAGATGAAGAAACAGTTGATGATGATGAGAAAGACGATGAGAATAAGAAAGATGATGATAAGAAGAATGATGACGATGATCAAGGATCGTCAGGATTAATTGTGAAGAATTCCATTGATGAACAAAGGATAGAGGAGTTTCTGAATGATCAGATCAACGAAATAGAAGATGATGATCATCAAGAAACTTCTACTTCTGGAAAGCAACACATGGAACAGGTATTTCTCACAAATCCCACTGTCATTTTCTTACAAGATAAAAGTCAAGAAGTGATTGAGGATAGTAGAACAAGGGCAGAAATGTTAGAGGAATTGGGTTTGCAAGAGGGTAAATTTAAATTTGATATTGAAGATGAGATACCTGAAACTTCTGAAGATGTACTGGAGTCAAGATATGCCTTTGAAGCTGATAATTACAATGATGTAATCGTTGAAGATGCTTCAGATTCATCTGATGATGAAGTTCGTTTTCACTATTCTGGAATTGATGCAACATTTCCTTCATTGTCGGAAATGTTTAAAGATCGAAATGAAGATGAAATTAGAAGGAAGATAGTGGAGAAGGTGTCTGTAGAAGGAATTCCAAACACTATTCCAAGAGAAAATTTGGCAGAAGAAAGAAAGAAATGGTACAAAGTCATGCCTAAAGAAAGAAAGAAACTTCGAGCCCTACAATTCTTTACACACGACAAAGAACTCTCTTGGGGTGATATTCTATCATGGGGATATTTGGAAGATTTGAAAGTCTATGCAATCAGAAGAGAACAGGGAGTACAGTACTTTGAGTTCTTGTCTGATATAAAAACTTTGCCGTGGTGGGATATCGACGAGCTGGTAAAAACAAAGAATATCAAAGAATTCTATCATGGGTTGGATGTTAAACAACATGATCAGAAGTTATGGAATTATGTGAAGCTGCAAGCTGAGAAAAGATATCCTGATTGGCAACCACACTTTCCACGACGAATTGAAAGAATTTTAGAAAGTGGTGAAAAGGATATTACACTGGATATCAAGCCTCCAAGTTGTTTGAAGAATATGCCTTTAAGGGCAATGGAGCAAGATTTCCATGATGAGTTTGAAAGTTGGTTGTATAATCAATCTACAGCAGAAGCAATAATTTCTTTAAATAACAAGTCCACAGGAGAAGCTAGAAGGATCTGTGTGTTAGATCCTATGTGGCTTGTTAACTGCTCAAAGAAGGATATTGATTGTTTGTTCTACAACAAGATAGTTTACGAAAGACCTGATAGAGAGCAAGCTCTGCAATATCAAAAGGTTGTGGATGTTTGTTACGCAAAAGACATCAACTCTGGAAGATACTGGAAGACTAAATGGAGAGATTTAGAGATTGATGAGTTCTTGAAGGTATACAAGCGTGAACAACGTTCAAAGAAGATTGCTGAAAGAGCTGCTGAACGGGGGAGACGTAATTTGGGAATTGTTCCTCCAACAGATCAGACACCAATAGAATCTGAAGAAAACAAAATTCCAAGGTGGGATCGGAAGCGTGATGGAGATCCTGTCTACAGACATTGGTGGTTGACTGAGGGAAGACAAAAGAGAAAAAGAATGTTGGAAGAAAAAGCACAGAAGAGAAGAGAAAAAGCGCGTGAACGAAGACGTAACAGAAGGAATTAAAGACTATGCTGGAAGGAACTACAGCTACATCCGAGGGGGAGTCTGTTAGTACATTACGTCTGTAGCTTCCGTCAGCATGTAGTCATATTTTGTATTCTGTGCTTATGTATATTGTCTGTATGTATGTTTGTAGTTAGCAGGACGACTCAGAAATAGGTTTTGTATGTAAAAGTGTTGTTTGGGTACAAGATCAACTCGTGCGGATAGCAATACGCACGTATGGCAATACGCACGGATGACATATCCTCACGGATAAGTCATACGCGCGGATGTCCATACGCACGGGTAGCTCATACGTACGGGTAGCCCATACGCACGGGTAGCCCACCCGCGCGTACAACACTTATAGTCTTTCTGAGTCTGTCTATAAATAGAAGGTCCGGTGCTATTTTGTCAGAACTTTGGAGACGCACGGATAGCTTGTATGTTCAACGGAACTTTGTGACTTTCATAACGATTAATAGAACGAACAAAGACAAGCAGTTAAAAGTTGAATTCTCTGTTGTACAAATCTGTGATTCGACTTAGTGGATTCCGCACACTAAGACGAAATCGATTCATCTTGTTCCTACGATCAGATCCTGTATCTACGGGACCAACACTACATACATACATACAAACAATATACATAAACACAGAATACAAAATATGACTACATGCTGACGGAAGCTACAGACGTAATGTACTAACAGACTCCCCCTCGGATGTAGCTGTAGTACCTTCCAGCATAGTCTTTAATTCCTTCTGTTGCGTCTTCGTTCTCGCGCTTTCTCTCTTCTTTTCTGTGCTTTTTCTTCCAACATTCTTTTTCTCTTTTGTCTTCCTTCAGTCAACCACCAATGTCTGTAGACAGGATCTCCATCACGCTTCCTTTCCCACCTTGGAATTTTGTTTTCTTCAGATTCAATTGGTGTTTGATCTGTTGGAGGAACAATCCCCAGTTTTCGTCTTCCCAACTTAGCAGCATGCTCAACAATCTTTTTGGAACGTTGTTCACGCTTGTATACTTTCAAGAACTCATCAATCTCTAGATCTCTCCATTTAGTCTTCCAGTATCTTCCAGAGTTGATGTCTTTTGCGTAACAAACATCCACAACCTTTTGATATTGCAAAGCTTGCTGTCTATCAGGTCTCTCATAGACTATCTTGTTGTAAAACAGACAATCGATATCTTTCTTTGAGCAGTTTACAAGCCACATAGGATCTAACACACAGATCCTTCTTGCTTCTCCTGTGGACTTGTTATTTAAAGAGATTATTGCTTCAGCTGTAGTTTGATTATACAACCAACCTTCAAACTCATCGTGGAAATCTTGCTCCATTGCCCTTAAAGGCATATTCTTCAAACAACTTGGAGGTTTGATATCCAGAGTAATATCCTTTTCACCACTATCCAAGATTCTGACAATTTGTTGTGGAAAGTGTGGTTTCCAATCAGGATATCTTTTCTCAGCTTGCAGCTTCACATAATTCCATAATCTTTGATCGTGTTGCTTCACATCTAACCCATGGTAGAATTCTTTGATGTTCTTTGTTTTCACCAGCTCGTCTATATCCCACCAAGGCAAAGTTTTGATATCAGACAAGAACTCAAAATACTGTACTCCCTGTTCTCTTCTGATTGCATAAACTTTTAAGTCTTCCAAATATCCCCAAGAGAGAATGTCACCCCAAGAGAGTTCTTTGTCGTGCTTAAAGAATTGAAGTGCCCGAAGTTTCTTTCTCTCTTTTGGCATGACTTTGTACCATTTCTTTCTTTCTTCAGCTAAGTTTTCTCTCGGTATGGTATCAGGAATACCTTCTGCAGACACTTTCTCCACTATCTTTCTTCTAATTTCATCTTCATTTCTATCTTTGAACATTTCCGACAACGAAGGAAATGTTGCATCAATCCTAGAATAATGAAAATGAACTTCATCATCAGATGAATCTGAAGCGTCTTCAACGATTACATCATTGTAATTATCAGCTTCAAAGGCATATCTTGGCTCAAATACATCTTCAGAAGTTTCAGGAATCTCATCTTCAATATCGAACTTAAATTTACCTTCTTGCAAACCCAATTCCTCTAACATTTCTTCCCTTGTTCTACTAACCTCAATCACTTCCTGATTTTTATCTTGTAAGAAAATGACGGTAGGATTTGTGATGAATACCTGATCCATATGCTGTTTTCCGGAATTAGAAGTTTCTTGCTGATCATCATCTTCTTGCTCGTTGATCTGATCATTCAGAAACTCTTCAATCCTTTGTTCATCAATAGGATTCTTCACAATCAATCCTGAAGAACCTTGGTCATCGTCATCATTCTTCTTATCATCATCTTTCTTATTATCATCGTCTTTCTCATCATCGTCTTTCTCTTCATCGTCTTTCTCTTCATCTTCATCTGCTTCATCATTTACACGAAGTTCTTCATCAGAGTCACTGACTTCTTCTCCTCGAGCTTTCTTCGCTTCTTTTCTCCTTTTCATAACTTTCATTCTGTAAAGACCATCTTTTATGCTGAGTGGCACAATATAAGCATTACCAACTAGAACAAACTGCTTTGTCTTCCATTCAAGTAGCAACACCTCTTTGGACTTTTTCTTCTTTTGTTCAACAGCAACTCTACGAATGATTTCATCAGAATCAATGATTTGATAAGGCTTTCCAACTAACATGAAATCTTGACCATGTACAACTTGTTCTTGAACAACTTGTTTTTGAGCATTTTCAGCATCAATCATTTCTGCATCAACTTGTCTTGAAGAGCCACCAGCTTCTTGAACATCTTCAACTATACTTTTGTTCTTTTGGATAGCATCCTCAGCTAGTCTTCGCTCTCTTTCAAGTCTTCTTTCTTCAACTTTTCTTACTTCAATTTCATTGTAGGCAGCATGAACATCCTTTTTCAAAAGATTTTCTACAACAGAGTATAACATCTTGAGTTGTTCATCTTTCATCACTTTGTCAGCTTTCATGGCTTCCATCTCCAACTTCATTGCTTTCATTTCATTTGAAGTAGATTCACTCATTTCACTGAGCAGCTGATTTAGTGTTTGATTTACATCTTGGAGATTCTTGTTCAATGAAGAAATTTTTGCCATAAGAGCTTCAATCACTTTAGTATTACTATCACCGTCTTCCTTTATTTTCTTCATGGTGTGTTCATCCTGGATTAACACCGTTCTAAGTTGATCATGAGCTTTCATTATCTTGTTCACTTGTTTCAATAAAAGATCACGTTCACTTTCAGCTTTTTCTTTTTCTTTCTCAAGATCTTTGACTTTCTTTGCAAGAACTCTCACTGCTTCATTGTTGAATAAATCATCATCAAAATTCAGATCTTCTAAAGGATCACCTGAAGCAGGTGGAATATTGCTGAAGAAATCATCTGAATTTCTTGGCCGTGAGGACGATTCTGGAATCTCTATAGTTTCTGGTACTTTTGGAAATTCTAAATATGAGACTCCAGCATCAGTAACTTCAATATAGTCATCGTGACTAGTCTTCTTTTCGGCTTCTGTTTCTTGTGGTTGAGGTGATTCAACATGTTGAGTATCTTTACCATCATGTTCCTTTTGAACTTGACTTTCGCCTTTTCTTGCTCGAACACTTCTTGGAATAAGACCAGCTACAACTGCTTTTCTTTTCTTGATTTGTTTCTTTGGACTCTCAGGATCATAAGTTGAATCTTCTTCGTCTGACCCTTTCTTTTTCTTTAGAGACTTCTTCTTTAACTGAGCTTTTCCTTTGCCAAGAGTAAGTGGATCAAGTTCAGATTCTGATATTGTGGTTTCAGAATCATCATTACTTGAAAGATCTTGAACGACTCCTTCTTGATCTTTAACACCTTCTTGATCTTTAACACCTTGAGCAGCATCCTCATTCTTCTTTAAGAAACTTTGAAGAGATTGTGATAACAATTCAGTTCCTTCTTGAATAACAGCTGACGGTTCCAGAACTGTTTCATCTATCAACTTGTGTTGCTGTTTTCCAGAAGACCCTGCAAAACAGATGTTTGACAAATTTATTAGAAATTTTCACAATATAAAATTCTAATTTCCTTATGACTCCCCCTTTCACAATACCCTTTTTTACAATCTTTGGAATAGAAACTGCAGGGGACGTCTTTGGAGTTCTCTTTCTCTTTCCATCTTTGATACACCACCATCTTGTATCTTTCTTATAGAACAAACTCATCTTGTCATCTTCATTATCAGAATTGCTATCTTCATGTCTCCAAGCATCATTTTCTGGAGCTATATAGTTAGGATTTGAAATTTTGCAGATCATTCTTTTAGCTCCTGGATTTGGACCTTTGATCAACCTGCTGATTGAGTCTGGTGTCATATGCCTAAGGCCCAAAATATCGTTACTTCTCTTTTCTAAACCCTCAAACTTATCATCTATCAACATCTGGACAAACCTAGGATACATAAGAAACCTCTTGCTTCCATCCTTTACATTCTCAGACATGTGATCAAAAATTACTTGAGAAATATTGTATGGTCTGTTCAGTACAAGACAAGCAATGATATTCATGATATAGTCTTGAGTTTCATCATATCCACCTTTTCTGTGTGACAATGCATGAAGCACACAATGAGCCAAGAATTTATAAGCGTGGCTAAAACTTGTCTTCTGCATCCTTCCATTCACACTACCAACAAAACCCATCCTACACCACAATCCTTTTACAAGACGTTCAGAAACTATGGTTGGGTCTCTATCAGCGTCTCCTAAATTCAACACTCTCCTTATATCACCAACTGTCACTTTCATCTCTAAATCTATATCTTTTCCATTCTCATCCTTCTTAGATACAGCAGAATAAATGGTTTTATCACTCTCTTCGTATCTTGCCGCAGTCCAAAATCGTTTCACATGCGATTCATAAGCTATTGTCTTATCAGTTAAAGCCTTAGAGATTCTGCTTTCTCTTAAGAATTTTGCAACATCTTGAACTATTGTGTTTTCGGTATACACTTCATCCAATACACAATATATATTATGAGCTTTATCCCAATCCTGCAGAAATTTTATTCATTTTAAAATAATTTTGGGATCTCAAAATATTCTGTTAAAGAAAGACTTGTTGTATGGTATGACACTTGAATGGTTATCCATACGCATGACTTATCCATGCGTATGACTTATCCGCGAGGATAAGTTATCCGTGCGCACAATATGACGTTGCCCCGGATTGCCATCCGTGCGTACAACATGGAATTGCCATGGATTGCCATCCGTGCGTACAGCCTGACTTTGCCACGGATTGCCATACGTGCGTACAGCCTGGCTTGCCACGGATTGCTATCCGCGCGTACAAGTTATGCGTGCGGATACAAGTCACAGATGAAGAACAGTCTATGAACATCAAAAATTTTCTAAGGCCAATCCTAAAATTTAACACAGATCTATACAGAGGATGTCAATGCGATCAAAACCCTATGTTCAATGATGTCTAAATCATCCTATTCACAGGTTAATTTCACAAAAACCTAGCCGACACTATGTACCGTTCAAACATCAGATCTACCAGATTTTACCATGTTATAACACAAATTAAACCGGTAAAATCCTAGATCTAAGCATTCCGAACAAAACCCTATGATTTATTCATGACAAAACGAACTAACACAGGCTAGATCTAAGATTAAAGCTCCTAAAGTAAAGGTACGCGATGAACAGATAGCAAACAACAGATTATAGCAGATTTGAGTTAGAAGAACATACCTTTGCCATTGTAAATGTTGTGTAATCCAACGAAAACAAAGATCCGTGCAAAGAATTCCGAAATCAGAAAGTCAAAGTGTGAGAGAGAAAAAGTATTGTACGTGCGGATAGCTTTGACTGACTCTTTGACCCTCTATATATACCATCACCAGACGCGTATTGTCACCCGTGCATATAACCATCCGTGCGTATGGCTATCCGTCCGGATGAACATCCGAATGAGTCACACTTTAACCTTTTCAATGGAAACTTTGAATTTTCTCAAATTTTGCCAGTTTTTAGAAATCCACTTAAATTGCTTAGTTCAAATTAATGACCCAAGTAACTTAATTTGTCGACCAAGTCCAACTTAATGACCTTGGTTGACCTGAAACAAAACATACTGACTTTTGGAATTTTTGTTCAAACATTTTTCTGAAAAATTTACAAGTATCAACTTAATGAACTTGTGTTTGACATTTACAATTACCAATTAGTTATGATTAGCTCCAAACTCATCTTCCAACCCAGAAACTTCCTGCATCTGCTTTCAACTTTCGAATCCGAAGATCAACTCTCCACTATGGTTTGTCGGAAAATAAAGCAGAAAAATAAAATCTTTTTGGAATTTTTAATGAATGCAAGAAGACTAGAAATGAAAAACAGAAATATAAGAGCAGTAAACGTAAACTTTTTACAAACATATTTTTGGTGAGCGTGTTAGGGAATCATATCAGCTTCCGACAAGTTACAAGTACCATTAAGCTTGATTTCATGCCAAACATTAAACAATTCACCTAGATTGTCGATATGCTGATCCATTTAAATTCTTACACAAATTTCAATCTGTTCAGGATACTGTTACAGTGTTTTAGAAACTTAAACTTATACGCGTGTCCCACCTCTTGAATATACTCCTGTATCCAGAATCCCAATAATCAGTGTTACAGGTGAGTATACTACAATGATGTCTGTACATAAATTAGGTATGCGAGGGCCGAGGGATCTCAGGTCGATACTTCCGTATACGCAGAGAGATATCAGCTTCGACTTTTCGGAATGTCCCCTTTAGAGGATCTTTTAGCTACAACAGCAGCGACTATCAATTTTATTGTTTCGGCATGCTGAGGGTTTATGATGTGTTTCAAGCATTTGCAGAAAGTATTATCCAAGGACTAGGTCAGAACTACCGTTCAGCAGAAGTCCCGGAATAATACCCCAGACATCATTGAGAATAAAGACCTAGTATATCAGATTATGAGACCTTTCAAACAAGATTTCAGGGGTTACCTATATATCCAAGTAGTGTTCCCCACGAAATAAGTAAGTAAGATTTTAGGTTTATATCCCGAACAAATCTACTAAATGTGTAAAAACCTATCGACACATCATTAGTGAGACAGTTTAACGCATTTGAACTTTTCATTTCTTTAGCGTACTGTCACCGTCTAGCTGATGTACTATCATTTTCCCTTTTTACACAAACTCTTTTTGAAATTTTATCATGTTTTTGGGTTTTTGAAATTTTTTAATGTTTTTGGCTTTTTCGAATTTTTTATTGTTTTTGTATTTTCTGAAAATAAAACTACTATCTCCCCCTAAAAACCAAAACAAGTAAAAATTCGACAAACCATTGCAGATTGTTTTTCAACATCATCTACAGTGGCACCTTCATCAACGCCAACGATTTCCTCCGCATCCGATAACAACTTCATACCATTAAGTTTCAAAAGATATTTAAAGCGTGTTTTGTCAAATGCTTTGGTATGTAAGTCAGCTTTTTGTTCATCGGTGTGGATTTTCTCTATTCGTATCAACTTCTTCTCGAAACAGTCTCGGATGAAGTGATGACGAATTTCAATGTGTTTTGTTTTAGCGTGATGAACAGGATTTTTTGTTATGTTAATTGCTGCCTCATTATCAACAAAAATAGGGGAGTTAAGAAATTGCAAACCGTAGTCACGCATCTGTTGCTGGATCCACAAGATCTGAGAGCAGCAGCTGCTAGCAGATACATATTCAGCTTCACAAGTGGATAAAGCGACAGAGGTCTGCTTCTTGCATTGCCAGGTGACCAATCGTGGTCCGAAAAACTGGCACCCCGCTGTTGTTGATTTAGCATTCACTTTGCAGCATCCGAAATCAGAATCAGAATATCCTTCGAGCATGAAGTCGCCAACTTTTGGATACCACAACCCCAGAGATGGAGTTCCTTTCAGGTAGCGTAGAATCCTTTTCACAATTACCATGTGCGAAGCTCTAGGATTTGACTGAAATCGAGCCGCGAGGCAGGTTGGATACATAATATCCGGTCTTGATGCCGTCAAGTACATTAACGAGCCGATCATGGAGCGATATAATGTTTCATCTACCTTCTCTCCGGTGAGATCAGGGTTTATTCCATGGTTCGTCGCTAATGGGGTGGACATTGGTGACATTCCTGACATCCCGAATTTCTCCAGAACATCATGAACGTATTTTGTTTGATGTATGAAAGTTCCCTCGGGAAGTTGATCAACTTGAAGTCCCAAGAAGAACTTCATCTCACCCATTGAAGACATTTCAAACTTCTACTTCATAACTTGTTCAAAATCTTTGCAGAGTTGTTCATTTGTAGACCCGAAAATTATGTCGTCCACGTAAATTTGGATAATCAGAAGATGCCCGTCGACTTCTTTTGTGAACAGAGTGGCATCTATCTTTCCTCGAGTGAAGTGATTGGCTAACAGATGTTGAGACAAGGTCTCATACCAGGCTCTCGGGGCCTGATGTAAGCCGTACAACGCTTTGTCAAGGAGATAGACTTTGTCTTTGTGAATTGGGTCGGTGAAGCCCGGTGGCTGTCCGACATAAACCTCCTCTTTCACCTTGCCGTAGAGAAACGCCGACTTCACATCTAACTGAAAAACTTTGAATCCTTTCCACGATGCGAATGCAAGGAAGAATCTGATTGCTTCAAGTCTTGCGACAGGGGCATATACTTCGGTGAAATCTATCCCCTCCTGCTGACTGAAGCCTTGGACAACGAGTCGAGCTTTGTTTCGAATGATAACTCCTCGATCATCCCTCTTGCATTTAAACACCCATTTGGTATTGATCTTTCGGTGACCATCGGGAAAATCTACTAGCTTCCATACACCTAGCTTCTCGAATTGGCTTAATTCCTCCTGCATTGCATTTACCCATGAATCTTCAGTAAGCGCCTCTTTGTACATCCTTGGTTCTATCTGCGAGATAAAACAACTTAATGAGAATTCAGTTTGCAAAGGAGCAACTTTTGTATAAAAACATGTAAGCCCTTGATCAAGCTGTCTTCGAGTGCGGACGCCTGATTGCAGTTCTCCGATTATCAGTTCCTCTGGGTGATAAGAAAGCGTTCTTGGCATCACCTCGCCTGAAACATCTACTTCGCTCTCCAAATTTGTAACGTTTTGATCAGCAACCTGTTCACTGACTGGAATAGTTTGATTTGAAAAATGGATTAGCTCCCCCTCAGAGTTTGAATCATCATGATCGAATATTGGTCTGTTTTCAGATTCTTGATTGTCATTCTCTACCATCTGATTTTCTTGATCAACATCAGTTTCAACATCGTCATGTTCTCCAGCATTGCTTGGTCCCGCCTCGTCATCATTTGAAGCTTGTCGTTTTCGATAAGATTCTGCTGGGAACCTTTCATCTTCATACTCTCTTAGAATATCCAACTCATCAAAGAACTCTGGTTCTTCCTCCATGTTGAAGGATTCCCACAAAGTATCATAATTGAAACGCCATGAGTCGCCAGGATTCTGTGGAGGCATTGTGTGACCTTGGCATTCAACATTTTGAGCTTCAATAATCCGTTTCAGACTTGGAACGAAGACTCGTCGTAAAGGACTTGCATAACCTACGAATATTCCTTCAATACTCTTCGCACCAAACTTTCCAAAAGGCTCAAGAACAGTACAGGGCGACCCGAACGGTTCAAGATACTTCAGATTCGGTTTTCGGTTATTGATCAACTCAAAGCATGTTTTGTTGAATTTCTTGACAGTGAGAACTCTGTTGAGCGTATAGCATGCGACGGAAACAGCTTCTGCCCAGAAATTTATCGGTAACTTTGAATCAGCAAGCATTGTTCTGGCCGTTTCAATCAGCGTCCTGTTTTTACGTTCTGCAACTCCATTCTGTTGCGGAGTGTACGGAGCACTGAACTCATGCAAGATACCTCTTTCATCACAATATTCTTCCATATTGTTGTTCTTGAACTCAGTACCATTATCACTTCTAATTCTTCTGATACGCCTTTGGTACAAATTTTCAATCTTTCTGAACAACCCCTTTAAACTGTCAAACGTTTCCTCTTTCGACTTCAAGAATAACACCCATGAAAATCTGGAATAATCATCAGTAACCACAAGACAATAAAGTTCTCCGGTAATACTTTTGACATTCACAGGACCAAATAAATCCATGTGAAGTCTCTCCAAAGGTCTTGAGACTGAATTGACTTGCTTTTTGGGGTGTGACTTTCTCTTTTGCTTGCCTTTCATGCAACTAATGCACTCTTTTTCCAGATGGAAACCTTTAATGTGAACTCCCAGAACCAAATCATTGTGCACCAGATGATTCATTTTACGAAGATGAATGTGCCCCATCTTACGATGCCACAACTTTGATTCTTTCTCCGTTGCTCTCGAAATAAAACAGTGTGCTTGACCCGTTGTTGTAGTTGCTACAGTCATGTCTAAAACATACAGATCATCCACTCTAGGAGCTCTCATGATGATCCATTCTTCAGGAATAACAAAGCCTGGTTTCAAAATCAAACACTCTTTGTCTGTGAAGTGAGTAGTATACATCCGGTCACAAATCTGCGAGATACTTAGCAGATTATTTTCCAGCTCAGCAATGTAGTTAACTCTTTCAAACGTGACGATCCCGTTGGATAACGTTCCTTCACCAACAATTCTACCACCTTGGTTACCTGCGAACCCTACATAACCTCCATTAATATTTCTGACATCATACAGCAGCGCTGTCTTTCCTGTCATGTGTCGAGAAGCTCCACTATCCATAATCCAACGTGAAACGGATCTCGGAAGCTCCTGCACATGTCAAAAACATTTAATGAGATTTTGATGCTACCCAAGCCTCTTTTGACTCAGGTAACTTGAAATTAAGGTGAGTTGTTTTAGTGTAAAGTGGCGGAAAGTTTTTATCATTCATTTTAAGGCTTTCAGCAGTCCCAACTTCAACCTCTTTGAATAAGAAAAATTCGTCTTTTTGAGGTTGATCAGCTGATTGATTTTTCTTCACCACATACTTCTTTTCAGAAGTTGATTTTTGTTTCTCATAAAACTTCAAGGGTACATACTTCTTCTTGGTAGAAGATGATGATTTTTCGGTTTCAGACACCTTTGGTGAATCAACTTTCTTTTCAACAACTTTTGGCTTCCATGTTTGTTGAGGTGATGCAACCCGTTGGTAAAATTTATCATTTTTAGATACCGAATTCTTAACAGATTCATTTTTGATCTTGGTGTTATCATTTTTCAAAACATTTTTCTCAACAATCAATGGAGCCTTTCCTTTCACAACATCTCTCTTGATAGAATTCTTCACAGTTTCAGTCTTTGTCTTCAAGTTGGTACACTTTCGTGCAATATGTACAACTTGATTACACTTGAAGCATGTTCGGGTGTCAACTACTCGACTTGAGCTTTCAGACTGAGGCTGTGAGACCTTCTTTTCAAAGAACTCTTTGTTTGATTTTAAAAAGATTTCAGACTCCTCATCAGAAAGTGAACTTGAACTGTTCACAAACACCTTTTTCACAGCAAACTTCTTGTTCTGAACATTCTTTTTCTGATAATTCTTACCACCCTGATATCCTCCCGACCATTTAGTTTGATTGTTGTTAGAAAAACGTGGTGGAATAACAGGTTTCTTATAGTAAGCTTTATCTTTCTCAAAATTCATTTGTCTCTTTGTCTGTTTCAAACCATCTACTTCAGACAAATCAATTTCAACCAGTTTGAAAACATTTTTCAGTTTGTTCACATTAACATTCTCCAGAGGAAACTCAAAGTCTGAATACAACTTATCAGAACCAGACATCTTGTACATCACAAGACCCGGTTCATCATTTAAGTTGTTTTTAGTTTTTGGTTTCGGAATGTAATTGTTCAGAAAACATTCTTCATCTTCAGTCGAATCACTATCCAAGACACTTTCAGCCATGCCTTTTATGATCTCAGTTTGAACACTGTCATCGGATGATGATGAAGAAAATGTCACATCAATTAATTCTGGAAGTTTTATTTCATTTGTTTCAACTTCATCATTAACCAACCCTGATTGCTTCTTTGAAAAATTATTTAGAACAGGTGGTGGAACTTGATGAAACCCCACCCCAGTTCCATCACAGTATACATCTTCGCCAGCTTTGTTTTTCCCAATGGGTTTTGGAACAATGTGTTGCAAAACAAAGCTTGCAGAGTTGTAACTGTTCAGTTTCAGATTAATACGCTCATTCTCAATCTTAGCTTCTTCAAACTAAAGCTTCAATTTCGCAATTTCATCAAGTTGTTGGTTGATTAACTCTTCTTTTACTCGAAGAACCCCTGATAGTTGAAGATTTTCTTTCGTTGTTTTACCATTTCTCTCATCAGAATCTTTAACCGTTCGCTTTAGCTTCTCATAATTTTCAGAAATTTTACGATTTTCAAGAATTAATTTTTCGTTTTCTTTTCTTATTCTTTCAATGTCATTTTTATCATTTTCAATTTTCTCAGCTAATTCTTTTGATCTATCATTCGAAGCTTTCAGCATTTTGTCACGGTTTAAGATTTGATTCTCAACACTTTTGACTCTACTGGTCAACTCTTCAATCTTCTTACCACTGAGGTAAGTGATCGTACTACAAACTTTGCACTCTTTCATGCAATTTTTGCAGTCATTTTCAGATTTATCTTTCTTACCTGACTCAATTGTACCATTTGAACTGACCTTGTTTGTTGACTCAGTTCCAGAACTAGAAACTACCTCAAGTTCTTTTGCTGCAAGAACTTTCTCAGCCATCTTCCTCAAGTTTTCAGCCGTCAGCTCTTGTGATGTATCAATGATCCCATCATCAGCATTCTTTAACTTTGGCTTCTGTTCTGCTTCTTTGACTTTTTCTTCTTTCTCTACTTGTTTCTCATCACCACCTCCCCACCATTCTCTTTGTCTCGCTTCTTCTTCCTCGGCAAATTGCTGAGTAAGAGCATCAACACTGATGGAATCTGGGTCAACTGCAATGTTTCCTTGAGGATCAAGGTAACATTCTCTGTCGGCATCCCACCTTTTTGCTCTTTTAGCTTCTTTGTAAGTGTTATAAATTCTGTTCATTCTGGTTTGGGCCTTCATTCTTCGATTGAAGAGTTTTTCTTCTTCAGTTCTAATATCTTTAAAAGGAATAATCTTCGTCACGAATGCATAACCCACCGCATCTTCCTCAGGAAATAGCTCGCTCCAATCATAACCTTCGTCATCATGGATCATAGCAAGAGCTCTAGACTTCTCTTTGTTGTCTTCAACTTGCTTCAATCTAGGTGGCTCAGATTTATTCTGGTGATAGATTGCTCTCTTGTAATAAACATCTCTGAAAGGGTTTTCTGATTCATCAGCATATGCATTTCTGCATTCTCGTTTGAAGTGACCTTTCTGCTTACATTTGAAGCACGTCACCTTCGATTTATCAAATCCCAGCTTAGTAGAAGCACCACCAATTGTCTTTCTACCGGTAATTTCCATGAAACGTTGTGCTCTACGAACAGCACTGGCCATAGCCCAACGAATATCGATTAACTCCATTTCCTCGGGATCAATCTGGTCATAATCTTCTTTCGTCAGATTGGTGTTACCTATCTTCCCGGCTACTAACCCTTCATATGACTCCAATACAGATGCTAGAAAGATCATCTGCTGTTTGGCCGATTCCTCATCAAAATTTTGAGCATTCTTCAAATCTACTGCAATGTTGCAAGAAAACACGTTCTTAGGAACAGATTGTTGTTGACTTGAAGAATTTGAAGAAGATCCATGTCTTGGAGTATTGGATGAAAAACCTCCATGAAAACCACTGTTTGAACTTGGACTTTCTTTACTTGAAGTGTTTGTGTTTTCAGCGGAGAAAGCAGTTCTTGGAGAAACATTCTTGGGAATCATACTCTTTGGATAGTACAACTCCATGTTTTGTTGGTATGATGAATGATTTATTTTGTGTGTTTTCTTTATCTCCAATTCATGACTTTCTAGTCTTTCAATCAGTAAGTCGACGGTCAGACTTTCAGCTTTGATTGTGTTCTTTAACATCAGTGCATAGTACTGCCAATCCATCTCTTCTGGTAGTGAATCGAACAGTTTGTCAACTAGCTCCTCTTGAGAATAGTTTATTCCGTGCCTCGCCAATTCCAACTTTAAGTGTCCAAATCTTTCAATCATTTTACAAACATATTCACCTTTTAAGCATCCGAACCAATCAAACTCCTTTCGCAGCAATTTCCTTTTGTTTTTTATTATTTCTGCACTTCCTACACATTTTTTATTTAACTTTTCCCATAGATCTTTTGCGTTTGTGTATTCAATGAGTGAAATAATATCGTCTCTTACGGACTGGTGAATCAAAGCGATGCATTTTTGTTCAGCTATAAAGTTCTCTACGGATTCAGTTTCTGACAAATTCTCATAATCTTGTCTTTCTGCAGCATAACCGTTCTTTAAGTTCTTCCAGCTCTGATATGCGAAAGCTTTCAGCCATTCTTCGAATCTTTTTGCCCACCGATTATATTCTTCTATTGCCATTAGCTTTGGTGGTTTGTTGTAGGTACCATATGCGCTTTCAACACTTAGGGCATTGGATAAAGTTTTCTTCGGGTTCGGATTATCATTTGAACGGTTGGAAGTATCGTCTCCGGAATTACCCGCGAAAGCATACATCTCACTGAAGGGATTCATAAATTCCTCCATTTTTAAGTACCTGAAACAATTTTCAAACACTTAGACTATTTTTACAAATTCTAAAAATATCAAACACTAGAACCGGATAGTTATCCGTTCGAGTAGGAATTCGGATGATAACAAAGTCTATCCGCACGGACGGTGATCCGCTCGGATGGTTGTGCGTACGGGTAACTTTGACCTTATGACTTTTCTGGTTATCCGCACGGGTTGTAATCCGTGCGTGTAACAATGATGATGTCAGCAAACAATCTTGCAGTAACTAACTAATCCAAACCGTTCAGACAGCTGTCCGCACGGGTGAATGACGTCATCAAATACGAACAGCTAAACATGATTTTCGATGAATTTAATCTAGTTTTAGGTTGAATCTGATTATGAAACTAAGTAGGATTATACTTTGAATGATTGCGAGACGATTGATATCGATTTTAACAAATTTTAACCGTAAATTCTTGCTCAATTTTAAATTTTTCTGATTTTATGGTGACAAATGAAGAACAAATGTAAAATCTGAGTAGATGTAGAAGAAATCTGTCAAATTTCCGGTGAAATTTGAATCAAATCGGCAACAGAAGTCAAATCTCCGGTGAAATTTGACTTTGATCGGCTAATAACACTTGAATTCCGGTGAATTCGGTGTTGTTGATCTCGATTCAGCTCTCTGGATGCTCTGATACCACTTGTTGGTCCCGTTGATACAGGATCTGATTGTAGGAACAAGATGAATCGACTTCGTCTTAATGTGCGGAATCCATTATGACGAATCACAGATTTGTACAACACAGAATTCAACGTTTAACTGCTGTCTGTTCGTTCTATTAAGTGTTCTGAAAGTTACAGGATCCGGAAGAAGTACAGACTATCCGTGCGTGTCAAAAGTCCTAACTAAGTAGCACCGGACCTCCTATTTATAGACAAACTCAGGAACCTAACAAGTGTTGTCCGTGTGGGTGGGCTACCCGTGCGTATGGCCATCCGCGCGTATGACTTATCCGTGCGGATAAGTCATCCGTGCGTATTGCCATCCGTGCGTATTGCCATACGTGCGTATTACCATCCGGACGAGTTGAACTCAACACTTTTACATACAAAACCTATCCCTGAGTTGTCATGCTAACTACATACATACATACAAACAATATACATAAACACAGAATACAAAATATGACTACATGCTGACGGAAGCTACAGACGTAATGTACTAACATCTACACTCTAAATTAAGGGTTTTTTTTTTTTTTGCAAAATGTATATATATTGAAAATGAGTTACAAAATTAACGTAATTAGTTATTAAAGTAAAAGACTACAAATTAATGATCTATGTAAATTTACCAATATACCATTATTATAACATTAAATAATATTAAATAAAGCAAAATAAAGTAATGAGTAAATTACCCTTTTCGTCTTTATGTTTGTAGCAGGTTGCAATGGATGACCTTTAACTTCAATAATTACAGTCACAATCCTTTATTTGGAAAACTCATTACACCTTCGTCCTTTAATACTAACCAAGTTAAAAATTTAAGTTGAATCTTTTCACTTAAGTGTATCATGATCATTTCACGATTTTATTTAAAATGTCTCTAAATAAAACAACCACCACCATCGTGGCTTCATAACAGCAACAAACACAAGTGAGTTCAAGAGTGCTCCTTTGGGAAGACTAGACTGGAGTGAGACCTGAAATGATCGGTTTCCCGTTCTACCTTGATTGAATCATTCGGGTTAACAAACGGGTCATATCGGTCATTATACGGGTTAGCTCACAAATTTGTGCGTTGTATTCTTTCCCCTAGACTACAATAGAAAGTCAATATGCCACTTAAAAGGGAATCAGAACGATAATAAAGTACTTAAAGACGACACAATCTCTATCTGTGGCGGTGGCGTCCGGTGACTAGTGGCGGTGGCATCTAGCGAGAATGAGTGGCTTTAGATGGTGATAAGTTGCTTGACATAGTTGAAAGGTGGGATACGGTGGTGGTGGTTAGATTTATTAGTGGTGGTGGAAGTTGGTTATGTGTGTGTGTGTATATAGAGAGGGAGAGGGGGAGAAAAAAGTAGAGAGATGGGTGAGTGATTAGGGTTAGGAATTGGGAGGATATGTTATATATGTAATTTTTTGTTTTATTTATTAAGAAAAATATAAATAAAAGCATGAAATGACCTTGATACCCTTAAGTGAATGGATTTAACTTAAATGTTTAAGATGGTTAGTGTTAAAGGACGAAAGATGTAATGAGTTTTCTAATAAAGGATTGTGACTGTAATTATTGAAGTTAAAGGTCATCCATTACAACCCGCTACAAACACAAAGGACAGAAAGTGTAATTTATCCTAAAGTAATTTTAATGTTTGAAAAAGTTCTTGTTTTTTTCTTCTTATGAATAATTTCTTCTCATTTGAATTCTCCACTATATATATATATATATATGTGTGTGTGTGTGTGTGTGTGTGTGTGTCTGTGTGTGTGTGTGTGCTAGGTGTAAAAAGTCATAAAACACCATAATGTCAACCATAAAACACAACCAAAACCCATAAATAACATAATAAAGATTACTAAAACACTATATATGTGGGTTTTTTATATATAAGAATTTGTACATCTTTAAACGTCAAATTTATCCCCGTTTATGCGAGAACTCTTTGTATTTTTATTGATTTTGGTACTTATTTGAGTTGTTTGTGAAAATACAGGCACGGGCTTCAGCCCGGTGATGAAACAGAGTCTTTTGGAACAAAATGGAGCAAAAACACATAATTCCAGCAAACTACCAGATATGGCATGACCGTGCCAGGTCAGCCAACATCAGCACTCTCAACCTACTGCGCATGCATGAGCAATTTCCAGGAGATTTCCGACACACATGACCGTGCCATCCTCAAGCACGCTAATGCCCGAGCCAAATCGCGTACATATCAGCCTATTGCCGAGATCGAAGTAACTATTGCTGGTGAATCTTCGATAAGAACCGTCGTGCCACCTCAGGAAACTTTGAGCGGGATTTTTCAGAAATGGTAGCAAACCATATAGACAGACAGAAAGCTAGACTGACACATGCCAAGCACGATCGTGACAAAAGGTGGCATGGTCGTGCCAAACGTCAAGTAGCTTAAATACTAGTCTTAAGCTCATTTGCAAGGGAGTTGAAGCATTTTGGTGAAGTTTTCTCTCGAAAATCTGTACTTGGGAGCTTGTTGTAGCAAAGGAATAGCTTTGGAGAAGGCCTAATCATTTGAAGATCCATCCATTTAGCATTTAATCATGTCTTTAAACTTGGTTAGCCTTGAATTAGTAGTTATGACCTTATGGGCTAAGCATTTGTTTGGTTGAAGCTTTTAAATATGTGATAACATGGAAGGAGATGTGATGATTATTCTTGTTAATCTTCAAAATGATATTTAGTCTTGTTCTTGGAGTTCATGTGCATGTTTGAAATTGTTGTTCCTGAATGTTTAATCATAAGTAAATGCATGATGTGTTGGAAAGCCCATGTATGGATTATGGTTATTGAATCTTGTTGACTTATAGTTTGATTCATAGCATGAAACTAAGAATGGTAATTGCCAACATCAATTGAATGATTTTTTGAACATGTGTATGAATTCTTGCACTTGGATTTGGAAATATCATGATAGTGTTTAGGTGAATTCTATAGTATGTAATTGTGTTAGTATGATGATTTAGGCTAAGATTGTCTTCTAGCATGGTCATGCTTGTGGTTTATCTCAAGAACAAGATGAAGATATTATTTACTTAAAAGTAGATTAGGGTGATTAGTATGTTGTTCATAGTGGTTTTCCCTAATTTGTAGAGTTAGGAGTTTTGACAAACAAGTAACTAATGATTAAAGATTAACATTAACTTAACAAATGAGCTTTAAAAGAATAATTCTTAGGCGATTAGAGTGTTACTTCATTTTAATTTTCCCAAGGATTATAAAGTTAGGGGACCTTGATTGGGACTTAGCTAAAATTAAAGTTTGTATCATCAGTAATTCTTCCCTTTAGTTATCACATGTTCATTAGTGGATACCTAGTGTAGGCAACCTTCCTTAGATATTGTTCTTTCTAGAATAGTTAGTAGTTTGTTATTTGCATGATGACTTAGAAAAGAAAAACCAAACCCGTTCATTAAAAAGGCTTTAAAACAACAAAAGTTTAGTATCGAGACACCACGTCCATGGATTGATATCTGGTTCTTACCGAAAAACTATATAACCATCCGATGGGTACATTTTCCCTTTTGTGTGTGTAGTCTAGTTCTTAGGTGAAAATCTTTTTAAAACTAAATTTGTGTAAAGGAAAACTCATTTATAAAAATATATATAATTCACGTACATCAGTTTTGTTTTGTGTTTTTGGTTGATAAGGCTGTAGTTATCCAAGTTATGGTGATTTAACTTTTGGAATAGCATTACAATCATTTGCAAATGGTGTTAAAATACCATGACTTGAATAGCAATACAACCATTCTAGAAGTTAAAACACCCTAACTATATTGTGATTCAAGTCGTGGTGTTTTTGGAATTTGTATGATGTATTATACATGCAAAATAACAAATATCATTCCAGATGTTAAAATACCATGACTGTATTACGATTCAATTCGTGGTGTTTTTGGAATATGTATGGTGTTTTATACCTGCAAAATAACAAAAAAAGTTTAGGAAAATTGGAAATAAAAATCCCACCTAACTCAATTTAGCCGATAATTATCCCAAGTCAGTTATTGGCCAATAATAATCCGAACTGGTCAATTTTTTTTTGTAAAATAGTCTGCCATTAAATTAGCTTAACGGAGTTAAGTTTTTTTCCGAATTACAAACCGATGTTTTAGGGCTTTTGATTAGAACGAGGATACGAGTCGATTGATGTAAAACTTATCTTGAAATACTGCCCCCAACCCACGAAAACGGTGCTTCAATTCGGGGGTTTAAACTTTCAATTAACAAAAATCAAGCCATTTCGAGCACAATTTCGAGGTAAGTTTAATATCAATCGACTCTTATCCTCGTTAAGCTATTTTAACGGCGGACTATTTTATAAAAAAAATTGACCAATTCGGATTATTATCGGCCAATAACTGACTTGAGATTATTATCGGCCAAATTGAATTAGGTGGGATTATTTATTTCCAAGTCGCCAAAAAGTTTATACGAATTTTCGGGATTAAACAATACTGGATACCAGATTTTGTATAATAGAAGATCTAGAATATATGGTTCCCTCGAAAATGGTTTGGAAAGATTTTGTTAACTAAATTGAATTTTAGTTAAAATGACCTTATTACCCTTAATCTCTAATTTTATATAAAGACATATGATTTCACCATATTCCTTCTTACACTTCTTACACAAATCACCCTTTGTACAGGAACCTTAGCGCACACACACACACATACATATATATAGGCTTTGGATCAAGAGAACCCCCCCCCCCCCACCACCACTACCACCCGAGTTGTAAGAATATAGAGAACTCCAACTTCAGGTGCGAGTTTTGCCACCATTTTTTGCACACACGTAGATGAAAATATTACAAACTTAGTTGTATAAAATATTTGAGCAGTTTTCAAGTTTTTTACACCACTGTAAAAACTAGTTGATATTCGCATTTACACCCAATATAAGGGTTTTTTTTTCATTGGTGTAAATCAATAAAAAAAACTCTCTTTTTTCTTTTTTGTAAAAGTAGATTTTTTTTATTACTTTTGGTAAAAAAAAATTGAATAATCCTTTGTTTTAATCAAGTTCTCTAAGTTCAAAGTTGTGAGAACTTAGAGAACTCGGCCTTACGAAATGTATTTTCAAAAATCCTAAAAAACCTAGTTTTAAAAAATTAGGTTTTTTCAAAAAACGATTTTACCAAAAATCCTAAAAATCAAATTTTCTAAACACAAAAAAACCTAGTTTTTTTATTTACACTAGTCGTAAATGTTGTAAAAAGGCGATGTCAGCAACTTTTTACAGCAGTTGTAAGAAGCCGAAAAACATGACTTTGAAATATTTTTTACACCGTCTTTGTGACATTTTAATATAGGTGTGCAAAAAATGGGGGCAAAACTCGCACGAGAAGTCGAAGTTCTATTAGTTCTCACAACTCGTATGAGTTTTCTCTTGATCTGAATCATCATTATATATATATATAGGGTAAGGTTCATGCGAGAACCACCCTTATTGCGAGAACCGCGAGAACCAATGTAAACACAACCTAAAATAGCTAAAAAAACCTAACCCCCACCCCCCCCCCCAAAAAAAAAAAAACCTAAACCCCCCACCCCCAAGCAAAATGCTAAAAACTAAAACCCCCAAAAAACCTAAACCCCCCCCCCCCACCCCACCCCCCCTTCCAAGCTAAAATGCTAAAAACTTTACTAAACCCCCAAAAAAACCTAAAAAATTCTAAAAAAAATCTAATTTTTTTTAATATCTTTTATGTTAAAATCGCTACTTTTAGTAGCCCAAAAATTTTTTTTTTTTTTTTTAAATTTTAAATTTTTTTTTTGCTTCGAAAAGTAGCGATTTTTTTATAAAAAATATTAAAAACAAATTTTTGTGTGATTTTTAGCTATTTTTAGGCATTTTTGGTTGTGTTCACATTGGTTCTCGTAGTTCTCGCAATAAGAGGTGGTTCCTAACGGATCTTTGTCCTATATATATATATATATATATATATATATAAAATTTAGGGACCCTAAGAGGAAGCACATGGTAATTGAGAAATGCAACAAGCATTTCAGACCACACATTTTCTCTAAGTCAAAGGAAAATATATTATTATTATTATTATTATTATTATCATTATTGTTATTATTATTATTAATATTATGATTAATATTATTATTATTATTATTATTTTATTTTATTTTACTTTTAACCATACGTTTTTAGTGGGTTTTTTTAGTATATACATGTATGTTTTTTTTCAGTTTTGAATCATACACATATATATATTGTAATTCTTAAACTATACATATGTGTATATTGTGAAATATATATGTATCATACTTATTTTACAACTTTTTACACGTATTTTGCACATATTTACACTAGAAAAAACATATTTAGAGCCATAATTTTCCTTTATATACATATATGTACAATCATTTATACACATTTGTACACATACATATATATACACATTATCAAACATAGATGTACATACTTGTGTTTTAAATATAAACACATATATACATATATGTATAGTTAAAGATTGGCAATATACACATCTATATATATCAACAATACATATATGTATAGTGAATGTCAACCAACTGTTTAAGCATGCCTTCCTTCATACTTTTATACGCCCTAAATTCCTCGGCTAAGGAGACTTTGCCTGACGACTCGATCGTTTTTTTTTTCGTTATCATCTGGTTGGTGCATTGTTTTCATTGAGATCCAGCATACCACCTGTGAAGGCGTCGTCTGGTGTCGTTGTTTGGTAATTGTCGGATTTCGAAGACTTTCGTCTCTTGTTGGATGGCTATCCGACGCTTCACCCATCGTAGGAAATTTGGACCATTTTGCATATTTTCGACAAATATCCCATGCGTCAACGTGAGTAAAACCATTTGGATGATTTTTTTATAAGCTTGTTTCATCACTTGAAGACCATTACATCTACTCCTTTTAAGACCATCCTTTATGAATTAAAAAAAATTGTTAGTATATATTTAATTCAATACTTATTATATATTTGGGATAATTTGGTGCGTAGAGGGGTCCCGAGGGAGTATATAGACATTATCAGAGATATGTATGCATGGACTGAAACCAGTGTCTGTGCGCCTGTAAGGGATACATATTCCTTCCTTGTAGAGGTGGGTCTCTACCGAGGGTCCACGTTGAGTCTGTTTCTTTATGCGGTTGTTCTAGATGAGTTATCCAACTCGATTCAGGAGACAATTCCATAGTGCATGCTTTTCTTAGATGATATTGTGTTAGTGGCAGAGACTAAACAATGCCCGAACGCGAAAGTAAAGGAGTTGCGAGCATCCTTAGAGGACAATGTTTTATGGATCAGTCGTTCTAAGACTGAGTATCTTTACTATGATTTTAGTGACGCAGCAGACGGTGTTGACCCACAGACCACCTTTGAGGGTCAAGTGGTTTCACAAACAAGAAGACACACGCCTGCAAGATGGAGGTAGCAGAAATGAGGATGTTGAGGTGGATGTGTGGACACACCAGGTTAGAGCTGATAAGAAATGAGGTTTTTAGGGAAAGATTAGGAGTGGCTATTATAGCAGATAAGATGAAAGCGGGAAGATTGCAATGGTTTGGGCATGTGAAAAGGAGACATATGAGAACGCTAGTTAGGGTAGTGGAAACCCTCACCGTTGGGGGAAGAGATGTAAGGGCAGACTCAAATTGACTTGGAATGAGCGGATTAGGCATGATTTACTAAAAACTTCATTTCTTATCAGCTCTAAGGTCCAAAACCCTCACCGTTGGGGGGAAGAGATGTAAGTTGCACCTTTCTGAGGACATGGTCCAAGATAGGAGTTTGTGGAGGTGAAGGATTAAGGTCCAAGACTTCTAGGAGTGGGTATAGTAATACCTTAGTTGTGTCTTAGGGGCTTAGATTTTACTACACTTTAGTGGGCTTTGCAAGTGATTGCCTTCGTGTATTTATGCATATATGCTATTGTATGATGTTATATATGTTTCTTTCTTTACTATGTTACTCTCTTACCACTTCTATTGTGTTGTGTTGGTAGCTACCTATTTCTATGATTTCTATTTGTGCGTCCCGTGATGGTTTTTGAGTCGGGGGATCTCTCTGGAAGCAGCCTCTCTATCCCTAGTGATAGAGGTAAGGTTTGAATACATCACTCCCTCCCCAGACCCTATCGATAGCTGTGCTATTTGTGGGATTTACTAGGTATAGTATAGTTTATTATATATATATATAATAAAATTAATGTTAAAAAAATACATATTAGTAAGAATATTACCACTTGAATCCAATAGTCGTTGAACGTATTCATTTACTTATTCAAACTTTCCATTTTGAATTAAGTTGATGACTCATACGATCGGATCCGCCCACTTATTGTTTTTGATTTTTTAGTATCATTTTCCAAAAAGTATTCACCAGTTGTTGATTTCCTTTCCGCTTGTTTTCTGTGACAATTGTCAAATTTGCATGTATCCGTACAATTATTAGACAATGATTAGTGCTTAATGACTGTGCTGTATTAACATTTATGACATGAATGTTTCCTGATTATTGTTATCATATCTACATGTGGATCATATATATTGCAAAATGTCATATCATTATTGTATGCAACACTTATTGTTTCAAATGATGCATGAAACAAATTTAGCACAGTTATCAGACAAATCAGAAAAATGCTGACGGAATTCAGTACATACACAGACATGGTATTGAGACACAGAATGAGCCAGAAACCAAGAGATACACTAGTATAGTGTGTAGGAAAGTAAGGATCATAAAATTGTCTTCCTAGTGATAGTTTAAGTGCCGGAAAGTACCTAAAACTCACATAAATTGCTAAATTCAGCAAAATTCAGCACAATTCAGCTTTTAAACAACTTAATATCATGCAGAAATATGGATAAATGGTCCTGAATGCTTTCCTAGTGTCGGGAATCAAAACTGTCACAAAAGGTAACATAAAGCACACTAAACTGCATAGTTTAGCACCTTAACGAATCGGTAACCAACCGAACAGCCGGACACTACCCGAAACACAAAATTTTCACTAGAAGCATTGTTTTAACATTTCCAAACTAGTTATGGTCCCCGAACATCATAACACACTATATAACATACTAGTAACTAAACACCCTAACTATAACATTAGATTTAAACTATATAAACTAACTACCATTTACACCCTAATCTAGACCCCCCACCTATTCACAGCCAACAAAGCATGGCCCACACAAGATTTTATTTTGTTATTTTATTTGATCATGTTTCATCTTTATAGACATATTATACAATTGGTAAATTAGCTAGTGTTGAAGTGTTATAAGAATTAACCACAAGAACTTAACACTTCATTTCACCAACAACACTTCACAAAACTCTTCCTCTCCTCTCCCTTCTACTCACGGTCGAGAACACACCCACACTCCATCATCTTCATCATTCAACTCTCATCCAATCTCTACATATACAAAGGTGTAAGAAGCCATACAAAGAAGTTAGGAGCTCTTGGAAGTTGAAGGACCTCTCATACAAGCTTTTAACCATCTCATCTTCATCTTGTGATCATCCCTAGCCTTGAGCTAGTATAACATGCAACCGCGGCGGAAACGTCGGGGAGTGTTGTAACAGAATTAATTGTTTCATAACCATGACATTCAAAGTTGTATTTTATTTATAAACATAAGAGTTACATTGTCTTAAACAGGAAATAAAGAGTTCAGAACATAATTAAACTAAATCTATCTTCATTTTATGTCTCTAAGGCACAGGTCCGCCCTAGTGTCACGATCATCCTACTACGGAAAAGCTCCTGTAAACACATGTGAAAATAGGTACGTCAGCATAAAAATGCCTGTGAGATACATAGGTTTTGTGAAAATAGGATTCATGACTTATAAGTTTAGGAAAAATTGTTTAATAACAGTCAGTCATGAACCTTGTAAGTTGTTTTGTTTTGTAAATCATTCAAAGCAATGATATGTATAAATAAGAGAATAATGTAAGGTTAAATGAATAACCAAGTAAAAATGAGTTTGTATAAGATAAGTTGTTTTGTAAATCAATGTCTTGTGAAAATAAGTTGTTTATGTAAAATGTAATATGTCAAATATTGAAATTATTTAAGTAACGCTACGACATGTAATGTTATACAAACACTTATATATAAGAAGTACCAGCGGCGTATCCACAATGCTTGTATTATATTACACTCGCCTCGTTACTCGAATCATTTACCCAAACTAACCATCAATGTAAGTTGTTCATGTATAAATGAATTGTCATGTGTTAATGTGTAAACCATATTGAAATGTCTATGTCCAATGTAAACCACTAAATGTGTATATCAATGTCAAAATGTTTATGTTAATGTAGATCATGTAATGTTTACCCAAAAATATCATGTATGGTAAGTGAAATATATCAACCAAACCATATGTAAAATGCACAAAAACAAGGTATTGAAGTAAAACATGGTTTAAATCAAAGTTATGTTTTGTGGAACAAATCCATGCTATACTGTTACAAACATTTATGCGGTATTGTGAAAATGCATACATCCAATCCTTGAGACTGTGGCGATAAACCCTTAAACAAATTAAAGGTTTATCTAAGTTATGTATATCGAATTCGGTCATTCCTTCCAATCCAAACAAACCCAGGATTTCCGGAACGGGAGTTGTCAATTCCTATGGTACCACTACCTACTAGCGAACGGCGTAGCTAATGTTAATGAATGTATTGTTCCATTGTAAACAACCCAAATGTCATACCAAAATGTAAGCATGTGATGAAAACAACCGTACTAAGTATGCACACAATGGGCATACATAGTATGAAATGTAATGTGAAACAATGTACTAAGTATGCACACAATGGACATACATAGCATGAAATGTAATGTAAAACAATGTACTAACTACGCACACAATGGACATACATAGCATGAAATGTAATGTAAACAATGTACTAAGTACGCACACAATGGGCATACATAGCATGAAATGTAATGTAAAGCAATGTACTAAGTACGCACACAATGGGCATACATAGCATGAAATGTAATGTAAAACAATGTACTAAGTACGCACACAATGGGCATACCTACATGAAATGTAATGTAAAACATGTACTACAATGTACTAACGAACATAGCAGGTATATGATGTGAAAACAGAAAGCATGAAAGTAACAAGTAGGCACATGTGTTTCACCCCAAAACAGTTTGGAAAACAGTAAAAGAGGGGTCTATGTACTCACTGGAGATTACTCAGAAGTACTAAGATAACCACCAAGCAATGCTAGAGATCTCGGAATCAAACGGCACCTACTATAGGTAACTATGTTAATAAACCGGACCTAAATCGGAGGATCGGATAGAATGAGGGTTCATAAACCAAACGAGTATGGAGACTCGTGTAATATGATTTAACAAAGCCCACATGCTAAAAAGAAACTTAACCTAAGTGTTGGTGACCCATTACGAGCCGTTTAGGTAGATTATGCTACTTTAACGCGTCGTTCGCGTAAAACGCGTTCGGAACGCCTAACTAGTCCTATGACAAGTAAAATATGCCTTAACATGTCTAATATGGTTGTCAAATCAGTTTAGATGTCAAAAGTTATGTTACATACGTTTAAAACGAATTTTGACATCAAAGGGGTATTTTGGTAATTTACCTAAGGCATATAAACTACCTATCATACAACTACTTAAACGAAGCGACCATAAGGTATAACCTCGGAAGGTTATTCCCTATATACTATGGTCACCTAATGTGTTTGGTCGGATCCTAATGATCGACCAAATGGGTCGGGTTCGAAGGTATAAGCGATTTATTAGATCGCTTACCCTTACGACCCTAGACAACGTGGTAATCAGTAGGCATAGTCACAAGGGACTATAACCATCGTGATTACAATCACGTTGCGAAGTTCAAACGAACTTCGCATTGACCATAAACTGGTCAATGCAGAAAGTCAAACAAAGTTTGACTTTCGGACTCGAAAAGCAATAAAAGAACGAAGGAACACTTACAAAGGGTCCCCGAATGCTAATCTAGATCAAAATAGCTCAGGTATGAAACAAAGGTTTCAACTTAGAGCACATAAGATCAGATTCTTGTGAGGAAAAGTGAAGGGTGGAGGTGGGTATTTATAGTTTTCGGTTCACCGTTAGGATCATTTCTTGGAGAAGAGGGAATGATCACATCCCTACACTTGTTGAAATGTTGTGGTAACTGATTTTGGCCACCATAAGAGGTTAACATGTGGCACTTGACCTTTGGGAAGTGTTAGGGGCTGTTAACTTATGTTTAAAATGACCTTTGCTGATCAGAAGAGGCCTAGCGTGACGCCAAGGGGGCTAGGCGTCGCGCTAGGGTCCCCCTAATCAGCAAACACTTTCAAATGTTCTTCTTTCAGTCCCCGTTGCGTATTCAGGCCATTTCCGACATGTTTAAGGCTTGTTAACTCATTTTCAAGGCTCCACAAGGATGCCTAAACATTGTGGGCATGAAACATGCTCAAAAATATGCCGGATGTTGGTTCGTTTGGTCGTACGAACACGATGTTCGCTTAATTACGACGGTATGCGCATAAGCGCGAAAAACGATCTAAATGACGCGACGAATGGATTTTTCTTATGCCAAACACTAAAATAAAATATTTTAGTGCTTACATAAATTTTTGGATGTCCGGATGTATTCAGAACGTGAGTTATGCGCAAAAGTGCAAACTTGTGCACTTTTTGACGCTTTTAGTCCCTGAATGACCCAAAAGTTTATTTTAGCACACCGAACCCCTCAAAGCCTATTTCTAAGCTACATAAAGGATTTTTAAGGTGTTTTTAACTTATGGTCATATTCCGGAATGTTCGTTATAGTTCAAATTGGCATACTTTCGCAGTTTGTCAAATTTAGTCCCTCTAAGCGAATTAACTTGTTTTTGACATACCAAAGCCTTCAAAACTTATTTCTAAGTTATGTAAAGGTTATTTAAGGTATGTTAAGTATATTTTGATGTTCCGGAGTTTTTGTCGCATTAAACTGATTACGTTTACGCACCAGTTTGCGTATAACTCTCCAGAAAGCGATATAGAGTTTGAAATTGAATAAAAGTCAAAACATGAAAAATGTAAAACACAACCAAAAAAACATTGGGATCAAATAACATTGTTTTATTGATAATAGAACTGTTCACAATGATTACAAGCACATATGTTACAGTCTCCCCTACTTGTGGAAATTTCGTCCCGAAATTTATTTAGAGGAAACTCCTGGAAAAAGATGCGGATATTTTGCCTTCATTTGATCTTCGCGTTCCCAAGTAAACTCGGGTCCACGTTTAGCTTCCCAGCGAACTTTGACCAAAGGAATGCGCTTGCGTTTAAGCCACTTGACTTCACGTTCCATGATTTCCACTGGCTTCTCAACAAATTTCAGCGTTTTACCAACACGAATTTCGACAAGTGGTATGTGGAGGTTCTCATCAGCTAAACACCTCTTGAGATTGGACACGTGAAAGGTTGGATGAACATTTCCAAGTTCAGGAGGTAACTCAAGTCTGTAGGCTACTTTTCCGATTCTTTCGACGATCTTGAATGGTCCAACGTATCTTGGTGCAAGTTTTCCTTTCTTTCCAAATCTGATCACACCTTTCCAAGGTGAGACCTTAAGTAATACTCGATCACTGACTTGAAATTCCAAGGGCTTGCGTTTTGGATCCGCGTAACTCTTTTGACAGCTTCTAGCTGTCTGAAGGTTATCATGAACTTTCTTGATCTTGTCAGTTGTCTCTAAAATGAGGGCAGGTCCAGTAAGTTGAGCCTCGCCGATCTCATTCCAGCAGACTGGTGAACGACATTTTCGACCATAGAGAGCCTCGAAAGGAGCCATTTTGATGCTGGTGTGATAACTGTTGTTATAGGAGAATTCAATTAACTGAAGATGTGAGTCCCAACTACCACCAAAGTCGATCACACAAGCTCTAAGCATATCCTCCAGAGTCTGGATTGTTCTTTCAGATTGACCATTCGTTTGCGGATGATAAGCTGTGCTCAGATTAAGTTGGGTCCCCATAGCAGATTGCATGGTTCTCCAAAAATGAGAAGTGAAACGAGCATCTCTGTCAGAAATGATGTTCAAAGGAACACCATGTCGAGCTACAATTTCATCCACATAGATTTTTGAAAGTCTGTCAGCAGGAATGTCCTCACGGATTGGCAAGAAATGTGCTGACTTAGTAAGACGATCAACGACTACCCAGATGGCATCATGACCTTTCTTAGTGCGCGGAAGTTTGGTAATGAGATCCATAGTAATGTTTTCCCATTTCCAGACTGGGATCTCTGGTTGCACCAATAAGCCAGAAGGACGCTGATGTTCAGCCTTAACCTTAAGACAAGTAAGGCATTTTGATACGTATAAGGCAATGTCTTTCTTCATACCAGGCCACCAATAGTGAATACGAAGATCCTTATACATCTTATCTGAGCCCGGATGAATAGAATAACGAGACTTATGGGCTTCATCCATAAGCAAGGTATGAAGATCATCCTGGCTTGGGACCCACAAACGGTCCATGAAGTAATACGATCCATTATCCTTCAGTTCCAGATCAGGTGTTATGTGATAGGGAAATTCCTTATCCATCAAACCTTGTGAAACACAAGATTGTTGGGCCTGAGAAATGCGTGCTTGGATATCGGATCGAGCTTGAATAACAGATTGAACACGTACACAATGAAGCTTAGTACGTTCCTTCCGACTCAATGCATCAGCTACGACATTCGCCTTACCAGGATGGTAGCGAATTTCGCAGTCATAGTCGTTTAAAAGCTCAACCCAACGTCGTTGCCTCATGTTGAGTTCTTTCTGGTTGAAGATATGCTGAAGACTTTTGTGGTCCGTGAAAACCACACATTTTGTACCGTACAAATAGTGTCTCCAGATCTTAAGAGCGAAGACAACTGCACCCAACTCCAGATCATGAGTGGTGTAGTTCTTCTCATGTATCTTCAACTGTCTCGATGCATATGCTATGCCATTGTTCCTTTGCATCAGGACACAGCCAAGACCCAATTTAGATGCATCGCAATAAACGACGAAATCATCATTGCCCTCAGGCAAAGTCAGAACAGGCGCGTCGCAAAGTTTCTGCTTCAAGTGTTGAAAAGCTTCCTCTTGTTTGAATCCCCAGTCAAAGGGTTTGTTCTTCTGAGTTAGAGCAGTTAGAGGAACTGCAATCTTTGAGAAGTTCTCAATGAAGCGGCGGTAATAACCCGCTAGACCAAGAAAAGAACGAACCTCAGTGGGAGTAGTAGGCGTATCCCAATCCTTAATCGCACTGATCTTGGAGGGATCTACATGAATACCTTGTTCGTTGATGATATGACCTAAGAATCGAACTTCTTTAAGCCAGAATTCACACTTGGAGAATTTGGCAAAAAGTTGCTCTTTCTTTAGGAGTTCCAAAGTAAGACGAAGATGTTGCTCATGATCAGCTCGTGTCTTAGAATAAATCAAGATGTCGTCAATAAAAACAATGACGAACTGATCCAAATAAGGTTTGCAGACCCTATTCATTAAGTCCATGAAAACAGCAGGAGCATTAGTCAATCCGAATGGCATGACTGTGAACTCGTAATGCCCATACCGAGTGCGGAACGCCGTCTTGGGAATATCTTCTTCATGCACACGAAGTTGATGGTATCCGAAACGTAGATCAATCTTCGAAAAATAAGAAGCGCCCTGTAACTGATCAAAGAGATCATCTATGCGAGGTAGGGGATATCGATTCTTGATGGTAAGCTTGTTAAGCTCACGATAATCGATACACATCCTAAAGGATCCATCCTTCTTCTTGACAAAAAGAACGGGAGCACCCCAGGGTGAAAAGCTAGGACGGATAAAACCTTTGTCAGAGAGCTCCTGAAGCTGCTTAGACAACTCTTGCATCTCAGATGGTGCAAGACGATATGGAGCTCTGGCAATAGGATTTGCACCAGGTACGAGATCAATGCGGAACTCGACTTGGCGTGCTGGGGGTAGACCAGGTAACTCTTCAGGGAAAACTTCAGAATAATCCCGAACGACAGGAATATCTGAAATAGACTTACCCTTGCCTTTATCTGTTGTAACATGAGCTAAGAAAGCACATAGTTCTTCCGTAGATACTTCCGAGCTTTAAAACAAGACATGAGCTTGAGACCACCAGACGGTTTCTCACCTTGAACCTGTAGGATCTCGCCTGTCGAAAGCGGCACACGAACAATCTTCTCAGAACAAACTATCTCTGCGCGATGCCTAGATAACCAATCCATACCCACTATAACGTCGAAGCTTCCAAGTTGCATTGGCGTGAGGTCAATAGGAAAAAGATGGTCGTTAAGGTTTAACTGGCAGTTGCGTAGAACATAATCAAGAACAATGGGTTCACCACTAGCAACTTCTACTGTCAAGTGTTTTCCTAGTTTCGTTCTAGACACGCGAAGCATTGGCTCAAAAGACAATGACACAAAACTCTTGTCGGCACCCGAATAAAAAAGAACAGATGCAGGCTGATTATTAATAAAGAACGTACCGTTCACCACATTATCGTCCGCCTGCGCCTCTTGGGCATTCAAGTTAAAAGCTCGCCCTAGAGCCTGAGCCTGATTCTGGTTTGCATTCACCAATCTTGGGCACTGGTTACAGTAGTGGGTCAGATCCCCACAGTTATAACAGGCACCTGGTGGGTAGTGTGGTCGTGCAGCTTGACCCTGTTGCTGAGCAGGAGGCTGAGCAATTTGTTGAGCCGGGTTCTGAACTGCGCGATTCTGAGCAAACCGACAAACATCGGCAAGATGACCTGATCTCCCACAGTTAGTACAGAAACGGCACTGATGTTGCGGCTGATGGTGACTGTTGCATCTATTGCACAAAGGTGCATTCCCTGAATAAGGTTTCTTCGCTGGAGGATGTGCAGGTTGGTTGGGAGCTGCCTGGTTAGCTTGGGCAGTGACAGCATAGTTTTGGGAAGCCTTCCGCTTCCTAGACCCTCCAGAATTCTTCCCCTTCTTGTTTTGACCTTTCTTGCTATCTTCCTTATCAGATGTCTGTTTCTTACCCTTGTCACCCTTCCGGTGTAAATTATTCTTCCGAATCTGCGACTCAGTTAATGTCGCTGATAACTCGATAGCCTGACAGAGTGTGGCAGGGTTACTACCAGTAATGATGTCTTGCACTGAGTCAGATAGGCCGTCGATGTACCTTTCGATAGCCTTGTCAAGTGGGGTAACCATTGTTGGGCATAGCAGACTCAACTCCTCAAACCTATCAGTATATGCCCTGTGCTCGCCACTATCTTGCTTCAAGTCATCAAACTCTTTCTCCAACACTCACTGTTCATGGCGAGGACAGAATTCCCTCATCATAAGGGCCCTAAGTTCAGCCCAAGTTTGTGCTAGTGCAACTTCTGCACCACAGTCTCTCATAACCCCGTTCCACCATGTGAGAGCCCTCTTATGAAACACGCTCGAAGAAAACTCGACCTTGCGATTATCCGGACACTGCACGTGGTAGAAAGTATTCTCAATGCTCTCGAACCATTGAAGAAGCCCAGTCGCTCCTTCAGAACCACTAAACTTGAGTGGTTTAGCCGAGTTAAAATCCTTGTATTTGCATGGAGCATTGTTATTGTTGTTGGCTTGGTGCCATTGAGCAAAGAGATTTGGGAATTGAGCAGCCATCTGTTGCGCAATAATTTCTGCCAGTTCGGCAGTCACTATCTGGTTTTCGCGTCGAGGAGGCATTCTAAAAGAGGAAAACATGAAAGGAAACGAGTGAGATGATTGGATGAAGAGAATGAGATGAAACAAAATCAACAAAAGCAAAGATGGTGGTCATTCGTCCGCATTACCAAGCAAACAAATGACACACAGTGACTAATCAAAGTAAATGGGTCAAAAATAATGTATCGCGAAGACATGCTCGCCTATAAGTGAACACTCATCCCAAGAATTCCCAGGTAAGCACAACTGGTCTCGCGTCTGATGAGATATATATGAAGTGCTTGCCTAGATAGAAAACCCATAATACAGGCATTCACTCTTCCAGTTTGCACGTGTTCACATTATTTAAAACCCAAAACGTTGACGAGATTTTGAAAATTTGAAGGCACAAGGCCAAAAATTTAATCAAACTGGAAGGGTTCAAAACCTTACAAAAGAGGGTTCAAAACCTTGTAATAAATCATCCAAAAACATATGATTGTTTTTCAAAAATCGTTTCGGAAAATTTTGGTTTTTGTTTTGATAATCACCTAAGGATAGGTGATGTACATGTTTTAAGATCTAAACACAAGATAACTTGTGTTAGGGTCCTAGAAAGGTTATAGTCTAGGTCAAAGAATTACTAATAACCTAATTCCCTATAACCATTGGCTCTGATACCAACTCTTCTGTCACACCCCGACCGCGTATAACATGCAACCGCGGCGGAAACGTCGGGGAGTGTTGTAACAGAATTAATTGTTTCATCACCATAGCATTCAAAGTTGTATTTTATTTATAAACATAAAAGTTACATTGTCTTAAACAGGAAATAAAGAGTTCAGAACATAATTAAACTAAGTCTATCTTCATTTTATGTCTCTAAGGCACAGGTCCGCCCTAGTGTCACGATCATCATCCTACGGAAAAGCTCCTGAAAACACATGTGAAAATAGGTACGTCAGCATAAAAATGCCTGTGAGATACATAGGATTTGTGAAAATAGGATTCATGACTTATAAGTTTAGGAAAAATTGTTTAATAACAGTCAGTCATGAACCTTGTAAGTTGTTTTATTTTGTAAATCATTCAAAGCAATGATATGTATAAATAAGAGAATAATGTAAGGTTAAATGAATAACCAAGTAAAAATGAGTTTGTATAAGATAAGTTGTTTTGTAAATCAATGTCTTGTGAAAATAAGTTGTTTATGTAAAATGTAATATGTCAAATATTGAAATGATTTAAGTAACGCTACGACATGTAATGTTATACAAACACTTATATATAGGAAGTACCAGCGGCGTATCCACCATGCTTGTATTATATTACACTCGCCTCGTTACTCGAATCATTTACCCAAACCAACCATCAATGTAAGTTGTTCATGTATAAATGAATTGTCATGTGTTAATGTGTAAACCATATTGAAATGTCTATGTCCAATGTAAACCACTAAATGTGTATATCAATGTCAAAATGTTTATGTTAATGTAGATCATGTAATGTTTACCCAAAAATATCATGTATGGTAAGTGAAATATATCAACTAAACCATATGTAAAATGCACAAAAACAAGGTATTGAAGTAAAACATGGTTTAAATCAAAGTTATGTTTTGTGGAACAAATGCATGCTATACTGTTACAAACATTTATGCGGTATTGTGAAAATGCATACATCCAAGCCTTGAGACTGTGGCGATAAACCCTTAACCAAATTAAATGTTAATCTAAGTTATGTATATCGAATTCGGTCATTCCTTCCAATCCAAACAAACCCAAGATTTCAGGAACGGGAGTTGTCAATTCCTATGGTACCACTACCTACTAACGAACGGCGTAGCTAATGTTAATGAATGTATTGTTCCATTGTAAACAACCCAAATGTTATACCAAAATGTAAGCATGTGATGAAAACAACTGTACTAAGTATGCACACAATGGGCATACATAGTATGAAATGTAATGTGAAACAATGTACTAAGTATGCACACAATGGACATACATAGCATGAAATGTAATGTAAAACAATGTACTAAGTACACACACAATGGACCTACATAGCATGAAATGTAATGTAAACAATGTACTAAGTACGCACACAATGGGCATACATAGCATGAAATGTAATGTAAAGCAATGTACTAAGTACGCACACAATGGGCATACATAGCATGAAATGTAATGTAAAACAATGTACTAAGTACGCACACAATGGGCATACCTAGCATGAAATGTAATGTAAAACATGTACTACAATGTACTAACGAACATAGCAGGTATATGATGTGAAAAGAGAAAAGCATGAAAGTAACAAGTAGGCACATGTGTTTCACCCTAAAACAGTTTGGAAAACAGTAAAAGAGGGGTCTATGTACTCACTTGAGATTGCTCAGAAGTACTAAGATAACCACCAAGCAATGCTAGAGATCTCGGAATCAAACGGCACCTAATATAGGTAACTATGTTAATAAACCGGACCTAAATCGGAGGATCGGATAGAATGAGGGTTCGTAAACCAAACGAGTATGGAGACTCGTGTAATATGATTTAACAAAGCCCACATACTAAAACGAAACTTAACCTAAGTGTTTGTGACCCATTACGACCCGTTTAGGTAGATTATGCTACTTTAACGCGTCGTTCGCGTAAAACGCGTTCGGAACGCCTGACTAGTCCTATGACAAGTAAAATATGACTTAACATGTTTAATATGGTTGTCAAATCAGTTTAGATGTCAAAAGTTATGTTACATACGTTTAAAACGAATTTTGACATCAAAGGGGTATTTTGGTAATTTACCTAAGGCATATAAACTACCTATCATACAACTACTTAAACGAAGCGACCATAAGGTATAACCTCGGAAGGTTATTCCCTATATACTATGGTCACCTAATGTGTTTGGTCGGATCCTAATGATCGACCAAATGGGTCGGGTTCGAAGGTATAAGCGATTTATTAGATCGCTTACCCTTACGACCCTAGACAACGTGGTAATCAGTAGGCATAGTCACAAGGGACTATAACCATCGTGATTACAATCACGTTGCGAAGTTCAAACGAACTTCGCATTGACCATAAACTGGTCAATGCAGAAAGTCAAACAAAGTTTGACTTCCGGACTCGAAAAGCAATAAAAGAACGAAGGAACACTTACAAAGGGTCCCCGAATGCTAATCTAGATCAAAATAGCTCAGGTATGAAACAAAGGTTTCAACTTAGAGCACATAAGATCAGATTCTTGTGAGGAAAAGTGAAGGGTGGAGGTGGGTATTTATAGTTTTCGGTTCACCGTTAGGATCATTTCTTGGAGAAGAGGGAATGATCACATCCCTACACTTGTTGCAATGTTGTGGTAACTGATTTTGGCCACCATAAGAGGTTAACATGTGGCACTTGACCTTTGGGAAGTGTTAGGGGCTGTTAACTTATGTTTAAAATGACCTTTGCTGATCAGAAGAGGCCTAGCGTGACGCCAAGGGGGCTAGGCGTCGCGCTAGGGTCCCCCTGATCAGCAAACACTTTCAAATGTTCTTCTTTCAGTCCCCGTTGCGTATTCAGGCCATTTCCGACATGTTTAAGGCTCGTTAACTCATTTTCAAGGCTCCAAAAGGATGCCTAAACATTGTGGGCATGAAACATGCTCAAAAATATGCCGGATGTTGGTTCGTTTGGTCGTACGAACGCGATGTTCGCTTAATTACGACGGTATGCGCATAAGCGCGAAAAACGATCTAAATGACGCGACGAATGGATTTTTCTTATGCCAAACACTAAAATAAAATATTTTAGTGCTTACATAAATTTTTGGATGTCCGGATGTATTCAGAACGTGAGTTATGCGCAAAAGTGCAAACTTGTGCACTTTTTGACGCTTTTAGTCCCTGAATGACCCAAAAGTTTATTTTAGCACACCGAACCCCTCAAAGCCTATTTCTAAGCTACATAAAGGATTTTTAAGGTGTTTTTAACTTATGGTCATATTCCGGAATGTTCGTTATAGTTCAAATTGGCATACTTTCGCAGTTTGTCAAATTTAGTCCCTCTAAGCGAATTAACTTGTTTTTGACATACCAAAGCCTTCAAAACTTATTTCTAAGTTATGTAAAGGTTATTTAAGGTATGTTAAGTATATGTTGATGTTCCGGAGTTCTTTTCGCATTAAACTGATTACGTTTACGCACCAGTTTGCGTATAACTCTCCAGAAAGCGATATAGAGTTTGAAATTGAATAAAAGTCAAAACATGAAAAATGTAAAACACAACCAAACAAACATTGGGATCAAATAACATTGTTTTATTGATAATAGAACTGTTCACAATGATTACAAGCACAGATGTTACAAAAATGATATGCTTTGACAGCATGGAAACCTCCATTTTTAAGGGGAAACTATGGCAAAATTTTTCTAAAAATTAAACACTTAGAAAAATATTTTTAAACAAATATTTACAAGTATATTTTAAACCATGAATTTTCATACAAAGTTTGCCATAATATTTGTTACAAGAATTATAAATATTGGAGGTTGGTTTTTGATAATAAAAGTGACTAAATATGTATTTAGGAAAATATATATTTAGATGTCACTATGTGTGTGATTATTTGTATATTATGTGTATTAGTTATATTATTTTAAGACTTGAAATAATATAACTCACCAAAATACCAAGAAATTACAATACAAAATATTACCAAAATTCCAAGAAATAAATATATAATCTATACCCAAAATGTTGGAGAAACCAAACAAGGAATATAACTTACATAATCTATATTTTGGTAATTGGTATTTTAGACACCAAGAGAAAAAAATATGGTTCTTACAATTATTACAAAATATATCATATTTTTTACAAGAAGAAAATATAATTTTTTTTTTGGTAAATAAAAATATATATGTTTTTTTGAAATTATTAGAAGATATATCATTTTTGGGAGAAAATACATATTTTCTTAAATAAATATGGAATACATTATTTTTGGGTGAAAAAAATACATTTATATATATTTTCTAAGTTAAACTTGAAAATATATTATTTTTGAGACTTAAATGAAAATACAATTATTTTTGCCAAGGAAAAATTATAAATAATTTTTCTATGAAGGTTTTCTTAAAATATATATTTTGAGAATATATATTGGTGAATTTTTATTAAGAGTATTATTCTGGAAAAATAAATACAAAAATTAAGTATAAGAATACTTAATAAACACAATAAAATACGTATTCTCGTACGTATAAAAACACACCGGAATACGTCACCGATACTTGGCAAAAATATACAAGTTTAAGAATACGGGTATAAATACACCCATCCTTGGGAAATTATACATGTACAAATACACAAATGTGACAAGTTAAAATATATTACTTTAACAATTATTCCAAAATTTAATAAATATAATCTAAGTTAAAATAGTTATTATTTTAACAAATAATTATATAACTTGGAAAAATATTGAAGACACAAACAAATGTAACTCAAAGACAATAATTAAGGCTAAGTCAAGGCATGACCCGCCCGTCTAATAAACCATAGTACGTTGTAGGTAGTCATGCACACAAGTAGCAACTTTGGTTACATTGGATATGAAGAACGCAAGACGGTGAGTTCATGTCCCCCTTTTCTTTTAACTGTTTTCGGTTTTATAACTTCGGGGGTGAAGTACATGTTACAAAATATTTACAAACATTTACATATGGTATGGTTAGGTAAGGAAGGTACTGCTAGATCATGTGAGTGGTGGGTACAACGCTTAAGACCATTAATCCTCGTAGTAGGACCGAGGGACATGAGTGATAGATCTATTTGGGTGTAGCGAGCCCTACAGATGTGGACTAGGATTTGGCTCATAAGGTGACTATGTCTTACAGCCGGAAGCCCGGTACAAAACCTGCTAGGATTGAGCCTTCCTGCATCACGTCACACATATTAATGGCCTTGCAAACCATTAATGGATGTGTTTTCCTTGTTTCTTTCATACCGGGGTTTTACAAAAACATACATACTTACAATGATTACAAGGTTTATTCGTGCACACTTACAAAACACGTGAACTCGCTCAACTTTTGTTGATGTTTTCAAACTACATGTATTTCAGGAAACTAAGTATGGATCTGGCGGGCGTTGAAGTTTTCAAGTCATGTCTCTAATAACATATGTCATCCGAAGTCGAAGGGTTTGGGTTATGTATTTTATCTTGGATAAGATACATGACTTAAAGCCTAGTTTGTTAGTGTCTTTTGTCAAGTCCTTATGGAACTTAAAACTTTGTTGGTGATTGTATTTTGAACATGAAGTTTGTGTTTGGGATTTAAAACAATGTTGTTTGTAACGTTTTAAAACTTATCTATGGATGAACATCTTGGGTTTATCATATAGTTGTTTGTTATGATTGAATTCCATGATATTAAGCAAGTCACACATAATCACGCTTTCGCAAAAGTCAGGGTGTGACAGTTTGGTATCAGAGCTTCGATTGTAGCGAACTATGATTCTTTCTCGATTCTAGACTACAATCATTAGGGCTCTCACGAAAATATTTTTACAACATGTTTTCATTGCATACACAAAACACCTAGATCCATGGAACAAACGTTTTTACAAAAGGAAAGACAACAAACATGATTGCAAGGTCACATGGGTGGTTTAGTCTGGGATAGACTAGGAAAGATAGAAAGAGTTTCATGAAGGATAATGTGAATACATGATTGAGTGATAACTGTCTTGTTGGTGCATCCGTCTGTCGTCTACGTCTTCGGTCGTGTCTCAGTTTCATTGCGAAGATTGTTCAAGCATGATGTCATGATGACATCATCAAAGTGACATCATCAATGACATCATCACAAGAAGACAAAAGCATTTAAGATTAGAAATTGATGATTTCAATCATGATTACAAGTCTGATTTCGTATATGTGTCAAGTTAGGTGATATCGCTCATTTGTCAAAATTAGATTTCGCTTTTGTGTCCTAGTTGATTTCGCTTTTATGTCAGTTAAGGGTCTCGCTTTTATGGCAATGTACATAAGAGCGAAATCTGAAACCCTATATATAGGCATATGAGCGAAATCTCAGATAATAGTTTTAGGTGATTGTCTTCCGGTGAGCCACGAAGTGCTGCCGAAGTGTTGTTAGGTCTGTAAACGTTTGCATATCATTATAAACAAGAGATTTAAATGAATATGTGCTGAATTACATCGAAACATTTGTTTCCGCCTCTTGTTTTGGTGAAAAACTCTTCTAACCGACTCGTTCGGATCCAAAAACGATCCTACAAGTGGTATCAGAGCTAGTGAAGAAGAGTTCTATACGTTTTCAGCCGATTATTCTGTTTCTACATCTTTCTTTTTCGAAAATAAAATTTTTTTCGGTCAGAATCGGTTCAATTTCACACACAGCACTCGTAATCATGTATTAGTAAATCCTTGAAAATTTCAAAGCTAAAATCGACTTAGATCTTAGGATTTTTGAGGTTTCGCTTTTATGAACTCGTGAAAAAAGTGACATCAGCAGGTTCCGCTCATTTGTACACTTGTGATTTCGCTCTTACGGTCATCTTTTAGTGTGATTTCGCTCATTTGAACAATTAAGGGTCCGCTTATTTGAACAAGATTGGTTCCGCTTTTGTGACAACTAGGGTATCGCTTATTGTGACACTTAGAATTTTTGTGTACATTGAATTGCGTGAACCGTTTGAAAAGTTAATTGACTTGTATGATACTTTAAACAAGGTTGTCAGTTGGTTGGAATATGTGATCATGTGAATACATCGGTTACAGTTTATCGAATTGTCAGTTTAGTGGGTGTTGTCAGCTTGCATGTGAAATGTGACACCCGCGGAAAATGCACAGTCGTCCTGATTAGCATCGCATCGTGTTGCGGATGGCTTATCAAATTTCGGGACGAAATTTCTTTCAAGTTGGGGATAATGTGACAACTCGAGTTTCCGACTTTCACTTTCGTATTTATTACACGTTGACTTTGACTGTTTGGTTGTTTGACTTGTTTAACTTGTAACTGTACATGTACGTGTTATAATGAAACGTATTGTATTGTGATTGTTGCATGTATGGAATTGATATTGATATGAGACTTGTTATATTAGAAAAACATAAACTGTTTAACACATGAGAGGACCCGACGAAACAGACTGTTTCGCCATATACATCTCGACGAAACAGAAGTCTGTTTCGCCAAGCCCAAATACGCCGAAGCCCAGTTAAGGGCCCAACCCTGTTACGTGAGTTATATCTCACAAAACTGTTTCATTCGTGAAACTCATCACCACAACCGAAAACCCTAGAGTTCCCTTTTGTGCGACGGCAGAAACAAGACTCCCTTCTGTTTGTGTGTGCATCTCGATTAAGCAGATCCTGGGTTAGTAATTCTTGCTACTCGATCTCATGTTTGCATGATAATGATGGATCGTATAGTATTAATTAATTGTTTCTTGGACTGATCATGTATACGTATGTGTTGAAGTAGTGATGATTTAATGCATGTGTGATGCCTTGAAAATGCAATTGATCGGATAGGGATCCTTCCTAATTGTCGGCTATTATTCTTATATTTACATGTGAGTGTCAGAAACCATGTGGTTGCCATTTGTGTTTTTAAATTATATAAGATGATAAATGGATATATGTGTTCCACGCATACTGAAACATTAACTTGTTGAAGTATGAGATAGTATGTTATTATATAGGGTAGTTGATGGCACAAATTTGTAAGTTGACTTGATGATTGATAATGGAATGATGGTGTCGAAATTGTTAGCTGTGAAAGAACCGATCTTTTTGACAACTGATTTATGAAATTCATGATTTGTTGATGATGATGAGCGATGATATTGATGACGGCTGTTAGCAATGATTAGGGTTTATGTGTTAATATTTTGTAACTGATGTTGACGTAACTGACTAGTCCACGAAACAGAACTCTCGGCGAAACAGAATGTGTTTCGCCAAGGGTAGTCAACGAAATAGAATTTTGTTTCGCCAAAGGGTGATTGACGAAACAGAGTATGTTTCGTCAACCTGTGTTTCGCCGACTTAAATACTTTGCACAGTAACTTAGTTTATTTCTGTTAGAGTTAACCCAGTTAGTTAACTGCTGTTAAATGCTATGCATGACTTGTACAATGTCGATTATGTGATATGTACTACTTGGTGATCATTGATTGTATCTATACGTGAACTTCGTGAATGCAAACTGATTTTGGTACACGTGCCTACTTTAGGGTTGAATGATTAAGTGTGAACAAGTAGTTAATCTTACCGAGCAAACCAAGGTGAGTTCACTGCACTTTTCTAAGCATGCGTCCCGGTGGTTTGGGACATCTGGTAAACATTTCTAAAGGGAATACTGGGTAAACTGTTATTTGGGATGTTGGTTATTGAACACAGAATCGATCATCTACCGTGTTGCCTGTAAGGCAATGGGGTAACTAGTTGATAGCGCTATTAGGTTTGACACCCTCACACCGGGCCGTAAGGACGGGCGTGATCTAGTTACCTGGACATCATTACCAATGCTTGGTTAGGGGCATTGGGGTTGGGCACACTCCCAGGTTATATTGGGCACACTCCCATGGTATATATTGGACACACTTCCAGTATATAAGACTCTCCTACGTTAATAACAATCCCAAAATGAAACGATGAGTTGACTTAACAAATATCTGGTAACTACACACGTTAACAAAACCTTGAACTCACCAGCGTCGTCTGACACACTTGTCTGCATGCTTGCAGGTCGCTAGAATTCGTGACGTGGACTTGCTATCTGGGAGTGCTGGAGTGGTCATGGATCGAGGCTCTTGGATTAACTTATAAGTGAAACGTTGGTTTTGAACATTTACTATGAAACAATTGTTAAACGATTTACTATATGCTTCCGCTACACAACTCTTTGGGAGTAAGCCTATGTTTGATATTTTCTATTGGTAATTCATGACATGTTTTATTTAAATATTTGTCATTGGTTCAATGTGATTGGTGGCTCGAACTCTGATGAGTAACACGCGTCGCGGAGTTCCCGCAGGTGGTATTTTGGGGGTGTTACAGTTTGGTATCAGAGCCACTGGTTATAGCGAACTAGGTTTTAAAACGTTTTATAAACCAGACTATAACCGAATACCTTCGAAGAATCGATCATGACACTCAGCTCCAGATCGCAAGGTTCGTCTTCTGTTTAGTTTATGCATTACTTCCTTAGTAGTCACACACTCATAACTTGCATGAAACGATACACTTGATACTATGGTGACTTGATAGTGTGACACTACTCTTCGACTTATGTGAATTGTAAACTTGTGATACCAATCGTTGTGTTGTGTGAACGGGGGAAACTTCGAGCGCAAGCTAAGAGGCACTGAGATAAGCATGCAAATTGCCTTATTATTATGGGTGCACACTTAATAATAACGTGGGGTGCATGCAAGTCCCAGTGAGGCTTATCAAGCGTGAGAAGGGTTCTGCCTTATTATGTGTGAACTTGGTAGTACATAGATATCAACATGATACTTGATTTCTATCTCGTTTCGATTTCCTGAATCGGTTCATCTCTATATATAGAATCATGAGTGGACGAGGACACGGACGTGGCAACATTAACATGACTCAGGCTGAGTTGACTGACCTAATCAACACCCGTGTGGCTGAGGCTTTAGCAGCCTATCAAGCTGGTACGGAATGTACCAAGTACTCTTTACTCTTATATCGCGTACACGTCTTTTCACTCCTATAATGTGTTTCCTTTCATCCTTTAGGTCAGCAAGCACATCCCCAGAACAATCAGCCTGTCTGTACGTTTAAAACGTTCATGGACTGTAAGCCACAGACCTTCACCGGGACTGAAGGGGCTGTGGGACTCTTGAGATGGTTCGAGAAAGCAGAGTCCGTGTTTGCTATATGTAACTGTCCCGCTGGGGACAGAGTGAAATATGTTGCGGGTACCTTGGCGGATGGTGCCCTAACGTGGTGGAATGCCCAAGTGCAGTTGCTAGGCATCGAGGCAGTGAATGCCACAACTTGGGATGATTTTAAAGAACTGATCAGGGAGGAGTATTGTCCTCGGGATGAGGTCCAGAAGTTGGAAAACGAGTATTATGACTTGAAGATGGTAGGATCTGAAGTCGAAGCGTATGTGAAGCGATCGTATGAACTGGCCGACATGTGCCCGAATTTGTCCCGGCCTATGCCTCGGAGGATTGAGTTATTCATCAAGGGGCTGCCTCCGCGTGTGAAGAGTTTGGTCACTGCAGCCCATCTCAATGATTTGACACAGATTGTCCGTTTGACCCACAAGATTGTGGATCAAGAGGTAGAGAGTAACTCGTTACCACCGCGTGTTTCAACCACTACTGCTGCTGCACCCACTGCCACTGCGTCCGCTAATGATAACAAGCGGAAGTGGAACGATTACGACAAAGCATCTAGTGCGGGTCAGACACAGAAAAGGCCAGACAACAATAGCAATCGCAGCATCAGCCAGTCGTCTTCTGTCAATCAAGGCCAGGGAGGTAGCCAAAGTCAGGGTTCGTATGTAGGGAGGAAGCCACGGTGTCACAAGTGTGGCTATCATCATTTCGGGCAGTGTGGACGGATATGTAACAGGTGTGGTAAAGCGGGCCACGAGGCCAAAGATTGTAGGGCCCCATAGCCCAAACACCAGCAGCAACAGAACCAGCAGAACCAGAGACAGCAGGGACAACCACCCCAGCAGAATCAGGGCTTCAGAAAGGGGTGCTATCAGTGTGGTGACGAGGGTCACTTTAAGCGGGATTGCCCTCAGTTAAATCAAAACACTAACGACAACAACCGCCCGAATAACAACAATGCTGGGAACAACAACAACAATGGAAACAATGGGGGTAATGGTGCTCGGGGCAGGGTGTTTCAGCTTGGGGCAGGGGATGCTAGGAATGACGGCAATGTTGTCACCGGTACGTTTCCTGTAAACAATCATATTGCTTCTGTGTTATTTGATTCTGGTGCCGATTGGAGTTATGTGTCCCTAGAATTTAGTCGACGATTGGGGATAACCCCAACACCCTTAGAAGTTAAACAAATAGTAGAACTAGCCAATGGTAAGACGATAGAGGCCTCGAATGTACTCTTCGGGTGCAAACTAGATCTCGTGGGTCAGGTGTTTGATATTGATCTCCTTCCCGTTACACTCGGTAGTTTCGATATAGTGGTAGGCATGGATTGGCTGTCTAAGCACCAAGCGGAAATTTTGTGCAAGGAGAAGGTTGTGCGTATTACTCTCCCCGATGGGGAGTCATTATTTGTTCAAGGGCATCGTAGTGGGGCTATGGTTGGTATTATCTCGGCCATGCATGCGCAGAAGTATCTACAAAAGGGGTATCCTGCAATGTTAGCGTTAGTTACTAACGCTCAGTCTAAAGAGAGAAAGATCGAGGATCTACCAGTGGTGCGAGAATTCACTGATGTGTTCCCAGAGGAGCTACCAGGGTTACCTCCTCACCGTCAGGTAGAATTTCTGGTTGATCTGGCGCCGGGAGCGGCCCCAATTGCTCGAGCTGTATACCGGTTGGCCCCTGGGAGTTACAGGAATTGTCTAATCAGCTGCAGGAATTATTGGATAGAGGTTTCATTCGACCCAGTTCTTCGCCTTGGGGAGCCCCAGCCCTGTTTGTAAAGAAGAAGGATGGGACATTCCGAATGTGCATCGATTATCGGGAACTCAACAAGGTAACCATCAAGAACCGATATCCATTACCACGCATCGACGACTTGTTTGACCAGCTGCAAGGGTCAAGCTTCTATTCAAAGATCGACTTAAGATCGGGATATCACCAGGTAAGGGTTAGGGAGGAGGATGTTCCCAAGACGGCTTTTCAAACGCGCTACGGACACTATGAGTTTTTGGTCATGCCGTTTGGATTGACTAATGCACCAGCGGTTTTCATGGATCTCATGAACCGCGTGTGTAAGCCATATCTCGATGATTTCATTATCGTATTCATTGATGACATTTTGGTCTACTCGAAGAACAAGGAAGATCACGAGCATCACCTACGACTCATCTTGGAACTTTTGAGAAAGGAACAACTGTATGCGAAGTTTTCTAAGTGTGATTTCTGGATTCGGGAAGTGCATTTCCTCGGGCACATCGTTAACGAAATGGGTATTCATGTGGATCCTGCCAAGATCGATGCTATTCGCAATTGGGCGGCACCAAAGAATCCTTCGGAGGTGCGTCAATTTCTTGGTCTTGCGGGATATTATCGTCGGTTTATTCGGGATTTTTCTAAGATTGCTCAACCCCTCACCACCCTGACTCAAAAGAAAGTTGTTTATTCTTGGGGATCGAACCAGGAAGAAGCTTTTCAGCTCTTAAAGCTTGCTCAACCCCTCACCGCATGACTTGTACAATGTCGATTATGTGATATGTACTACTTGGTGATCATTGATTGTATCTATACGTGAACTTCGTGAATGCAAACTGATTTTGGTACACGTGCCTACTTTAGGGTTGACTGATTAAGTGTGAACAAGTAGTTAATCTTACCGAGCAAACCAAGGTGAGTTCACTGCACTTTTCTAAGCATGCGTCCCGGTGGTTTGGGACATCTGGTAAACGTTTCTAAAGGGAATACTGGGTAAACTGTTATTTGGGATGTTGGTTATTGAACACAGAATCGATCATCTACCGTGTTGCCTGTAAGGCAATGGGGTAACTAGTTGATAGCGCTATTAGGTTTGACACCCTCACACCGGGCCGTAAGGACGGGCGTGATCTAGTTACCTGGACATCATTACCAATGCTTGGTTAGGGGCATTGGGGTTGGGCACACTCCCAGGTTATATTGGGCACACTCCCATGGTATATATTGGACACACTTCCAGTATATAAGACTCTCCTACGTTAATAACAATCCCAAAACGAAACGATGAGTTGACTTAACAAATATCTGGTAACTACACACGTTAACAAAACCTTGAACTCACCAGCGTCGTCTGACACACTTGTCTGCATGCTTGCAGGTCGCTAGAATTCGTGACGTGGACTTGCTATCTGGGAGTGCTGGAGTGGTCATGGATCGAGGCTCTTGGATTAACTTATAAGTGAAACGTTGGTTTTGAACATTTACTATGAAACAATTGTTAAACGATTTACTATATGCTTCCGCTACACAACTCTTTGGGAGTAACCCTATGTTTGATATTTTCTATTGGTAATTCATGACATGTTTTATTTAAATATTTGTCATTGGTTCAATGTGATTGGTGGCTCGAACTCTGATGAGTAACACGCCTCGCGGAGTTCCCGCAGGTGGTATTTTGGGGGTGTTACATGAAACATAAATCAAATTGATATTGTTGGTTATCATGTGAAATAGTGTTGGGTATATAAAATTCAGAATTCATGTGATTGTTTAGTTTAAGAAATTGCATGTGATATAAAATTGTTTTTGTCGACTTAGTGGATATTGAGGCCCAATCACAGTTTTGGTATCTTAAAGTGTCTTGGTCAATTCAAATTGGTCGGTTTAGTGAAATGGACGGTTCAATTGGATTTGTTTAAAAATTAGTGTGTCAGTTTGGTCACATGAGTAATTTGTTCAAGGTGTACATGTGATATTAGTTGGTCAACACAATCAATATACTTCATCAGACTATTGTTAGTTTAGTGTTTTGTTGAGCTAAGTAAAGTCCAAGAAAGTCATTGGCCCAATCAAGAAAATCTTTCTAAGCCCAGCTCAAGTCATTGTTTGCATTGCGACTAAATTGAAAAACTAATTCTCAGTTTGATTTTTCAAAGACTCAGTTTTTTTTAAGTGTTGTTAGGTTCAGGTTTGGAGTTTAGTCGGTTTGCACGGTTCGATCAGTACGTTTGATTAGTCAAGTCGTTTTGTGTTGTCAAGTCACGTATTAAAGTCATCGACTCACTTGAAAGCTTTATACGGTTTAGAGTTCAACGGTCTCAAAGGGTCAAGTCGTTCAAATTGCATCCGAGTCCTAGAAGTCCGCACAGTTGATCAACTTTCAGTCCGCACAGAAAATCATCAGTTCGAGTATTAGTCTTATTCATTTATTTGATAAGCGGTTAATCTGATTGTGTTTTTGTTTTTGTGTGTTGTTAGGTACTCGACAGGTTTGGTCAGGAGATTCCAGTTGTTACAGAAAAATGGATTCCGAGTTCTACAACGCATTTGTTACAACCCCGACTACTCCGGCTACAATTGCTCAAAACATGAATGCAGAAAATGAAACAGGAACAATGCAAAAACCTCCGAAGCTTATGGGTATTGAAGAGTATCATGGATGGAAGAATCGTTTCGAGAACTGGGTTCAGGAAAATCATCTTAGAGCTTGGGAAAGCATTGAAACAGCATACATCCAACCACAGACTGCTATGAATGTTGATAAAATTATCTCGGAGTTTTCAGAACAAGAGAGAGAGTTATAAAGGAGAGAAAATGATGATAAGTCTGTTGCAGCAAGCTATTAAAGAGGATATATTTGTTTTACTTCAGCATGATGGAAATGCATTTTCGATCTGGAAAGCTCTTGAGAAGAAATTTGAAGGAAGTACAGAGATGCTCCAGAGTAAAGCAGCGTTACTGAAGAAGGAGTTTGAGTTGTTTACAAGCATGCCTGGTGAGACTACAAAGACTCTCATTGAGAGATATTGCCATCTTGTACGCACCATGTCTCAGTTGAAGATTACTAAAACCCCGGCAGAATGGGTTGAAAAGCTTGCTGACGCTTTACCTCAAAAGGAATGGGGTACATATCTTATGATTCTGAAGAATTCTGGACAATTTAGCAGATTGTCGATTGGTCAGTTTATTGAAAAACTGGAGGCACAGGATCTTGAACAGCAGAAAATTGCAAGAATGAACAGTTCAAGCCATCAACAAGACATCAAACTGTATTACAAAGGAAATGTTCAAACTGTTGAAGCTAGTCCAAAGATACAAACTGCATTTAGTGGTGGAAATCAATCTACACCAAGCAGTCAAGGATCAGTCAACACTAGTGGATTTTCAACGGTGAATCCTCCAAGTGTTCAAAGTTCATCTGCTGGAAATGGTCATCTAATTCAGTGTAATGTAGCTTTACATCTTCAAAATGGTCAAAATTATTCTGAAGAAGTTGTAAAGCATCATATGGGATTATTGGTCACTGCATTAGAGTCTTATGAAGGGTTGATTGCCGGTAGAATTGGAAATCCGATGCTCACAAAGGAAGATTATGACCAAATCGATGCAGAGGAGCTAGAATTGATGGATATTAAATGGGCTTTAGCAAGTGTTTTGAGAAGAGCAGAAAAGTTTAGATTGATTACAGGAAGAAATGACTTCTTGGATGCAAATCTTTCTAATCTAGGATTTGATAAATCTAAAGTTGTTTGTTTTCGTTGCAGGGAGAAAGGCCATTTTAAAAGAGAGTGCAAGAATCAGGAGCCGAGAGGAGCAAAGGAGTCGTCTGGGAAAGATGATTATTATAGGAAAACCATTTATCAACAAATCACTCATCAACCGCATCAACAAAAAGAAGTACAAACGGCACATGGAAGAATGATCGAGGATGCAAACAGAAAAGCTTATCATGGCATTGTTGATCAAGATGACGAGAAAATGGCTGATGGATTTAGCTGGGACAAGTACATTCCAGCTGATCCTAATGTTAAAGCTTTTATTGCTCAGATTGTTCAAAGGCCAGAGTTGGTGAAATAATGGATGGCTGTGTTATCTGATGATGAAGAAAAAAATGAAGAATCGGTTTCCTCTGAAAACAGTTCAACAGATAACAGTGATGATGAAGAGCTTGAACAGATAAATGTTGGAAAATCTCATTTATCTTCTGATGCTTTTGAATTTTATTTTGCAGAAAAATTGAAGAAACTCAAAGAGAGGAAAGCTGCAAAAGAATTGAAAGAAGTCAAAGTGATTGAGAAGATAGTTGAAGTGGAGAAAATAGTGGAGGTCGAGAAGATCGTTGAAATCACAAAACCTTGTCTTATATGTTTAGAGTCATGTAAACAATGTATAGAAAAAGATGAGAGGTTTAGTGAGTTAGAAAAGTTGAAAGAAAAGTTGTTGTTTGATGTAAAAAATTTGAAACAGTCATATGATGTATTGAACAGAACTGTGAATAGTCTGGAAAAGACTAACTCTGAAAGAGAGAAAGCTTTGAAGATGATGAATGCTACCATGATGACAAAGCAGAAAGAAATCAACTTGTACATAGAAGAATGTGCAAAGTGGAAGAAAGAGTTGGAGAGTGAAGCAACTGAAAATGAAAGAATCATAAGATTGCTGCAAAGTTACAAAGGTTGTGACTACATAATCGATAGAATTTATCCAACAGTTGAAGGATTTGAAGCGTTTAAAGGTGAAGAAACAAAGCCAAAGAAGAAAAAGGATACTGGTAAGAAACAGGGTGTCTGTTATAATAAGTGTCCGCCTCTGATTTGGGAAGGGTATTCGTCTAGAAAACCTAACGAGGAAGAATTAAAAAAGGCAGTCAATATAAAGTTGGAGTCCGAGATAACCGATGTTTTACCGGATAGTATTAACGTCACGTTCACAGCGTCCGACACAGATCATGAGTCAGAACTGATAAAACGAGTGGTCGATCAGGTGTTGGATAAGGATGAAGAGTCAGAGTCAAAGTCCGAATCCCAAAGTTCGTGTCAGTCAGTCAGAAGTTCGAGTTCGTCTGTCAAGAATTCAAAATCGTCGGAAAAACGGGTTTATAGTAAAGAATTTTTATTGTCAAAATCTAATTTGAATGATGAAACATTTGAAGTTGTATATATTTTGAATGATTCTGACAAATTATATTTTGATAAAGAGTTTCCAATAAGAAGTGTTCGTTTTGACATGATCAAAAAGATTTTCAAAATGACAGAAATTAGTATTTCTGAAATAAAAGATTTAAATCTTCCTGAAAAACCTAAAAAATACACTTCAAGAGTTCAACAGCGGATAAACAAGAAAAAGGGTTACAATTCTGGTTCTGGTTTTCAAAAGAAATCAAATCACAATCGTAGCTACAAAAAGAAAGGACTTGGTTTTATTCCACCTGAAAACTATAAAAATGAAAAATATGTTCGAGATTTTAAATCAAAAATGACATATGTTGCAGTAACTAGTCATGAAGAAGAAGCAAAGAGTTCATTCTGGAAACAGTCAAACAAGGAGTTTCTTGCTGAAAAGATGAAGAATGGAGCTTTTCAAAGGAAAGAGACAAGAACTTGTTATAGATGCAATGAAGTTGGTCATATTGCATGGAACTGTCCGAAAGCGACTAACACAAAACACGGAGTTTCTGGAAAACTAAAAGAAGTTATTGTTGATAAAACCGAACCACCAACTGAAAAATTTAAAGTTTTCAAAAATTCAACATATGAAGTTGGTGAGTGTTCGAAAAGGTTTTACAAGAAGAAGGGAAATCTTGACAATCAAGCTTGGGTTGTTAAGAAATCAGAGGTAAAATCTGGCAATGAATCTGATTCCACAAAATCAGAGGAGCCACAGTTTGATAAGAGTGTTGAAAAATCAGTTCTTTCAAGGGATGATGAGAACTTTCCACCATTGAGGGCTGAGAATTTTAAATCAAAGGTTGGAAAGGTTGAAATTTCAAATCAATTCTATTCTGAAAAGAATGAATTTGATGTTGAAAAAGCGTTTAATGGGAATATAAAGAAAATTTTTGGAAAAATGATCGATGGGAAGGTTAAAGGGGTAAAAGAGTTTTATGCTACAAAGAAAGCAACTTACACCCCAACTGCTTCTGAATTGAAAACACCCAAGGCTGGTCAGGCTTGGGTGGATATTTTCTTTCATTGAAAAACCTGACTTGCCGGAGATCCCAAGTTTGTAATTGCGGATCAGGAATCGGCATCTTTCTTAAAAATTGATTGTGTAAATGAATCTTAAAGTTTGTTAAATTTTACAGATTGTGAATTGCCGGAGCTTCCAGGTTGGTAAGTGCGAAGCAGGAATCGGCATCTTGATTGGTAAAATGGTTTGTGTAGAGGTTTATTCCTACATGTGTTTAAAATGTTGGATATTCTTACAAGTTGTCAAGTTTTTGTATAGTTCATTTTATGTTTCACGTGGGTCAAGAGTCTAGTAGTTTTCAAATTTCCTAAAATGTGTTTGCATTTTAGGGGGAGTAAGAAATTTTAGAAAATCCAAAAACATTTGAAAATTTGAAAATGTCAAAAACATTGAAAAATGAAAAATGAGTTTTGCTGAAAAAAGAGGAAATGATAGTAGATCAGTTGGACTGTCACAGCATGCTAAAGAAATGGAAAGATAAAATGTGATAAATGATCTCACTAAAGATGTGACGATAGGCTCAGCTAGACTAGTAGATTTGCGATAACGATACAAACCTAAATGAAAAAGCCTAGTTCTAGTGGGAAACACGGTTGAAAGTGTAGTACTTGGTTTTGTCCTTCTTGACTGTGTACCTACTCAGTAATCGCTGATTGTCGAAAGACATAAAACTGGTTAAGTTTGTGAACTTTCACAACTTTGCTAAAAAAAATCACTGTGATTGTGCATTTCATTTTGCAAAGATTTAAACTTGTTTTATTTCTTTATTTTGTTTAAGCATCGGACATCCTCTGCGTATACGTGAGTATCGACCTGGATGTTGTTGCCTAAACGTTCTGCTATATTTTCTTTGGTGTTTCGTTTAAGCTTTGGACCTCCTCTGCGTATACGGAAGTATCGACCTGGTGGTTAAAGCCTAAACAACTTCAACTTGTTTTATTTTTCTTATTTTGTTTAAACATTGGACTTTCTCTGCGTATACGGAAGTATCGACCTGATTGTTAATGTTTAAACATTCTGCTTTGTTTTTCGCATAAATCACAGTTGATAAAAGTTTAAAGGCATTACTCGAGATAGTGTATTACATGATGAGGGGATATGCTGAGATCGTGGGGTCCATAAGAATTTAGTGCTATCTAAATATATCTTAAAGTATCGGTAAGCAGATTGAAAGTTTTTAGATTGAGTTTAAGTGGACAACAATATCGTCAATCCATGTGAATCGTTTAGAGCTTAAAATGTTAAAGCTTAACGGTGCTAGTGATTGGTCACATAAACTGATATGATCCTCTTACACAAACTCACAAAAATATTGTCTGTAAATATTTCTTTACTGCATTTCTTTAAATTCAAAAATACAAAAAGATTTTGAGTGTGTTTTAGCATAAATTTTGTAAAAGTCAAAAAGATTTTCGACAACTGATGTTGGAGAGCTAATTTTCAAAATTCCGAGTGCTAAATATGATGACATTGTTGTGAGGGGGAGTATGTCTTGAACATCAAATGCATTTCTTTTAAATCAACAAGTGGTTCATCAAAGAGAAAGTTGTTTATGAAAGGGAGTCAGTGTTGGTTAATACAAATTGTTAAATCAGAAAATTTATGTTTGTGGTAGAGCATGTGCAGGTATAGTCAGGTTTCGATCTTGAACCTGATGATAGAATGCCAGGTTCCGATACCTGAGGTTTTTGTGATTTCATCATACCAGACTGCGATCCCAGCATATCGAAAGGGGAAGTCTGAAGATACTTAAAGGAAGGAGCATGTTGGTGATGAAAAGAGAAGAGAAGATAAAGATTGAGGATGCTTACAACGTCAGATACTTCAAAGAGTTTGAGAGGACTGATATAGACTAAAGATGCAAAGACTCGACACTGAAGACTCCGTCAACATCCGAGGGGGAGTTTGTTGGTGCATCCGTCTGTCGTCTACGTCTTCGGTCGTGTCTCAGTTTCATTGCGAAGATTGTTCAAGCATGATGTCATGATGACATCATCAAAGTGACATCATCAATGACATCATCACAAGAAGACAAAAGCATTTAAGATTAGAAATTGATGATTTCAATCATGATTACAAGTCTGATTTCGTATATGTGTCAAGTTAGGTGATATCTCTCATTTGTCAAAATTAGATTTCGCTTTTGTGTCCTAGTTGATTTCGCTTTTATGTCAGTTAAGGGTCTCGCTTTTATGGCAATGTACATAAGAGCGAAATCTGAAACCCTATATATAGGCATATGAGCGAAATCTCAGATAATAGTTTTAGGTGATTGTCTTCCGGTGAGCCACGAAGTGCTGCCGAAGTGTTGTTAGGTCTGTAAACGTTTGCATATCATTATAAACAAGAGATTTAAATGAATATGTGCTGAATTACATCGAAACATTTGTTTCCGCCTCTTGTTTTGATGAAAAACTCTTCTAACCGACTCGTTCGGATCCAAAAACGATCCTACATGTCTTGATTGCATACTAAGCGATACTAGTTAATATATGTGCACATGTTATGATTATTATGTTATAGGCATCATGTCTTCTTCAGAGAGTGGATTATAAGACATTGATGATCCTATGGCTATCGTCTCAGATGATAAGATTGCACCTGAGCCGGAGATACTCACGTCAGACACGGAGAGTGACCCTAACAGGCTATCGGATGACGAGGACGACTTCCAGCCGTTCGAGTAGCCCGACTTTGGTGATGATTCACCCCTTGCTGATGGTATTCCTGACGAGGATCCTTTTGTCATTCCTATTCCAGTCCATGATCATCTCATCATTGGTCATCCCGATGGTGAGCACATCGTGGCTCCGATCCTCGATCTTGTTCCCCTTGTGGTCATTCCTCCCGAGGATTGGCCTTTCGACGATTTGTTTGGTGGTGACATTGATTTCTTTGTTGATGGTCCTCTTGTTGATGCCCAGGGTGATGGAGAGATAGACGCGGATGTTGTTGCTGTCCCACCTCCTGAGATTCCTGTTGTTGAGATACCCTCTGATTCTATTTTGCACTCTGTTTCAGATTCCTTTGAGTCTGTGACGTCTTTAGCTTTACAGGCGGTCGGATTACAGCGTTATGCTACTGATTCTGATGATGATACTGCTATGTCGGCTGCACCATCTCCTCCACATGACCCCGAGCCTGGTCCTGAGCCAGATCTTGCTTCTTTTGATCAGGCTAATGTTGCACCTGCTGATCCTGAGCCGATACCTGATCATGACCCTATTCATTTTGGTTTACCAGACATTGCACCACTTATTCCTGACCCAGTTCCTGCACCTGTTGACCCTCCTTTTGTTGAGCCATTTATTCTTCCACCCGCACCCACACCCGTTGATGTTGCTCCTCTCCTTTCTGTAGAGTCCGATGTCCATCGCACCGACTTACCGATCGTTTTCTTATAGGACATCCCTGCACCCCATCCAGGGGGAGGTACTTCAGGTCAGCACCCACTTGACGATACTTTTGCTTCATCAGGTTTTCCTCAGATCCCTCATGCTGCACCATTTGCTCCATTCACTTCTTCACCGCTCGATGAGCCACTCCGATGGTTCCCACCGTACTTTATGCCGATTTCGGATCCCTACCATCCCTCTCATTTTGTTGGCTACACATGGGATGAGTTGCTCTTGTCGCTTCAGCTTCAGTTTGAGATTATGAGTCGCAGGATTTTGGAGCTTGAGTTGACCCCGCGTCCCCTACCGTGTCCTTTTTAGCCTACTTTTGTTCCCCCACGTTCATCACCGTCTCTTTCTGCACATCCACCTGCTCCTCTTACTCCTTTTCGAGGCTTTGATGCTCATTTCCTTACTATCGAGCAGCAGATTAGTTACTTGCTTCGCCGTGTGTACAAGCTCGAGGAGGAGCTCGCACATATTCTCAGTTTGCTTTTCTTCCCTCCTCCACCTCCGCCATCAGTACAGTAGGTTTTTGGTCTTATGCAGATGCATTACTTTTGGTTAGAGCACCACTATTGAGCCGAGATTGTGAAAACTTTTGATATCCCCCTTTTGACCATGTGATTTTGTATATTGACAGACTTATTGGATGAGAGTAGTGTGACTTTGTGTCCCTTTTGATGTGATACACTCGTAAACAATGTAACTGTGGTTGGTAATTAATGAAAGCTCAATTGTCATGTTCTCACTAAACACATTGTTAGGTTACAAATATGCTATGAATGTGTCGTTGCATGATCGTTTAATATGTAGATTGTTTATATATATGTGTACATACGACCCTCTAGACATTTACTCATTTACTTAACAAATAAGACCTAACCAATCCAGTCTTCTTATTAGAAGGAGAATGCCTCCTCGAAGGAACAATCAACTACCCACGACTGAGGCAGAATTACAAGAGCGCATCTCACAGGCCATCGCACAGCACGAGGCCCTTCGCTACAAACACAGCGGAGGTACCTCGTGGAATAACTCACCTAACGGTAATGTTTAAGTCACCTAAGACACATTACAATACGTTTGGGCATTTTCGAGTGTGCTTTGTCAATGCTTTCTGTGAATGATGCTGCTTGGGTTGCAGGCTGTACCTACAAGCTGTTTTTGGACTGCAAGCCTCTGAACTTCGACGACACTGAAGGTGCCGTAGCTTTTGTGAGATGGGTCTAGAATATGGATTCTGTTTTATGAATGAGCAATTGTACTCCAGAGCAACAACTCACGTATATTTCTGGACTGTTTCTAGATGGGGCTCTGTCATGGTGGAGACTTCAGGTTCAGACGTTGGGCGAAGCTGCTGCTTATGCTTTAACATTGAAGGAGCTAAAAGAATTAATGCGTAGAAAGTATTGTTCTCAGGCGGAAATCCAGAAGCTGGAAACTGAATTCTGGAACCTGAAGATGGAAGGTCCAAAGGTGGCGGAATACATGTAGAGACTTCATGATTTGTCGCGAGTTGTTCCATATCTGGTGGAACCAGAGTTTAAGAGGATAGAATGATTCATTTGGGGATTGGCGCCTCAGATTCTGAGCTTGATGACGGCATCAACGCCTCCAACAATTATCGATGCGATTGACTTAAGTGTGGCGCTCACTAAAGAAGCGATTAGATTGGGAAAATTTTCTACCTCGGAAAAGAAGAAGGAGACTCATGCGGAGTCATCTGGGGAGAACAAAAGGAAGCTCACTAATTTCCAGAAGGGTACTCGGGTGAATAACAACAAAAATGCTAAAAAGGAAAAAGGGTATATGGGTACCCTGCCTAAGTGTGACAACTGTCCACGTCATCATACCGGGCGATGTAGGTATGGAAAATGTGATAACAGTGGCAAAGTGGGGCATGCCAAGGAAACGTGTTGGTACGGTGCTGGACATGGAAATGGAGGTCAAGATAGTAGCGGAAATCGCGGAGGAAACAACAACAACGGCTATCAGGGATGAAACAGTAATGATTGAGAACAAGGTCAAGGTTGTTTTAACTGTGGTGGTATAGGGCATTTCAGGAAGGATTACCCTGAAAACAATCATACACGTGGAATAGCGTACAACATCGGTGCTAGGGAAGCACGCAAGGATCCAAACGTGGTTACTGGTACGTTCCCTATTAATCAACACTTTGCATTTATGCTATTTGATACCGGTTCCGACTATAGCTTTGTATCTCTAGAGTTTAAGAATGTCTTTGGTTTAGTAGCAAGTAAGTTAGACACCCCGTACTCGATAGAGCTTGGAGAGCGTGAGTTTTTTTTATAGATTTTCTACCAGTTGATTTGGGAAGTTTCGATGTCGTAGTTGGGATGTATTGGTTGTCAAGTAATCGTGCAAAGATTGTATATCATGAGAAAATTATCCGCGTCCTGGTGGTGAATGAAGAGGCGATCGTGATTCATGGGGAGAAGCAGGATACGCCTCTGTGAATCATTAGTTGTTTGAAGGCATGGAAGTTTTTGAGCAAAGGATGTGTGCCTTCTTAGCTCATGTCGTTGAAAAAGAGGCCGAATAATCAAAGCTCGAAGATATCCCTGTGGTAAGGGAATATCCTGAAGTCTTCCCCGAAGACTTTCCAGGATTACCTCCTCAAGAATAAGTCGAATTCCACATTGACTTGGTTCCATGCGTCGCGCCTGTAGCTAAGGCACCTCATCGACTTGCGCCTTCAGAGATGCAAGAGTTATCAGCGCAGCTTCAGGAACTACTGGACAGGAGATTTATAAGGCCAAGCTTCTCGCCTTGGGGAGCTCCAATTCTGTTCGTCAAGAAGAAGGGCGGTAGTTTTCGAGTGTGCATCGACTCCTAGGAGCTGAACAAGCCAACCATCAAGAAACCGGTATCCCTTGCCGAGGATTAATAATTTATTCGACCAACTGTAAGGATCCAACTACTATTCCAAGATCGTTCTTCGATCAGGTTATCGCCAGCTGCGGATTCAGGAAGAAAGTATACCGAAGAACAGTAAGTCAACAATTTGTTTTAAACATACGCTAATATTGTGTTTTATACACAATACACAAAACAGTTATACACAAAATACAAAACTTTGAGAACCTAGGAAACATGTACTTAGGACCTTCGGGAACTTATGTCGAAGCTCATTAAAGGTTATCACTTAGGAATCACGTCTATTAACTCGGGCAAACACCATTATTATGTCGTGTATGCTATTTTAGTTAACTGAACAGGTGAAGTACTCGAATTTCTTTTACTGAAATTCCCACTTTTGCATCTAGGGAGTAGACTTTTACATCTCTACTCCTTTTAATGGTAGTTGCATCACGACAATTTTCTTCATTAGAGCGAACACTCATTTGCTTCGGTACTTGATCATTTCATATGTTACACATGCATTGGTTGTTACGCATGTGGCTTCCTTTCGAATGATCGTTTTCATCAAAGTTACAAATATCATTTCGCTATATCCAGTTATTGCCTTGTGACTCTGATAATCTGCATTATTGTAAGTATTGAGTCATTGATATCGAGTCAACAAAACCGTCTTGAAATCTCTTTTCCTTCGAGTTACATACATGGTTCATCTTTGTAACATTACCGAAATTCCCTTGTCGATACATGTATTTATTGTCAGATTGCGCTGAAACCAACTTCAATTGCTTGAACTTGTCCATTTCGCATATTCAATTCAAGACGCCATATGATGTATTGAAAGCATCATATTCAAATTCATTTTAGCAAGCGTTTCAATTGTTCCGAGTCGCAGTAGACTTGTTTGGTCTACGGCTCCATTAACACCTTGTGGCAGTGTCTTGCTAATTTGGAAGCCTGCACTAATCTCGTTTACGCATCTCATGCACGGATTTAATTATTTATTCATTGGCTTGCTCTAAATTCGCTCTGATTTATCATGTTTACGCAGCCTTAACACAATTGTGTGTTAAGACAATGGTACATAAATTCATTTCATATTTCAGTGTACCTCTTAACGGTTCATTCATTAGCAATCGAATACCTTGCGATATTTATTGCTTGGTCATCTTCGGTCGAAAATAGTAGTTCTTTGATGTTCGATATTCAATTGAAAACCCTATGATGTTGTTTAAGTCAAATCTTCATATTTGCTTCAGTGCACTTTCATTTGAGTTCAAACACGGTGAACTTGTTTGGTCACATCTATTATTGAATTATGTCATTCACTGCGACACCTTGTGGCGCCGGTTTAAACTTGTAGCTTGTGCTAATCATGGTCAATCGTTTTATACGAAACTACGCATGCCTTTGTTTGACTTGTCATTTAAACATTCTTAATGCAACCACAAATTAAGACAATGATACACTAGATTCGGTTGTATTTCATTTCGGTGTATCCTCACAATTCAATAATGTCAACGCACTAATTTCATTCCTTTATTTGTTTGAAAGTTGACGGATCATTTTCATGTCACTATTACATTTGAGCTTGCTAATTCTGAGTTCATCTAGTGGATGCTATTGTTTCTAGAACTCATTTGTATATTATGAATGATCGTTTGGAATTCTATCAGTCGAAACTCCTCTGTTGTTAAACCCCTGTTAACTAAGTTACACTAGGTTATACATCTATACATCTCGTATCCTTTGACATCAAATTCTGAAACACATACCTTTTAACCGCTGGGTTCTTATTGTTGTGATATGTCCTTGGATTCACCTAATTCGAATAAGTCTTGATTTGGTTTCGTGGTTAATTACTTTGGTATTATTCATATCCATGGTATTATTCATATCCATCTACGCATAACGTAACCCTAAGGAGTCAACGTAGTCTAAATTTCGAGGACGAAATTTTCTTAACAGGGGGAGAATGTGACAATTGTCAAATTTGCATGTATCCGTATAATTTTTAGACAATGATTAGTGCTTAATGACTGTGTTGTATTAACATTTATGACATGAATGTTTCCTGATTATTGTTATCATATCTATATGTGCATCATATATATTACAAAATGTCATATCATTATTGTATGCAACAATTATTGATTCAAATGATGCACGAAACAAAGTTAGCACATTTATCAGACAAATCAGAAAAATGCTAACGGAGTTCAGTACATAGACAGACATGGTATTGAGACACAGAATGAGCTAGAAACCAAGAGATACACTAGTATAGTGTGTAGGAAAGTAAGGATCATAAAAACTGCCTTCCTAGTGATAGTTTAAGTGCCAGAAAGTGCCTAAAACTCACATAAATTGCTGAATTCAGCAAAATTCAGCTTTTAAACAACTTAATATCATGTAGAAATATGGATAAATGGTCCTGAATGCTTTCCTATGTGTCGGGAATCAAAACTGTCACAGAAGGTAACATAAAGCACACTAAACTGCATAGTTTAGCACCTTAATGAACCGGTAACCAACCGAACAATCGGACACTACCCGAAACACAAAATTTTCACTAAAAGCATTGTTTTAACATTTCCAAGCTAGTTATGGTCCCCGAACATCATAACACACTATATAACATACTAATAACTAAACACCCTAACTATAACATTAGATTTCAACTATATAAACTAACTACCAATTACACCCTAATCTAGACCCCCCCCCCACTATTCACGGCCAACAAAGCATGGCCCACTCAAGATTTTATTTTGTTATTTTATTTGATCATGTTTCATCTTTATAGACATATTATACAATAGGTAAATTAGTGTTGAAGTGTTATAAGAATTAACCACAAGAACTTAACACTTCATTTCACCAACACTTCACAAAACTCTTCCTCTCCTCTCCCTATTACTCACGGCCGAGAACACACCCGCACTCCATCATCTTCATCATTCAACTCTCATCCAATCTCTACATATAAAAAGGTGTAAGAAGCCATACAAAGAAGCTAGGAGCTCTTGGAAGTTGAAGGACCTCTCATACAAGCTTTTAACCATCTCATCTTCATCTTGTGATCATCCCTAGCCTTGAGCTAGTAGTAAGATCATCTGCACTCCATTTTACATGTTATTTAGTTGGTTAAAGAATGATACAAGTAACTAATCTTGAAGAACACTATGAATCATGAACATGAAACTTGAACATTAGCTTAAAAATCATAAGAAATCATGTTGTTAAGTGTTATTATGCTTCTTCATGGTTGATTATTTGTGTTTATGATGTTAAACATCATATGATCTTGCTAGATGGTGATTAAAGACATATTCTAGCAAGATGAGAGGATGATTATGTTGTAGATCAATAGATCATCCTTGTGTAAAGCATGAACTTGAAGTGTAAATTGTTTTTCTTGAAAAATGATGATCAAAGTGAATATAAAGTCTTGTAAACCTATGATTTTAAGAATGATTTTTCAAGAAACCAAGTTAAAAACACAAGATTTACATAAGTTTTGTTCTTAAAGAAACTAACCACATTTTTAGTTGTTAATCAAGTGTAGGATCATGTGTTTAACAAGAAAACCTCAAGAAGAAATAATTTTAGAAAAATGATTCACAAGTTGTAAACATCTAAATCCTTCAAGAATGATGTTTTTAAATAAATAACCACACTTTAATGGGTAACTAAGCTTACTTAACACACTAGTAAGTTACTACAAATTTTTATAAATTTTCAAGTTTATGAAGTAGTGATTATAGTTTGATTTTGGCAAATTGGTAAGTATTGATTTGGTTTATTGTTGATTGTGATGATTTATAAAAGAAAATGATATGCTTTGAAAGCATGAAAACCTCCATTTTTAAGGGGAAACTATGGCAAAAAATTTCTAAAAATTAAACCCTAAGAAAAATAGTTTTAAACAAATATTTACAAGTATATTTTAAACATTTTCATACAAAGTTTGCCATAATATTTGTTACAAGAATTATAAATATTGGAGGTTGGTTTTTGCAATAAAAGTGACTAAATATGTATTTAGGAAAATATATATTTAGATGTCACCATGTGTGTGATTATTTGTATATTATGTGTATTAGTTATATTATTTTAGGGCTTGAAATAGTATAACTCACCAAAATACCAATAAATTACAATACAAAATATTACCAAAATTACAAGAAATCTATATATCTAATAAAGCAAACCATTGGGGGACACATGTCACCCAATGGTTGATGCCAAATAATCAGCCATGTCATCATCCACTTGGCACATCTCATAGTTGAGGATTGAACAAGGCTTCTCATTTACGCTTAACACCTTCTCTCTCCTCTCAAAACCCTAAATCGAACTCTCTCTCTTTTCTTCTCTGGCGAACACGGCGATTAAGGAAGATCCAATAATTTTCATCAAGATTCAACGGATTTGAAGAGAAATCATCTGCGGTACTCTCTAATTAGAGTATTTCATGATCGATTACAGGTTTTAATACGGCTAATTTTGCAGGAAATCCAATCCTCAAGATCAAATCGGCGATTTAGTGAAGAGGTATAACCAATCTTCATTAGATAATAGTCTTCATCGACGGTATTCATTCTTGATTCTGATATCCCCATCTTTTACATACGATTTCGTTTTCTTTGATCTGATGTTTCAGATTCAATGGTTTTTTTAGATTGTTTGTTTGTTAGATTATCGTACGCGATTGATGTTATTGTTGTCTACAGTTTCTTTTTTAGGGTCTGTAGTAGTCGATTTTGATGTTGGACGGCTTTGTTTGAATTTGTGTTTTAGGGTTTAAATTTCTTTGTTCATGTATTGTGATTTGTTGATGTTACTATTGTTCATAAACCCTAGACTTTTGTGAGCTTCATACATATTTAGGTACTTTCGCTTTTAATGGATGGTAATAATCAGGATGATAGTGTTGTACTTAAGTTGATTAATTGTACCTTTGGGATATGTGGAACCGATTCTTGATATGATGGTTGTAGTGCTCGTGAATATTCTAGCAAGTGCTTCTTTAGGTAGAACAATTCTGTTGAAATTAGATTAATGGGAATGCGAAGGGGCTAAGAGACTTCTGACTAGGAAAGTGCACATGTGGTGTTTGATGAAATGCCTAAAGAATTTTTTTTAGATTTACCATTGTGTTGCATGGTATTGTGATTTATGAATGCGTTTAAAGCGTCAAGTATTCCGAATTACTACGTGAAGGCATTTGTTATTGAGTAAGGTGTTTCTCATAATTTAAATTTTTCGTGTACACTGTAATCAAGTATAGATTGTAAAAAGAGCATAGTATAATATTGCAAGAGTTCATTGGATAATGTGCTTTTTTGTGTAACCTTGTGATGCTCAAATTAGATTAAGGCAAGATGAGCTCAACAATAATCTATTCTAATCAGCAAGAGAATCTATAGAGTTAAGTAATAGCTTCTAATCAGCAAGAGAATCTATAGAGTTATGTATCTTAGATTTAAGGTTTTGGGTTACACACAAGATTTTATAAAGTAGCAAATAGAGTTTTCAACAGCTTGGTTTACTTGCATACGGATGAGATTTCATGTCTTCGAATAACAATGTTGGTATACTCTTTTATAGGGCGTCGGCTGCTAATGCTTGGTTGTTTGTGGTTGTGCACGAGATAATAAGAAATAAAGTAAAGTTGTAGTTTTTATTTTCTTTTGAACTATCAAATTTTATTAAAAAACCCAAATAGCAAGGCGCTTGAAGCAAGAAGTAAGTAACAAATATACAATCAACAGATTGCAAGTATGCAATTATGAGACACTTTGGTAAGCTTTAGAGTTTCTTTTTTTTTCTTTGGGTGAAATAGTGTACATGTTTATTGACATTTGTTTATACTATTTTCTTTTATACCAAGGGCTACTCTTGATTAATTTATGCATTAGGAACTTTCTTTTGTCGTTCTGGTTAATATAACCCTACAAGATGCAAATTGGGCAGGTTGCGTACTGGGTCAAAACAGATTCGGGAATGACTTTTGGTGTTTGAGATTCAGTTAAGCAATCGCTATGTTCACACTTTAAGAATATATTATCTTTGTCCACTTTGAAAATAAAAATAGTAAAGGAGTGAAAGCTGATTTAACTGTTAATTAGAGAAAGATTGAATTGCTCAATTTTAATAAACTGATAAATTTATTTTGGTTTTGATTTGAACCTATAACAATAGAGTTTGAAGAACAATGGGCTAACTGCGAAGTAGATGGATGGAAGGATAAGGCTCAAGAAAATGGATATGTTCGTGAACAAAATACACCAGTTGATCTAGACGATTATGGCACAGTTGATGAATTGGTTGAACCTGGTACTAAACATCTAAATGAAATCCTTTACTTCTTTTACTTTCATTTGTCATGCTCTTTGCTATTTTAGATAAAATATATGGTATATATGTTTGTCTGCAGGCATATAAACAATGGCAGAATTGAAATGTCATCTTGACCACATTCTTAGATATCCTTATGGAAGCATTTTTTTATTTTTCTCTATTATAATTCTTTTGATTTTGGCGGGTTGGGTAACGGGTCAAAATGGGTTCGTATCATAATAGGCTAACTAATAATTGTTTCAATTTGGTTCGGGTAAAAAAGTTTCGGATCAAAAGGGTCCGGTTCAATATAAGTTCGGCTCTAAACAAGTTGATTATAAATATATGATCCTGTCGTGTTTTTCGTAGATTTTCGTCTTCAAAGGACAAGTTGTAGCAGCGTCTCCTCAGTGACAGAGACAACCATTGAGGTTTCCCATGTAACACGATCCAGGTATGTATTCGATGGTTGGTTTCCGTTCTTACTCTTTTACGATTAAAGATTAGTTTGTGTAGGTTTACAGTGATTCATTTTGTGGTGTGATTTGTTTTATAGCCGTCTTTACCTAGCAAAGTTGTGTATGATTACCGGGGGTGTGGCGTCATTGTGAGTTTAAATTTCTTCGTTTGCAGGGTTACTCTCATTAGTATTCTTGAAGTTGGATGACGCTTTGAGAAAAGAATTTTGCCCAGAAAAAAGTTACCATACACATCTCAAATTCAAATCGCGCGTAATATTAAAAGTTAAGTCCTTTTTTTACTATTTTCTTTTATACCAAGGGCTACTCTTGATTAATTTATGCATTAGGAACTTTTTTTGTCGTTCTGGTTAATATAACCCTACAAGTTGCAAATTGGGCGGGTTGCGTACTTGGTCAAAATAGATTCGGGAATGATTTTTGGTGATTGAGATTCAGTTAAACAATCGCTTTGTTCATACTTTAAGAATATATTATCTTTTTCCGTTTTGAAAATAAAAATAGTAAAGGAGTGAAAGTTGATCTAACTGTTAATTAGAGAAAGCTTGAATTGCTCAATTTTAATAAACTGATAAATTTGTTTTGGTTTTGATTTGAACCTATAACAATAGAGTTTGAAGAACAATGGGCTAATTGCAAAGTAGATGGATGGAAGGATAAGGCTCAAGAAAATGGATATGTTCGTGAACAAAATACACCAGTTGATCTACACGATTATGGCACAGTTGATGGATTGGTTGAACCTGGTACTAAATATCTAAATGAGGTTCACTCCTTTACTTCTTTTACTTTTATATGTCATGCTCTTTGCTATTTTAGATAATATATATGGTATATATGTTTGTCTGCAGGCATATGAACAATGTTAGAATTGAAATGTCATCTTGACCACATTCTTAGACCACATTCTTAAATTAAAAGCTTAACGCATCTATCATTTTGTACGCCTTGGGATAGATTTTTTTTTGTTGAACAGCTAAAGAAAATAATATATAAGAAAAGAAAGATGACCAGCGGGAAACTGGCCGATAAAGTTTTATTACACAATGCATCTATCATTTTCTTGAAACTTCAGGTATGCGAGTTTGATCGGGGAAGTTTGATTTGGAAGTGTTTACAAGGGCTGTTTAGAATCTGGGAAGGTAGATGTTGTTCATTATTACTCTGTAATTTAAGAGAACTGAAATTGTTGATGTGCTTTTTTGAAAGTGAATAAAAGTAATTTTTACTAATGAAGGAATTGAGTTAGCCGACGGTGGCAGATCCACTGGAGAAAGGTTTTTTTGAGCTGCCGGAAGGACGGGAGCGGTGACGGTGAGCTGCTTCTGTTGTTACTAGTTAGTTGTGAATCTGTTGCATGTTTGTTATTGGTTTGGTGGTTCTGTCGGTGCAAGGGAAATAGATGATAGACGGGTATAACTTTTTCTTATATTTTTTTAATTTTAGCTGTACATTAATTCTTTTTGTATTTTTTTAAACCTTATTAGCTAGCATTTTTTAAGCCATCAAAATCAGGGATTGCCTTTTCAAAGGTTTATCTAAATTTACTTCTTAAATACAATATTCACATTCACCTATTTATACAATAAACCTATTTAGTTTGAACTGTGCATTAGTAGACTCAAATTAACCTATAAATGAAATATCTACCCAAACAAACTCATTTTTTAATGAATTGGGCTATACAAGGTTTGTTTGAAGATTCAACACCTGGTACAAATTAAGACAACTTTGTATTAATTTGTTAATAGCTGTCAAATATGCAGTGATGTTGTCAAAAACGAAGAAGAAAGGAAGGGAATATCAAGAGAACATAGTGAATTCAATAAGGGATTTAATTGAGAAATATATTTTTTTATATGTTTTCAACTTTGAGAACATGAAGAGTCTCAAGTTTATGCAATTCAAAGAGCAACTCGATTCCACCATCAGGTGCCTCTAAAACTGTTTGATTAAATGAATTTTTTAGATAGTATTATAAATATTTAGAACAAGGCATAAATGACTTGAAGTTGTACTCTACAGATTCGCAACTATAATGCTTGACGAAATGGGTAAAATAGTTGCAAAAATCAATTAAAGTGGGCCATGCAGGTGTCGAACCTGCTACCTTCGCGTTATTAGAACGACACTCTAACCAAATAAATAATGACCAGCACGCATGTATAGGAATACAAGGGCATGGCATGAATTTCACAAAATATTATATTTCAAAGTAAATAATATGGTTTTGGATGAAGCCGCGCATCGCGCGGGCATTAACCTAGTAAATATATAATCTATACCCAAAATATTGGAGAAACCAAACTAGGAATATAACTTACATAAATATTCCGGAAATAAATTAATAAGTATATTTTGGTAATTGGTATTTTGGACACCAAGAGAACACAAATATGGTTCTTACAATTATTACAAATATATCATATTTTTGACAAGGAGAAAATATATTATTTTTTTAGGCAAATAAAAATATATATGTTTTCTTGAAATTATTAGAAGATATATTATTTTTGGGAGAAAATACATATTTTCTTAAATAAATATGGAATACATTATTTTTGGGTGAAAAAAAAATACATTTATATATATTTTATAAGTTAAACTTGAAAATATATTATTTTTGAGACTTAAATGAAAATACAATTATTTTTGCGAAGGAAAAATTATAATTAATTTTTCTATGAAGGTTTTCTTAAAATATATATTTTGAGAATATATATTGGTGAATTTTTATTAAGAGTATTATTCCGGAAAAATAAATACAAAAATTAAGTATAAGAATACTTAATAAACACAATAAAAATACGTATTCTCGTACGTATAAAAACACACCATAATACGCCACCGATACTTGGCAAAAATATACAAGTTTAAGAATACGGGTATGAATACACCCATCCTTGGGAAATTATACATGTACAAATACACAAGTGTGACAAGTTAAAATATATTACTTTAACAATTATTCCAAAATTTAATAAATATAATCTAAGTTAAAATACTTATTATTTTAACAAATAATTATATAACTTGGAATAATATTGAAGACACAAAGAAACGTAACTTAAAGACAATAATTAAGGCTAAGTCAAGGCACGACCCGCCCGTCTAATAAACCATAGTATTATGTAGGTAGTCGTCTACACAAGTAGTAGCTTTGGGTTACATTGGATACGAAGAACGCAAGACTGTGAGTTCATGTCCCATTTTTCTTTTAACTGTTTTCGGTTTATAACTTCGGGGGTGAAGTACATGTTACAAAATGTTTACAAACGTTTACATATGGTATGGTTAGCTAAGGAAGGTACTGCTAGATCATGTGAATGGTGGGTACAACGCTTAAGACCATTAATCCTCGTAGTAGGACCGAGGGACATGAGTGATATATATATATATTTGGGTGTAGCGAGCCCCACCCATGTGGATCGGGATTTGGCCAATGAGGTGACTATGTCTTACAGCCGGAAACCCGGTACAAAATCTGCTAGGATTGAGTCTTCCTTGTCACACCCCGATATTTCCACGTATTACCGGTGGGCCCGGTGGGGAGTATCGTGACGTAGTTGATATCATCATAGTCAAATAATCACAGTTCAATGCACAGCGGAAGTCTAAAAGTAATTACAAACCGATTCGAAAGTAACATTAAATATTACAACGGGTTGTAAAGGGATCCACAGGCAGAACTAAAATAAAAGAAACATTGTTCAATATATTTTTAAGCATCTAGAGCTTGCAAGACTCTTTATTCGATACTAGGAGTAGCCAGCCCATTTCGCTTAGTACTTGCACTTAACCTTTTTGGAAAATACAACAGTTTACACTGGTAAATACAATTAACCGACTCATTTTGAAAATTCTTTTATAACTTGGGATAATTATTTAAAAATAAACTTGTAAAAGATTTATATGTTTGTCATACGTTCAGTAGGCCGGGTTAGATGTACCGGGTTAAAAGATTAATAGACATACCACATAATATACCCACGGCGAGTTATTCTCAACAAGCGGGTTTATCTTTTTACATACGCACCGGCAGGTGTATGCCTACACCCCGTGCTTAAGTCGTGGCCATTTCAATGAACGAGCCGAGGATATCCAGGACATGGTCATTAATCCCTCCAAAGGCTTAAAACAAACAAAACAGATTAAACGGGTTACTAAATACCGTACCCCAAGGCCGTATAAGGGAAAATAAGTTAAAAGTATTTACCTGAGCTAAAATATAAATTTTAATCCCAGCCGTATAGCAAAGCAGCAAGTACGGTAGCTTTTACATGTCTCCTAAATCTGGAACGAAGGTTTTAATAACCTATTACATTCCTAACAGGTCTTACTTAAGTTTAAACTTAGACTGGTTAGTTTTAAAGAAAGGTATACGGTTCAAAACGCAAGATTAAGCGAAGACCGGATTAGAATGTGATTTAGACCCGACAAGTATGAAGACTTGTTTAATATGGGTAAACCAAACACATTCTGGATTTTGAAGTGAAAATGATAATATTTGGCCCGTTTCGGTTAATTTATGCAAACTAGTTACATAAACCGTACCGAACGCGAAAAATGCATAACGGGTTACCAAATGAGTCATGAACAGGTTCCCTAAGTTAATATGCTTAAAATTTGTAATGATATCAGTAGGATACCTTCCATTATGCCCAAAACGAATTTAAAACCAATTTAAGCCCCGTAAGGGTATTTTGGTCATTTTAAAGCTTATAAAAGAGGTTAAATAGTAATATGAGTTTATGGTCTAAAATGATCAGTAAAAATATTTATTTTAGTGAGTTATATCAGTAGGATATTGCATATATGTGAAAATTATCATTTATGTCCAAACTATGCACCGTATGGGCATTTTGGTCATTTCACATAAGCTTTAAGGGTCAAATTTGGAAATCTGAGTTTAAAACTTTTATTTACTGTTAAATTATAAAACAAAGTGATTCATAACATCAGTGGGTAACAAGCCTTAGGTGCCTAATATGGTTTTAAACCATACTATGCGCCTAAATCGCAAAAAAGTCGGTAATTGTCGATATCCGGGTTGATTAAAGAAATCTGAGATTTTGACCAGCCTTTACAGTTTAAAATAACTTATTTATTATATAAAATCAGTACAAAAAGGTTTGACATGTAAAGGATGTGTAAAACTCATTTTATTAGCGAAAAGAGCATTATCGTCAATTACCGAGCCTATGCAAGAACTCTATGTTATGATCAGTTTAAAATTAAATAAAAATTTCCAAAAATCCCTAAATATTATATTACATCAGTGGGTAAAAGGTTTGGTGTCAAAATTTGGGTTTAAATAGGGTTTATGTCGAAAATGTCGTTTAATTACTAAAAAGGCATTCACTTACGATATTGAGCATAACTCCTAATTTAGACCACAAACTGATGACAAATTTTGAGGACATGTTTATAAATTAGTAATAAAGGTTTTTGTCCTCTCACATTTTCAAAAATCTCATTTTAATATCAAAAGGGCATAATGGTCAACTTTTAAGTATTTAACGGAAACATGCAAATGAATCGGATTACTAAGGAACCAAGTTGTATAACCTCATAGTGTTATACTAACCCATAATAAGGTCCTAAAGGAACCCTAAGGCATATCTAAACTAAGGTAAATCGGGTCAGAACTGAAAGTCAAAGCAAAAGTCTACTTTTGCGACTTTCAGTTCCGAACCGAGCCTAACCTTAGAATTGTCAGGTTGAATATGCCTAAACATGTTCTTATTTTATTTACCAAGTTATTTTAGTGTTTAAACATGTTCCATAACTTCTACATTATCAGTTATGAATTTATTTGTAAAAATGGATTCTGTTGACTTTTTTATAACAAGTTTGACCCGACAATTGACCAAGTTAGAGTGATAATCAGTGGGTGCCCTTTTAAGGGTTTATTACCCACATAATTACCAACTCATAGCCACTTTCAATTTGAATAATGGCTGGACCGTTTGTGATTAATCACAAAGTCAAAGCAGAATTACGTCAACTTTGACGTTCGGTCATTACACTAATGAAAACTTAATTATAGAGGCTAAGTACACTTACAAGAGTCCTAAGCACGAAGATTAAGACTAATAGAGCTTCCTTCCAATGTAGGATGCTCCAGAGAATGATTAAAAAGGCTCCAAAGCTTGAGAGTAATGTTGAGAATATGAAAATGAACATGCAAGTGAGAATGGCAGCCAAAAACCCACCTATTTATACCAATTGAAGGTGCCACCAGATCAATACAGGTGTTATAGCTCTTCCTTGATCAGTACATGTGTCCAAAATGGTTTTTAAAACCATCAAACAGTCCCTAGGTTCGAGTGAAAGCTGGTATGTGTGAAGAGAAGGGCAAAACCTGCACCTGTGCATGGATTTGCCCAGATCCTTCCGTCGCGCTGCGCCACGGCCAGAAGGGAACCCTGTGGCGCGACGCCACCACCCAGGTGACCAGCAATTCAAGTTTCGAACTTGACACTTTCACCCCCTGGACCTTCTAAAGCGTAAAATCTTTCATTTTAGGCACATTTAACCCAAATAACTTATATTTTGATGATCCATGAGATATAACCAAATATTGTTAGGTCCGGTTTCGTTAAATGATAGCCGAAAACACAAGTTTTGCCTTGTTGACGCTTTTAATCCCTTAATCGCGAAAGTTAACGTATTTTCCTCATACGATATCGAAACCTTGTGAAATTTTTATCACTTATTCTTGGGAACATAATTAATCGTTACAAGGCTCTGGGTTCGTTAAAAGTGTTGGACTATGTATGCCCAAGATACATATTAGATTGATGTGGCTAGTACGTTATGATCCAAGTCTAGTCATACCTAAATACAAGCTAGACAAACACTTATAATATTTATTTGTGATATGATCAAACAAATAAATATTAACACTTATAATATTTAGAAATTGGTTTTCTAAAAAATTTCACTTGACAAACTAATAAATTATATGGATAATTTATTTTGAGAGAATATTTTTATTTTGTTATTTAATGGGTTAAATAACATAATAAAAGTAGTGTAAGTCTTATAACATGTAATGTTATAATTTTATAAAAGTTATAAAATTATATAAGACTTAAATTGTTATTATAAGAAAATTTTTGAAATTTTTTTATAAAAATAAACCCTAGCCCTCCCCCCCCCCCCCCCTTGGTGTTCTTCCCAAGCCTTTTGGTCCAATGAGAAAGCATGCAATTTTGTCATGTTAGATGGGTCTTGATTGGGCAAATGGGGTGGAATCTTCTCTCACCTTCTTTAAGACAATTTTGTATGAAAAATCAATTAGAGATGAACTTGAATGAATGACTAAAACTCTCTCTAGATTTTCGGTTGTGGGGTCTTTAATTTAAGGGTTTCAAGTTTAATTTTTCAAGTGTAAGACTTGTTAAAAGACTCTCTAATTTTCGGCCAACATGTAGTTGATCAAGAAGGTTTTTAAAGTTTGTTTTTCAAGTGCAAGAACTCCATATTTTCTCTCTAAGATTTTCGGCCATGGGTTGTTGTTTATGAGGGAATTTTCAAGTGAGTTCATGAGTGTAAAATCCTAGCTAAATCAAAGTGTTTGTTGGAAGGCTTAGGGTATACAAGCTTGAGGTTTTCTACACTTGAAGGAAACCGTTCAAGAAGCATCATCTTCTTCATATCCTTTACTCCTTGGAAGGTAGTTTTCTAAACACCTTATGGTTGTGTTTTAATTTTTTATAGCATGCATGTTCGTATATGGATCCGGGATTGGGTTTTACGTATAAAATGGGTTTTATATCTTGAAAGTAAACATGTTTTAAATTATATTCCGCTGCATTTTTATTTTATAAGGATAAAATAACTTTGATAAACATGTGAAAAACCCAACAATGGTATCATAGCCGCTTATATGAGTGCATGCTTCATAGGATATGAAAATTTCGGGTTTCAGGTTTGGTTAAAACCCTTTGGCCAAAATTTTATATATGGTTATCCTTTTGTTTTTCAAGATTTATTTCTTACATGCATAAAGGAATCTTGAAAAATTATGTCATATGGATGATTTGTTTTGTTTGGACAAAAACTCACTTTTTTCGGTTTTTCATTCTTGGCCGAAAAATGTAGGTTGTAAAAAGGAAACCATTTTTGCTTCTTGAATTTTAATATATATGTGGATATATATTTTGGTGTTCATAATCTAGCCATGACCTTATGTGAATATGTTGAATGTTTGTGTTATGATTTATATTTAATTATTTCAAGGGTTGTAATAATTAATTATTTTTGTTCTTCCATTTGTAAAGTTACGTAATTTATTTATTTTCATTTGGTATGTAAAATAAATATATTAGGTGTATTTCATTTTACTAGAAAAAATGTATTAGGATATTTTTTTGTAAAAGAAGATGCACACAAAAATGTGGTTTTGGTTTTGGCTAATTTCGGGCCTAAAGGACTTCATAGTTCTTAACGGGGTTTTAGCCCGATAACCAAAACACATTTTTGAAGTCCAAAGGAGTTTGGAGCTCAATATAAAAGACATTTGGAAGCCCAAAGAAAGTGGAGAAATCACAACACAAGAAGAAGACTCGAAGCATTTGGATGCGAGATCAAGTGGGGGTTCAACGACACATTATTTGTGTCAATATTCACCCTTTAGGAAGGACCTTTTGACACGCTTGTTTCGGCTAACAAGTGTGGTCAAAATCGTTGGCTATGGTTATGCACCTATTGTTATGTATGTTATGCTTGTGTGGTTGTTTATTTATGTTGTTTTAATGATATGTCGATATGCATGACTTAACAAACTAATAATCAACAACAGGCGTAAAATTGGTTCTTAACAAAATCATTAAAATGGTTAATAAAAGGTTTTATTAAAAATTAATGATTTTATAATAAAATGAGTTTTATTAAAAAGAACCTTGAAAAATTGGTTTTCACAAAAGTACCAAGGATTTGAATGCATGCAAATGTATGGTACATAAAGTTCTCTAAACTAGAACTTTGAAAACTCAAAATCCCTTTTATAAAACAAGTTAAAGACCATCCTTTTATACAAAACTCTAATCACTTGGGAACTCTTTGTAGGTCCCCTTGTTCATACGGATCGTCACAGAATTGTAAATCCAATCAAGAGTGCGGAATCCTCTTGATCAGAATATCACAGAATTGAGTAGAAAATAGAAATTCACAATCACACAGGTCTTCTATTGATTATCCAACTTGCAGTTTACAATCAACTCAAGACCTCACAACCTCACAGCCTCTCTCTGTGATCTTGCCTCACACCAATTCGTCTCTCTCTCTACATGTTTTTCTCTCTCTAGCCTCCAAGAACTCTCTAACTTCTTCTAAGAACTGAACCTAATCACAAAACATGTTTATATACCACATGTCTGTGAACTGGACTTCCTACTGGGCTAGGCCATTTTCCAAGCCCATTACAATAAATAACTCACTAACCAATAAGCTTAGCCCAATACAAAATATCCAAAGACTAAATAATCAAACTATTAAGCTGTTGTCACAGAATATGCACCAACAGACTCCCCCTTGACAATAGCTTCATAGTGTAACTTTATCTTCAAACATCTTGTGTTCTTTTGGTCTTTGGATAGCGTCAGCTACACAGCTTCTGACATTAACAGACTCCCCCTTAGCTGATGCTTCCAATCTCCAAAACTTTCATTCATTGTAGATCAGTTAGCTAGCAATCTTTGGTTAAGCAAGTATCTCCAACTCTTCCATATATCTCTTCCTCTCTGCAATGTAGTAGAAGGATCCTACCATGCATCTTCACACATCATCACTTCACTCTCAATCTGCACTTTACTTGTATTCTGCACTTCATTTTGATAACTGCATTAATCTGTTTAGCAACACAAGCAAGTATCTCGAAAAACCATTAGTCTTTTTCACATTTAAAGATAAACCAATATTTTATCTTATCATGCAAAAACAACAACCTGTCAGTTTAAAATGGAAGTCTTTTAAAAAAGAAATATTTTTGGTATTTTTGATATTTTTCAACACAAACTAACAAACTAAACTAAACAAAAAAACAAAAACAAAATATATTTACAATTTCATCTTTTTGTGAGAATCATGTACAAGAAGATCATATCAACAAAATCTAACTGTTTTCACACTAGTAGATAATTCTTTATTTAATTTTTCGTGAAAAGTAGTCAAAGACGATTACCAGTATGTTTTTCCACTTAAACAAAATGCATGAACATTTCAAGTACCATTACCGTATCATACGTTAAGGTAATATTAATACTGATATACTAGTGTGTCCCACTTCAGGATATACCCCCGCGATCAAGGTATGCACAAAGATTCATCGTAGTAGGTGAGTATACTGAATTCATCTGTTTTGTTTTTCAACGTTTAGATAATTGGTGATTAGGTCAGTACTTCCATACAGCAAAGAGACCAAAATATATAACGAGGGCTAAGACAAATACCATTTTTGGTACGATTTATGCTTTTTGCACATTTGAATGACTCTCTATGAGAGCTTCTTCATTTATGGGATTTGGCATTTTTTGCTCTTTTAAGATATCCTGGTTGTGCTTAGGTCAGCATGTATCTGGATGCAGCAGAAGGACAACCCTGATATCCCCAGATGAAATAACAATATAAAGACCCAAAACTTCAGATTTTGGCAATCTATCAACGCAAGATTTAAGGTCATTAAACCATACACCACTGATGTGTTCCCCACTCATACACAGTTCATTTAGGTTTATATCACATTGGTAAGTTGATTATTTCATGCTTTTTGCCTACTGGTACATCATATGATGAAGCTGCTATCACACTTAAGAAAGTTAATTCATTTTCAGTGTGACAGTCTAACTTGCTGATGTACTATCATTTCTTCTTTTTCACACAGTGATAACTCATTTTTTTATGTTTTTTTTTTCAATGTTTTTTCATTTTGTTTTAATTTTTAATTTATAACTTACTCCCCCCTAAACACACGCATTAACTAAAGTATTTTTGGCTTAGGGTGATTTCTCCCCCTAAATTTTTGTTTTTATGGAGTAAGTTTTAAAAACACAAATTTTAAATATAAACAGACTCCCACTTTCACCTGACAATAAGTTTTTCAATGTTAAAGTTTAAAATAATCATAACAATCACTGTATTAAATAGTTCGTTACCAATTTTAACCTACTATTCACCTCAGACACTTTACAGGAACAACCACTGTGGAACACATCAACAGCCCTTCTTAGTCATCCTGCACACACTCAACAACTCAGTTAGACTAGAGAACCCAAGCCCTGATAGTCTTGGGTTTTCTAGATTCATCCATTACAGGAACATCCATCCAATATCCATCAGTCCTAACTGGAGTCTTGGATTTCTTACCCGTTGTTGAACAAGATTGATAATTTCCACTAGGTCTTTGATTGTGAGAGTTCCAATAAACTCCCGGATTTTCTGACCTTTGAAAATTATCTTGATATCTTCTTCTCCCATTCCCATACCATGAACTTTGAGAAAATTTTGGATTGTGTTGAACAATTGAGTTACTAAAACTCCTATATTCATTTCTTCTTTGAAAATTTCGATTACCAGAAGTTTGGTATCGATTTTGATATCCAAAATTTCTATTTTGACTTTGAAACCGATTTGATTTACCATTATAATGACTAAATTGTGGAGAAATACTTCTTGGTCTATCAAATCTTTCTGACGTTGAAGTTTTAGATTGAAATCTTGGTTGATTATATTGACAATGTTGTTGAACATTATTATTCAAACCAACCCTATTCCCTTCCTTAACTTCATCAACTTTTTGCTTATTTTTCTTTAAAGGACAACAACTTGCCACATGCCCTTTAGTGTGACATTTAAAACAAGATTTTGTCTTATAAATTCTCTTTTTGTTAAATCTCTTTTTAAATGTTTTCTTCTTTTCGTCTTCAGTGTCCTCATCCGATTTATGAGGTGTACTGTTAGACCCTACAGATTCTTTCAAAGAAACTGGACTATTTGGCAAGTCCACAGCTATCGGCTCCACTACCTCTTGTGCAGTGTGTTGGTGCACGGAATGTCTGTTGACTACGTTTGTATCAAGTGATAGGTCAAGATTGGAGTTTGGAAGTCAAAATAGGGTTTAATATGCTAGTTTCGCTTATATGTACATGGTTTAGAATAGGTTTCGCTTATTAGGTCATATGGTTTCGCTTATGTGTCAATCAGGTAGGTTCCGCTTTTATGTCACATGGTAGTTTCGCTCATATGGCAGTCCATATGAGCGAAACCTGTCACCCTATAAATACCTGATGTGTGTCTTCATTATAAAACCTTTGGAGCGAAACCTACTCATGCTTATGGTGTCGAAACTCTGTCAATTTGTATTCAGAAAGCATCAATAAAGAAAATATTGAAAGAGAAAAGATGTTGTTACTTTGCGTGTATTGATTCCGCCTTTATACGTGAAGATGAATGTCCTTGACTGACTTTTCAGGGTCGTAGCACGGTCCTACAAGTGGTATCGGAGCTTCAGGACGAGGAGTTCATACTACTACAGCTTGATTCTACACGATTCTCTTATTTCTACTCACTTTCTCTCATATTTTTTTGATTTAAACTGGTTCCTACGGTTAAAAAGGCCTGATTTTTTAGTATAACGTGTAAAACATACGATTAACAAACCCTAGAAAGTTTCAGGTTGAAATATGGATTAAAAATGGTGAAAATCAACTAAAAACCTGTTTTCGCTTTTTCGGTAATCGTAGGTTTCGCTTTTACGGTCATCGAATAGATTTCGATTGTAGTTACCTGATTTTGCTGATTAGAACATTCCGGTTACCTGATTTCATTGATTGGGACACAAGTTGGTAATTTCGCTGATAATTACAACTGATTTTGCTTATTAGACATTATTGATTTCGCTCATTCGGACATTACACACTTTCGCTTATACGGACAAGTGTGGTTTCGCTTTTCTGTCAAAACATAGTTTCGCTTTTCTGTCGAGAGTGGTTTCGCTTTTTAGTCAAAGTGCTATTTCGCTTTTGTGTCAACATACCATGGTTGTAAAACAAGGTCTCCAAGGCCGAGTACTCCCCGAGTAGTCGCTACAAGGTAGGCTGCCGAGGCGACTTTCTTCAACTCCGACTAGTTACTCGGAATCGATCAAATGTGGTCAACATTGGCCAAAATCGGATCTAGTAGGTCAACTCGAGCCGTGTTTGACTTAAAATAAAATAAAACATAATTTCTATGCCTGTCATATTAAAGAATGAATATAAATTTCACATATTTTGTTATAAATATTAGTAAATTTATGTTATTTGACATATATTTCATTTCCGAAAACTAATTTCTTTATAATTTGGCATCTCCGAGTACTCCCCGTGTACTCTCCGCCTAGGCCGAGTACTCTCAACTCCCCAGTCGACCGACTAGGGAGCGCCTAACGATTTTTACAACCATGCAACATACTGATTTCGCTTATTTGTCAAGACAGATTTCGCTTATTTGACACTTTCGCTTATCAGTCATACAACTGATTTCGCTTTTGTGGACATACAAGCTGATTTCGTTTATTTGTCACTGTTTTTCAAGATTTCGGAAATTTTTCTAAGTGTTTAAGCTGATTAAGTTTGTTTGTTTGATCTCAGGTGTTTGAAGATGTCAAGCAACGGTGAAGAATTCTACAACACATTCTATAACGCGTTCACTTCTGAATCGTCAGAAAGAAGATCCGAGATGAGAGAATATTCGAAGGAGATTTCGGAGAATTTGAAATTCGAGAACATGTATGGAAGTCAACAAAAACCACCGAAGCTAATGAAAGTTGAAGATTATAACTGGTGGAAAAACAGATTTGAGGGTTGGGTAAAAGCTTTAGCTCCTGAAAGCTGGTTAAAACTGACACATGAATACGTTGAACCAGTAAAAGAGGGAGGAGAGTTAATTGATGCAAAAGATTTTACAGAAAAAGATATAAAAAATGTTGTGGCTGAATATAGAATGATAACATTGATCAAACAGTCAGTAAGAGAGGATATTATTTCATTGCTCGAACAAGAAAAGACTTCAAAGAGTTTGTGGGAAGCGTTAGAGAGAAAATGTGTAGGAAGTAATGAAATTGTTAAAAATAAAAAGAAATTGTTGCGTAAAGAGTTTGATTTTTTCAGTTGTATGAAAAATGAATCTGTTTGTAAAATGATCGAAAGATTTGGGCATCTAAAAATGGAGCTGACTAGACATGAAATCAAATATTCTGAAGAGGAGCTGGTGGATAAATTGTTTGATTCATTGCCAAATGATCAAGAGTGGAAATACTTCGCTCTAATGTTGAAAAACACAATCAAGCCTGAAGATTTAAAAGTGGATTTGCTGATTGAAAGGCTTGAAAGTCATGAGTTGGAGATAAAGAGATCTAAAGTCAACAATCCAGCTTATCAGCAGAATGTAGAGCTTTACTACAGAGGAAATGTACCGCAGGCTGGGTCTCCAAGAACAACATTTTCTGCAAAAAGCTCAAGCTCAGTGAACAATGAAAGTTTTCACAGTGGTTTTCACAGTGGATCTTCTTCAACAACTTCTGATCAATCTGCTTCAACGAAGTTATTCCAGTGTAATATCGCAGTAGATTTGAAGAATGGACAGAATTTCAGCGAAGAGTCGGAAAAACAACAGATGGTTTTCTTGGCATCTGTACTTGAATCGTATGAAAGCCTCGTTGCAGGGAAGATTGGCAACACCAACTTGACGAAAGAAGATTATGATCAATTAGACCCCGAGGAGATGGAACTAATGGATATAAGATGGTGCATGGCCAGTGCGGTTCGTCGAGCACAGCGATTGATGGAGATCACGGGGAGAAAGTCAATTGGTGGACCATCTACCAAACTGGGATTTGATAAATCAAAGGTGACATGTTTTAAATGCAAACAAAAAGGTCACTTTAAGCGCGAGTGCAGAAATGCGTATGCTAATGATGATTCTGCAAACCCGTTCAACGAAGATTATTACAAGAAAGCGATTTATCATCAGAATAAGTCTGAACCACCAAGATTAAAGCAACCTGAAGAAAAATCAAGGGCTCTTACAGTTATATATGACGATGAAGGTTACGACTGGAGTCAAGTTTGCCCTGAAGAAGATGCAGTTGGATATGCATTTGTTGCAAATGATGATCATGATACTTGGTGGAGAAGAGACAGTGCGAGATGGGAGATTGGCAAATTGTATGAACCATTTAAGGAAGCACAAAGAGCCAAGAGATGGAATGAAGAACTAGAGTGTTACATGGATCCACAGGGTAATCCAGTAGTTGATCCATCAAAAGTGGATTTTGATGCTGTAACCAATGTGTTTCCAAGTGAGGGCACTTTCAACACAAGAAGGCTTTCTGATAAAAGCTATTTGCCAAATTTGATGAACAAGTTAAAAGAAGTTTTTGAAGCAAGTTTACCGAAGGTGGTAGAACTGAAGAAAAGAAAAGAAGAAGAATTGAAAACGATGATTGAAGAAGTGAAGACTGTTGCAAAGCTTGCTGGAGAGGAACAGAGAGCTGAAGAAACGCAGAAGAATGAAGATGCTCAGAAAGAAGAAAAGGAGGAATATCAGAAAGTTGAGTCAGAAGAACCGGTGCTGAATGAGACTGAGGTTAGAAAATCTTCTGATCTATCGAATGTTGAATTGGTTGATGAAAAAGAAAACAAATGCAGGAATTGCATAGAAATGTGCAAAGCCTGTATTGAAAAAGATGAATTGATAAAAACAAAAGATGATGAATTAAGCAAACTTGAAAATGGTTTCACAATAAAATGTAAAGATATGATTGAAAAAGAAGAAATTTTGAAACTAAAAGTTGAAAAATTGACACAGAAATGTCAAGGTCTTGAAAAGGATAATGATGTTTATAGACAACTGTGTTCCGCAAAATGTGTTGATTGTGTTGAAAAAGAATCTAAATGTCAAGATTTACAAAAACAGTATGATTCTTTAAAGTGGTCGAGTCAGAGAGTACAAGAAGCTTATGATACTTTGAAGAGCCAAGTCAAAAGTTTTGATCAAAGATTGTCAGAAACTTTAGTCACTAAAGAAATGTATGAAAGAAAGTTTAAAGAAAAGCAAATTGAATTGAACAAATGTGTTGATGAAATTGCTAATCTTAAACAAGTCTTGGCTGAAAAAGAAAAGATTGTTACAAAACTTCAAATTTATCATAACTCTTCGTACATTCTTGAACGCATTTTCAACATCACACCAGATGACAAAGATACTGAAAATTGCAAAAAGGGTATTGGTTCAGAATTTCATCAGGTACCACCACCATTGAGAAACAATTATACTTTTTATGATGAGGAAAAGGTGGCAAAGGGTTTGAACATAGCTGACTAGTTACCTGAAAGTATCGATGTGACTTACTCCAAATCTGATGATGCTAATGATTCAGAGGTGGTAAGTAAGGTTGTTGAAAGCGTGTTGAAAGATGAGTCAACAAAAGGTAAGTCTGAATCACAGGATGAAGATGAAGGAAATCTTTATGATGATTATCTGAAAAACACAAAATCCGAGAAAAATTTGGATGATGTTTCAAAGGGATTGGTCTATACCATGATTGGATCGGACAAACTATTCTTAGATGTTGTATTCCCGATTCAGAATGTGATTTCAGAGAAGGTCAATCAAGTTTTTAAAATGGTTGAGATTGAGAAGTCTGAGATTCCAAAGTTTGCTGGTAAAGGTCATAAATCTTTTTATAACAAACCTGGGTTTAAGAAGAAAAACATGAAGGCTGGTTTGGGTTATAAAAAGAAACGGAATTGGAATCAAAGTAAAAAACCAAATTTGCAACAAAAGATGAGTTTTGTTCAAGGGAAAAGCTTGAAAGAAGAGGAAAAACTCAAATTTGGACAACAGTCTAATGAGGAGTTTGAGACTATGAAAAAGAAACAACAACAGGCCAAGGACGTTTCAAAGAAAGTGTGTTTTAAATGTGATCAAATTGGACATGTTGTACGAAAGTGTCCAAATCCAAAGCCTGTTGATGTTGATAAACAGAAATCTGAGGATGTGAAACAGAGGTCAACCGGATTTGATTCGAAACAAACTTGGAGGTACAATACAAACAAGTTTGCTTCAAATCAAAATTGGAAATCAAACCCGAATAGGTTCGATTCAAGACAGACCTGGAATTCTCACACACCCAGATTCAGAACAACACAGAGTTGGAGAACAATTGTTGATATAACAAAACCTCAAGAGTTTTGGAAACCTAAAAATGTTATTCAAAATCAAAAGGTTCAAAAAGAGACATTTTTTTACAAAAGAGGTACTCCGAAAGGTCAAATGTGGAGTGCTAAGAAACAAGTGACATCGGAAAAAGATGAGAAAGTTGAAGTCAATGCTGAAAAAGTTTTAAATGACAAAGATTTTCCGAAATTAAATGAACATTATTGTGTTGAAATGCCTAAGGTTCAACAGACCTGGGCTAAATTGTTCAAATGATTGATAAAGTTTGAAATGTGCAGGTGCTCAACGAAGATGAAGATTGTGAGAATGGTAGTTGGAGCAGCCTGGCACAGGAAGAGGTTGCAGGACCCTGGTTTGGTTGAACAGGGAGTTTAGATTGATTGTTTTCTGTATATAAATAAACAATATTTTCAAAACCCTAAAAATTGAAAAATTTAAAACCAAAAATATATTTTTAGTTTGTTAAAATTTGAAAAAAAAAAACCAAAAATATGTTGTCTTTAATTTTGTTTTGAATGTATGTTGATTGAATACGCCGAAACCCTCACTGCTGAACAAACACGATTACTTTCATCAGATTGAAAAACGGTTTTCAAACTGTTAAGATCAATGGGTTGTAAATCATGGGGGTACGTTATATTTTCTGCAAATCAGAGCATGTGAAGCAGAAAATGGATGGCGAGACAAAGCTATCAGTATTGTGTTGTCAAATTTTTAATGATTTTGCATTTTAGGGGGAGAAAAATTGTCATTAGAAAATCCAAAAACATTAGAAATTTTGAAAAAGCCAAAAACATGATAAAAATTTAAAAATTGAGTTTTTGCGTAAAAAGAGGAAATGATAGTACATCAGTAGACAGTTACAGTATGCTAAAGAATTGTAATGATTATATAGCGTTAAACAGTTTCACTGATGATATGTCGGTAGATTTTTATACACTTAGTAAACTTTTTCGGGATATAAACCTAAATTCAAACACTTGCTTATTTCGTGGGGAACACTACTTGGATATATAGGTAACCCCTAAAATCTCGTTTGAAAGGTTCTTTTTTCTGATATACTAGGTTTTTATACTCAATGATGTCTGGGGTATTATTCCGGGACTTCTGCTGAATGGAAGTTCTGACCTAGTCCTCGAATAATACTTTCTACAAATGCTTGAAACACAGCATCACCCTCAGCATATATGATAAGACAATAAAATTGCTTAGCAATGCTGTTGTAAAAAAGATCCTCTAAAGGGGACACACACAAGTTGAGTCATGATCTCTCTGCTGAACGGTAGTTCTGACCTGAGCTCTCATGATTCTTCATAATTTATTAACCCCTTACAGATATCATTTGTGTTATAATTACCTGTAAGACAGAATATTGGGATCTGGATACGGGAGTATATTCAAGAGGTTGGACACATGAATGGGTTTAAGTTCTTAAAATACCTAATTCGTATCCTGAATCAGTTGAAATTTGTATGAAAATTTAAGTGGACAAGTATATCGACAATCTAAGTGAATTGTTTAATTCTTAAAGTGAAATTAAGCTCAACGGTACTTGTGACTTGTCAGAAACTGATATGATCCTCTGACGCATTCTCAAACAAAAATATTATCTGTAAATATGTTTGTACATATTTCTTTACTGCTTTATATTTTCAGAAAATACAAAAAGATTTTGATTCTGTTTTATTTTCGACAACTGATGTCTGAGTGCTGAGTTTCAAAATCTAAGTAAGCTGATCGTGTTTCTGAAAATAAAACAAGTTCATTAATTTGAAACTTGAAGTTTTAAAATCAAAAATTCAAAAACAGTTTGTGATATCTCCAAGGTCATTAAGTTGGACTTGGATGATTAACTGTGGGTTGTTATAGAGCTAGTTTTCGATACGATTCGATGAAACTGCCAAATTTATGAGAAGTGATTTTGAGGAGATTGAATTGTTAGATTACAATATCTGGAAGTTTAAATGTTGTTACTTATAGTTGTATGAGTGATTACAGGAAAAGTCCAGACTACGATCCCGAGAGTAGAGTCTAAGTGGGAGTCTGAAGACAAGCTGAAAGTTAGAAGGAGCTTGTAGCTGGAAAGCTAGGTGTCGATTCCTAAAAGCACTGAAGCTTGACGAAAGGGGGAGTCTGTTGATGATGAAGCTGTTGATGATAGAGCCAGTGATGAGATTCTGGTGTTAGAGTCAAAGTGTGAAGCTGATCAAGAAAGTGATGGATGCTTACAATGTTACAATCTGAACGAGAAGGCAAAATGACCAAGACTGAAGAGTCGGAGCCGAAAACTTCGTCAACATCCAAGGGGGAGTCTGTTGGTGCACGGAATGTCTGTTGACTACGTTTGTATCAAGTGATAGGTCAAGATTGGAGTTTGGAAGTCAAAATAGGGTTTAATATGCTAGTTTCGCTTATATGTACATGGTTTAGAATAGGTTTCGCTTATTAGGTCATATGGTTTCGCTTATGTGTCAATCAGGTAGGTTCCGCTTTTATGTCACATGGTAGTTTCGCTCATATGGCAGTCCATATGAGCGAAACCTGTCACCCTATAAATACCTGATGTGTGTCTTCATTATAAAACCTTTGGAGCGAAACCTACTCATGCTTATGGTGTCGAAACTCTGTCAATTTGTATTCAGAAAGCATCAATAAAGAAAATATTGAAAGAGAAAAGTTGTTGTTACTTTGCGTGTATTGATTCCGCCTTTATACGTGAAGATGAATGTCCTTGACTGACTTTTCAAGGTCGTAGCACGGTCCTACATAGTGGTTACAAAATCAATTAGCTCATTCTCATCAGGCAGAAAAGAGTAGTTTTGATCCTTAGAAGATAAAGCTTTACTAAACCCCACTCCCGTTCTATCATTACTCCTTTTCAGCCCTTTTTGAATGTGAGTCCTTACTAACGAAGAATTTCCAAATTTGTCTAACTTACCCTGAAGTTCTACAATTTTTGCTTGTGCCTCAGCCAATTCTGTGCACTTTTCTGAAAGCTCGTTAGTCTTTTCTTTCACAGTCTCACGAGCCAAATCAATGATCTGTAACTGTTCATTGACTTTGCTTGTTAAACTGTTGATTTCTTGTTCATTTGATTTGAGTTCATTTAAGCAATTTGACTCTCTTTTAATCAAAAGAACATTTGACTCTTTTAATTTTTCCAATTCAGCTAACAAAATTTTGTTCTGCTTCGATAGGCTGTTAACTTTACCCTGTAGTTCAGTGCAATTATGACATGTATGACTTACAGATTCTGATGATACCTTCACCTCTGTTGTAAGTCCATTCACATCAGTCAAGCCCTTTGAAACTTCTGTCTTCTTCCTCTCAACATTTTCCTTCTTCTCTTCTTTCACAGCATCTGCTTCTTCATCTAAAGCACGACCTCCTACAGTCTGTCTTGATGAACTCTGATAACGTTTTTCTAAAGCTTCCCACAGCTCATAAGAAGTCCCATAGTGCTTGATGGTATGTTTAATTCCCTCAGGCAAGAACATCTTGATCACTGCTAAAGCTTTCTTCTCAGCATTAACTATAAGTTTCTCAGATTCATCCATCTTGTCATAAGAAATCACCTTAACCATTCCTTCAACATGACGTGTAGGAGCAATGTATCCATCTATCTTATAATACCACATTCTGATATCCTCACTTTTCATAACCGATTCAAACTTCTCCTTCCAAATAGCATATTCTTTAACATTTGTAAGCTTTGGCCAATTCTTAACAGTCTCACTGACCTTATCCATTTTAACCATCTTTAAACACGTTTTTATCGTAACCGTACTGATAAAAACCGTACAAAATTTTTCCGAAAACTGTTTTTACCAAATTATACCGTTAGAATCGTCTCGAAAAAACGAATCCAATTATATATAATGTCGAAAACCAAAGCAGTTTTTTTTTCTAAAAATCCAACGAATCCAACCGTGCAAACGGTTTGTTGAGAGGAGCTACGGATCACTTTCTATCTTCAAAAACGTTAAATCCTCTATGCGTATCTAATTCCTCTACAAAAATAAATACTCCACCTTTTAATTTCTCTACTAATTTCGCTAGCAAATCAACTTAATTTCGCTAGTCCACGCTAATTATGCTGGTTAACCAAGTTAAATATGCTGATAGAGTAATTATAAGTATGCTGGTAGAGTAAATTAATTATGCTAGTTTAATTTCGCTGGTTAATTTCGCTGAACGACGTCTAGTAACTTCGCCGATCACCGTAATAATGTCGCTAAGGACTATTAAAACGGTTACCAAAGTCGCCTTTGGATTTAATTTCTCCGGTCACCGAGTTGCTAGGTCACAAATTCGCTGGTAAATATGCTGGATCAGATAATTCCTCTGGTTTGTCAGCAGAATTGTTAATTTTGCTAGAAAATTTTGGAAACTCAACATGTTTGAAATTTCTGAAGATTTTCCAGATTCTTTTAACAGTTTCCTGCAAAATTGAAACAACAAAATATCAGTAAATTTCGAAAATCAATGAAGAACGGAACGAAGAACGTGAAGAACACGAAGAACAATCTTCGAATCTTCAAGCCTTTCCAGCCAAAATCCTTTAACCAATAACCAAAACTATCCCGAAAACCTGCAAATCAGCAAACTAAAACCGCAGAAGATCAAAAACAACCAAATCTGGTTAAACAAAAATTCAAAAATTATATCAAACCCAAAAAAATTTCAAAACCCTAATTATCAGGTTTGAAAATTTTCGAAATTATTTCCAATCTTTCACCCGAATCTGCAGTCTGCAATTCTGAACCGAGCTTCTTCAAGAGCCTAATGCTCTGATACCAATTGTAGGTCCCCTTGTTCGTATGGATCGTCACAGAATTGTAAATCCAATCAAGAGTGTGGAATCCTCTTGATCAGAATATCACAGAATTGAGTAGAAAATAGAAATTCACAATCAAACAGGTCTTCTATTGATTATCCAACTTGCACTTTACAATCAACTCAAGACCTCACAACCTCACAGCCTCTCTCTGTGATCTTACCTCACACCAATACGTCTCTCTCTCTCTCTCTAGACGTTTTTCTCTCTCTAGCCTCCAAGAACTCTCTAACTTCTTCTAAGAACTGAAACCCTAATCACAAAACATGTTTATATACCACATGTTTGTGAACTGGACTTCCTACTGGGCTAGGCCATTTTCCAAGCCCATTACAATAAATAACTCACTAACCAATAAGCTTAGACCAATACAAAATATCTAAAGACTAAATAATCAAACTATTAAGCTGTTGTCACAGAATATGCACCAACACTCTTATTGTGGGATAAAGGTCACCTAACCACATTTGAGGGAACTTGTATATTCGAGGTGGGTTTACCATGTTTGTGGGATAAAGGTCACCTAACCACTTATGTGTATAAACTCACACGTGTGTGTAAGTTGGATGACTTGATTTGGAAACCATGAACTTAGGGTCACCGAATCATGGCGAACAAAAGGTGTTGATGGGATTAAACATGCCAACTATACATAAAGATGTTTAACCGGTCCCATATGGCTAGAAGTTGCAAAGGGTTGCAATTGTCAAACGTTGACTACCTTGTTAATTTAAATAGAGGGATAAAGGTCACCTAACAATATTTAAATGTAACGTTGGGTTCTAGATTTTAATTATTAATTGTCTATGAGACATAAAAGGGTATTAATGATTAAAATATAATAATATCGAAAATACTAAAATTGAACCTTGTTAAATTTTGTAGATGGCCGCTAACAATATTACCCAAATGTAACACCCCGAAAATGGGTTTGGTGATCAAACCACATTAGCACTAAAAGACGGGTAAAGTACCGTTAGTGGTAAATTCTACCCGGTAAATATTAGGATTTAAATAATTAATCCTAATATTAAATAAAAAGTGAATAAAAGCTTTTAAGGAAATAAAATGGATAAAAGGCCCGGGCTAAAGGGACCTAAAATAAACTTAGTCATAAATATTCCCGGACTAACTAGGAATATTAAACCTAGTTAATAAGAAGGAATATTATCGAAAATAATTAGGTTGTGACCTAATTAATAACTAACCAAACACGAGGGACCAAAGCCGGGTAACTTGAAAATGGAATTAAAAACTTAAAAACAAAACACAACACACACAAGAGTGTGTGTGCGTGTGTGGGGATCGACCAGGAAGAGCTTTAGGGAGCTCAAACCCTAACTTCAACAAAACTAACAAATTGAAGATCAAATCTAGCCCGAATCGGATGCATGAACACATATAAATGATCACCTAGTCGTGGGGATCACAAGGTATGTCGAATTTTAAGATTTAGTGATACTTTGAGATTATGATGAACAATCATAATCGAAATTCTGGAATGAATATTGAATCTATGAGTGCTATTGTGTTGAAATCCTTGTTTAGAAACAAACCCTAGTTGAAAACTTGGAGAATTGGTGTTAAAACTAGGGATTTGATAATTAACCTATTATGTGCTAAGTGGGTTTTGATTATGTAGCGAAGATGATGGTTTACACATGTTTAAAATCATCATAGTTGCTAGTAGAGACAAGATACTTGAACAATTTGCAAGTTTGAGTGTTGAACATACATGACTTGAGATGGGTTTTTATGATATGATGATGTTAGTGTCAAACTTGTGATTGGAATCATCATATTAGTTAGTAAGACAAAGTACTTGAACAATTTAGGTGTTTGGGTACATAAATCATATTTACCATGAAATGGGTTGTTATATGATATAAAAGAATTGATGTTAAGATCGTGATATAGATGCTTGAAATCATGTTACCTAGTTGTAAAATGTGTAAAAACAATGTATGCACATTAGGTGTTTGTTAAAATGCCTAAATGAAAACTAAAGTGTTGAAATTAGAGTGAAAATGTGCAATGAATAAGTTGATAAGTCGATTGACCTTAAAAAGTCAAATCGACCAAGTGTATGATCGGATGGTAAATTCGATATAAGAGGAGTAGGATGGAATAGTCGTAAATGATTATGACTAACCTAACCATCTTACAATTACAATGATAGTTTGACGCTTGGCAAGCTAGGTGAAGGCTTGGGGAAGGAAGCGGGTCAAACGAAGCAAGAATGACGGAAAAGCATAATTCGGATGCAAGGTAAGTATAGCTTACACTAGTCTTAAATTGTGGAATATTTTCTTATCATATAAATTATGAATGAGATATCTAAACAATTGAAATATGATGTTCCGTCGTGTAGTCGAACGGAACAAGAAAATCAAAGATGAAAGAAACCATAATAATGGTTAAAAAGAAGTAAATCGATAATTTGGTCATATTATGTCGAAAGCAATAAACGGTTTATAAGTAAGATGACCGTACGGTGTTAAATGGAACGAGTCATGTAGATGAGACGATAATAAATATCATCTTGCATAGATAAATGACCATTTCGGCCAAACGGGTCAAAAGGTGTAGACATCACCTTTTGACAATATCGACTAATGATTCTTTTGTCGAGTTATATGCTTACAGGAATAGATATCCAATGGATACCCGCATCGTTCTTAATTAGAAATTATAAGGCAAGGTATTAAAACCGGGTAATAAGTTGATCCGAGCCAGGTACGTATTATAGATAAACTCATAAATTAGAACTTGAAGTTCTATGAGAGTTAGGCAAAGTAAAAAGGACTTTCGGTTACCTAAAAAGGTAAACCGAAGGATTTAAATTACAGATAGAGTGTTTTGAAAATAAGATTTGGTTGAAAACGAGATTTTGGGCGTACATGGCTTAAGCAAGCCCTTCGTTGTAAAAGAAGGGTTAAAAATGACCAAAACGCCCTTGTAAGCAAAATTAAGCAAACAACCCTTAGAAGTCGCTTGAAAACGAGTTTTATAATCAAGTTAATACTTAGAATAAGTCTAATAGCTTAAGATGTAAATCCTTGGTCAAAAGACTCTATATGAGTCTTTGCCGTAAATTGATAATCCGAAGGGTAAAACTCGGATTAGTTAGATCGTCACATTAAAACCATCACAAATATAGATGTGATGGAAGGTCATTTGATAACTAATGTGGAAATAAAATGCTAGAAAGAAATGGGTCTGAGTTATGCGTAAAAGTTGCTTAAATGTCCTTAACGGGTCAAAATAAGCACTTGAGAAAAAGAGAGTTTAAAATACGTAGGAAACCCGTGGTTTGAGCCAAATATGATAGGCGATATAGAAATTAAAAGGTTCATGAAAATTTAGGATCAAACAAATAAGTTTGTTTGATAAATACATGAATGGGTTAAAATGGGTAAATTCTAGTTTAAGCCAAAAGCTTAAAACTCTATAAATTTGTTAATCCGGTAGTCGGATTTTTAATCCATTTGATGGAGAATCACATTACAAGCACGTAGGAAGAAACGGTAGGTCAATCGGATAAGCGGTTTGAAAGATACGAAAGATTTCGTGTCAAATTACGGCAAAATGGAAAAGCTGGATGCAGGGTCCACCGTAAATTACGGTGCCACCGTAATTTACGGTGGGGCTGATATGGTTACGGTGGTAACCTACTGTTGTACGGTAGAAGCTTATAAACACAGGGACCACCGTAAATTACGGTGCCACCGTAATTTACGGTGGAGATTATTTTCAAATTTTTTTTGTTTTTCTTTTGAAAATCAATTGTTTCCCGGATTAGTTTAGACACGTTTTAAACCCCGTATGACTAAAGCATTTCATGGTTATGAAATGTAGGTACTTTTGGATGCCGGAAGACGATCAAGCTCAGCGTAGAACCGAACACGATAAAGTTACACGCTTCCGCACTTTGCCACGTTGTAGATTTTAAACAACAAATTCGATCACGTTATGTAGAATAACTTATGATTTGTAAAAGTTTTAATAAACCCGTATTTTTATAGCATGTGTAGTCTTAACTACACATCTAATTGTTGGTAATTACATACAAAATCGTTAATCAGTAACTAGGGTGTTACACCAAACCATCCGTAACCTATCACTAAAAACAATCCTTGAAAAGGATCGTCTCAATCATAACACTTCATGGATTAATATCGAAACTTAAGAATCGTTCTCAACTAAGAAAAGATATCCTATGTGTTGAACGATCCTAATCCCGATGAACATCTTATGGAAGATAAAGATGCCTATAACGATTGGACTAAGTATACGAGGATACTATGTAAGCCTCTTGCCTCATGTTAGGAACTATGATTCCCGAGATTCAAAAGGATTTTGAACATCATAGGCATACGACATGATTAACCAATTGTAGGAAATGTTCCTAAGGTTAGAACGTATCGAAATGGTTCGAGCGCTTCATGCATGTCGAATGGAGGAAACCCAATCGATATCATCTTATATCTTTAAGATGAAAAGCCACATTGATCACCTCGAAAGGCTCAATATGGGTAAAAGGGCTTTATCCGTTCTAAGGATCAATGAGGGTGGCAACAAGAAAGGGCATCACCCCGACACCAAAGCAAATATTGCAAATGGTAACGGGAAATTCAAAGGGAAAAAGAAAAGAAAGGCTAAAGCGGAACCACCTGTCACACACCGATATTTCCACGTATTACCGGTGGGCCCGGTGGGGAGTATCGTGACGTAGTTGATATCATCATAGTCAAACAATCACAGTTCAATGCACAGCGGAAGTCTAAAAGTAATAATATTACAAACCGATTGAAAGTAACATTAATTATTACAAAACGGGTTGTAAGATGGATCCACAGGTGGATCAAAACAAAAGTGATATTGTTCAACAGATTTAAGTATCACAAGCTTGCAAGACTCTTTATTTGATACTAGGAGTAGCCAACCCATTTCGCTTAGTACTTGCACTTAACCTTTTTGAAAAATACGTCAGTTTACACTGGTAAATACAATTAACCGACTCTTTTGAAAAGTGTTTATAAAATTGATTTAAATGCACAAGGCACAAATATTCTTTTATAACTTGGGATAATTATTTAAAAATAATCTTGTAAAAGAATTATATATTTGTTATACGTTCAATAGCCCGGGTTAAAATACCGGGTTAAAGATTAATAGACACACCACATAATATAACCCACGGCGAGTTATTCACGAACAAGCAGGTACATCATTTTACATACGCACCGGCAGGTGTATGCCTACACCCCGTGCTTAAGTCGTGGCCATTTCAATGAATGAGCCGAGGATATCCAGGACATGGTCATTAACGCCCCAAAGGCTTAAAACAAACAAAATAGATTAAACGGGTTATCTCAATGATTTAACCTTCATACGATTAAAAATTCAATACCCGACCAAGCGGTATTATTAAATACATTACCCCAAGCCTTTATAAGGGAAAATAAGTCAAAAGTATTTACCTGAGCAAAAATATAAATTTATTCCCAGCCGTAAATCAATCAAGCAAGTACATATAGCTTTTACCGGGCCCCTAATCTGGAACGAAGGTTTTTAATTAACCTATTAGAATCTTAACGGGTCTTATTTAAGTTTTAACTTAGACCGGTTAGTTTTAATGAAAGGTATACGGTTCGAAACGCAAGATTAAGCGAAGACCGGATTAGAATGTGGTTTAGACCCGACGAGTATGAAGACTTGTATAATATGGGTAAACTAAACACATTCTGGAGTTTGAGGTAAAAATGATAAGGTTTGACCCGTTTCGGTTAATTTATGCAAACTAGTTACATAACCCGTACCGAACGCATAAAATGCATAACGGGTAACCAATTGAGTCATGAACAGGTTTCACAAGATAATATGCTTTAAATATGTTGTGATATCAGTAGGATACCTTCCATTATGCCCAAAACGATTTTAAAATCAATTTAAGCCCCGTAGGGGTATTTTGGTCATTTTAAAGATTATAAAAGAGGTTAAATGACAATCTGAGGTTCTGGTCTAAAATGATCAGTAAAAATATTTATTTTAGTAGGTTATATCAGTAAGATATAGCATATATGTGAAATTTATCATCTATTGCCAAACTATGCACCGTAGGGGCATTTTGGTCATTTCACATAAGATTTACGGGTAAAATTTGGAAATCTGATTTCAAAACTTTTACTTACTATTAAAGTATAAAATTTTACTTATAATATCAGTAGGTAATGAGTTTTAGGTGTCAAATATAATTTTAACCCAAACTATGCGTTTAAAAAGGGGTTATTGGATTTTATCACCTCAAACTATTGGCTACTGGCCGCTGTCACCCCCAACTATCACTTTGACGTCCGTCACCCCTAACTTAACACTTAGTGTGTTTTGTCACCTGATAGTTAACTGATCACTAATTTTTTATCCTGTTACTATACTTTTGGGGGTGTCATATGGATCTTAGGAAGGATTTAGGGATCTTAGGACACCCCAAATGTTTAGGAACAGGATCAAAAGTTAGCGATCAGTTAACGACGTGGTGATAGAACACACTAAGTGTTAAGTTGGAGGTGGCGGGCGTCAAAGTGATAGTTGGGGGTGACAGCGGCCAATAGCCAATAGTTAAGGGTGATAAAATCCAATAACCCTTTAAAAAGCATAAAAGTCTCTATTTAACGATTTTCGGGTTATTTAAGGAAATCTGAGTTTTTGATCAATTTATAAAGCTCAAAATATTTTTTATAACATATGAAATCAGTAGCAAAAGGTTTGGCATCAAAATGTTATGTAAAACTCATTTTATTCAAGAAAAGGGCAATTTCGTCAGTACCGAATTTACTTTAAAACTCTATAATATAATCAGTTTAAAATTCAATAAAAATTTCCAAAAATCCCTAAATATTATATTACATCAGTGGGTAAAAGGTTTGGTGTCAAAATTTGGGTTTAAATAGGTTTTATGCCGAAAATGCCGTTTAATTAGTAAAAAGGTTTTAACCACCACAAGTGGCCTAGTGGTGGAGTGACTTGGGTTCTCCAATGGAGACCCAAGTTCAATTCCCATTAGTGCCACTTTGGTGGCCACCGACACCCGCTTTAAAGCCGGACTGAGGACACTCGAGGTCTCGGGTTCGAAACATGTTTCTTACCCCTCTTTGATGGCTATGGGTATTTGCCGCCAGGGATCCTTGTCGGGTGGTGAACTGGGAAGGGAGATCCCTTCCGCGGTCAGGGGTACCGTGCAATTACCCTTTTTTTTTTAATTAGTAAAAAGGCTTCAATTTACGATATTGAGCATAACTCCTAATTTAGACCACAAACTGATGTCAAATTTTTAGCACATGCTTATAAATCAGTAATAAAGGTTTTTGTCCTCTCACATTTTCAAAAATCTCATTTTTATATCAAAAGGGCATAATGGTCAACAATTAAGCATTTAACGTAAACATGCATATGATTCGGATTACAAAGGAACCATATTGTATAATCTCAGAGGGTTATACTAACATGTAATATGGTCCTAATGGAACCTTAAGGCATATCTAAACTAAGCTAAATCGGATCAGAACTGAAAGTCAAAGCAAAAGTCTACTTTTGCGACTTTCGGTTCCGAACCGAGCCTAAACTCAGAATTGTCGGGCTGAACATGCCTAGACATGTTCTTACATTATTTACCAAGTTATTTTAGTGTTAAAACATGTTCCATAACCTCTGCATTGCAAGTTGTGAATTTATTTGCAAAAATAACTTCTGTTCACTTTTTAATATTAAGTTTGACCCGACAATTGACCAAGTTAGAGTGAGAATTAGTAGGTGCCCTTTTAAGGGTTTATTACCTACATAATTACCAACTCATAGCCACTTTCAATTCGAATAATGGTTGGACCATTAGTGATTAATTACTAAGTCAAAGCTTAATTACGATGGCTTTGACTTTTGGTCATTAAACTAATAAAACTTGAACTTAAGGAGCTAAGAACACTTACAATGGTCCTTAGCACGAATTTGGAACTTAAGAAAACTTGCTTGAACTTCAGAAAGCTCCAGAGAATGAGTTGTGAATAAATTTCAAGTGAATGCAAGAACAATGCAAACAAAGGCCTTTATATAGGACTTCTAGAGCTTCAAGATTGACCCACCTGCCCCTACAACTGATTTCTGATGATCCCAGGTGTCCCCTATGCATGTAATACTGTTGGCTCAGTCCCTGGTATCGAAAAATGGGATGCAAAGGCGGTGGAACTGGCTGGACATGCACCTGTCCACATTTTCTGCATCTGGCACTCTTACGCGGCCCTCGTAAGAGTTGGCCTTGGGTCTACGCGGCCTGCGTGGAGGGCAGCTTCCGGTAAACAGTTTTGCAACTTTGAAATTTCAGTCCCTGGTCCCTCAAAACTTGTATTAACTTTCGTTTATTGCACTTTTAACCCCCAAATTTAACTTTTAAGGGTCTTGAGTCTTTAAACATTTATCAATAAGCTTTCGGTTAGTTACGAGGTCACCCAAACGGTCTTGAAATGCAACATTGACGCATTTGACCCTTATTAGTTGGGATTACCACTTTGTTTATTTACGTGTGTCGAAACTCCATGAATTTATTATCTAACATTCATGGAAGGATAAGGAAGTATTACAAAGTCTCTGAGATGTTAAAAGGTCACTCAGAGGTAATTTTAAACACGTTGACACATTTAACCGTTATGCTTTGTAAACTTTTCAATTTAAGCAGATGATATTGATGTCACCTTCACAGCGTCTGACACTGATCATGAGTCATTCGTTTTAAGGGTCTATCTGGTTGTAGTCTTCTTTCGTAAGATTGGTATTTCCGATCTTTCCAGCCACCAGACTCTCATACGACTCTAGAATATAAGCAAGGAATACCATCTGTTGTTTAGCTGTCTCCTCGTTGAAATTTTAAGCGTTATTCAGGTTAACAGCGATGTTGAATTGAAAAGAATTCTTAGGAGTATCTCGTTGCTGCTGATTTCTTGAAGAAGAACCGCTTCCATGATAACCGCTACTTGGTGACGAACTGCTGCTATTCTTTTCTTGAATCACGGTGTTTGAACTTTCAGCAGTAAAGGCGGTTCTTGGTGAAGTGACTTTTGGAATCATGCTGCCACGATAGTAAAGATCAACATTCTGTTGATATGGCGTGTTGTTCACTTTATTCATTTTCTTTATCTCCAATTCATGACTTTCGAGTCTCTCTATCAACCAATCAATTGTCATACTTGCCATTTGTTTGGTATTTTTCAGCACAACACCAAAACATTGCTAGTCTTTCTCATCTAGCAGAGATTCAAACAACTTTTCAACCATCTCATCTTTGGCTATCGTGATCCCATATCTGACTAGTTATACCTTCAGATGGCAAAACCTTTCAATCATCTGTCAGACTGAATGATGAAGTAGGGCAATACACTTTTGTTCAGCTATAAACATTTCCTTAAATTGTAAGATTGTTTTGTTCAGCTATTATACTCTTTAAATTCCTTAAATTGTAGCCGTATTTTGTGTGTTTTGTTTTTTGGTGTCTAATCCGCATATATATCACCATTGCTCTTTATTTTCTTGACTGTATATCTCTTAAATGTCAACATATACACGTGTGATTTAGTTTACAAAGATTTTTCAAAGCCGAGAACCTCGATCAGAGTGTAAAAAAGGCGTAAGGTCACAATGGTGTAAAACTAAAATGGGATATACCGGGCTAGGATTCGAGTTACGGGAACAAGGGCCATACCAACCACCCAAGAATGGAATCGTCGAGCGAAAACACTTGACAACCTCCTGGAAGCAGCTTTTCTTGCCAACAGAACTTTCTCCATCAATTAGTAATCTGATGCCGTCACTAAACACATTCCTTAAATTTAGCCATTTTATGAGTGTTTTGTTTTTTGGAGTCTAATCCGCATATATATCACCATTACTCTTGATTTTCTTGATTGTATATCTCTTAAATGTCGACATATACACGTGTGATTTAGTTTACGAAGATTTTTCAATGTCGAGAACCTCGAACAGAGAGTAAAAAAGGCATAAGGTTCACAATGGTGTAAAACTAAAATGGGATATACCGGGCTAGGATTCGAGTTACAGGAACAAGGGCCAAACCACCCACCCGAGAATGGAATCTGTTAGGCCCTAAAGTGTGAGACTGACGCATCAAATTTATACAACGAGCTATGGTTACGAACTGGGTCTTACCGGGTTAGTTAATATTAGGTTTTGGACCTTTATAGGTCACTCGGGCCAAGCTTTAGGCCATGTGGGCCAAGCAGGCCCAATGAGAGCCCATGTAGGGAAGTGGGCTTGGTTAAGTATATAAACAAGTTTCTAACTTGTTTTAGGTTTGAACTTCTTAGAGCCTCATAGTTTCAGAATTCCTTCAGAGAGAAAGAGAGAGATGCGATTAGTTGTGAACACTTGTACTAGACGGTTTTGCTTGTTCAAGTAATAGAATCGTGTGCAAGTGTTGAAAGGTGATTTCGGTGTGTTCTTGGTTTTTCGTATTTTGAGTTTTCTTGAATCTCACCAAGTTTGGATTCCGCACAAACTTGGTGATTGTTTGATATCATTGAAAGATCCGGTTTCCATGACTTACAATTGGTATCAGAGCCATTAGAACCTGTTTCTAGGCTCGGTGTGATATCAAATATCCAAGATTTTGAATTTCCGTTCATCGCGTTCTTCGTGTTCTTCGTAGTGTTCATCGAAGTTTGATAAAAAACAGTATATTTTGGTGTCTAAATTTTGAAAGGCTGTTAAAAGATTAAACGTAATCTTTCTATTTTCTGAAAATATTTTTTTTTCAAAATTCACAAAGTTTTCGGAAGGGAGTTGTTGAGTTGATTGAAACTTTCCATATATTATTTTAATATACACGTGATCACCCATAATTATCTCAAATCTTCTTTTGAATTTAAAGTGATTCTGGTTTCGAGTCAACTTGTCTTCATTGGTCTTGTGTTATCTAACATCTAACGGTCTCGAGTTATCTCACATTCACGGTCTCGACTCATCAACACATCTTCACCCGGTCTCAACTCATCATCATCATCACAGTCTCGAGTCATCGTCTTCCTGGTTTCGAGTTCTGAGTCGCAATCAACAGCAACATCATCTCAGTTTTCGAGTCACCTTTTTCACGGTCTCGACTCCAGTTAATTGGTCTCGAGTCCAGCTTCAATTCAATACAAGACATCATCGGACATCATCAACATCACTACAATTGGTCTCGAGTAGCAACCAAATCCAGTCGAAACAACAGTCTCGAGTCATCAACTTCATCCACGGTCTCGACTCTCATCACCTCACTGGTCTCGAGTCATCTTCTTCCCAAACGGTCTCGAGTCGCAACCTCGGTTCCGACTCGCAACCGCCTTCACAGTTTTGACTCATAACGGTTCCGAGTCGCAACGAGATCGGTGCTGCTGTCTGGCATACATCACCATCGTTAACAAGCGACAACCACCTCCACCATATTCTTCAAGTCTTCGGTCTTCTTCTCCGGCGACAACCTCATCCACTTCAACGTCTGATCACGATCACCGTCAGTCAATCCATAAATATCGTTCTTCACTGCCAATCATAACGTTCATCATCATCACTGTATTAACTTTCATCTTCATCGTACTCGTCTTCTTCCACTTGTTCCTCTTCAACCCCATCCTCCGTCTCGTCTACCTGAACACCCCTGGTACCCGCTCTTGTTCATTTCAAAACCTTTATCTTCAAACTCATTTTCATATCACACATCTTATCCGACGCCACCTCCGGCCACCATCACCGTACACCATCGTTAATCACCAACTTCACCGTTCAGCACACATTCATCGTCAATCATCAACACCTTGGCGGCTGAAAAGGGAACTAGGGTTTTGGTTTTGATCGTTTAACGAAGAAGAAGAGATTGTTTTTGTTTTTATTATATTAATAATTATTATAATATTAAAAATCATTATATAATAATTATTAATTAATCATAAGGTATTCATTACCTAATAATTAATAATAATTATAGTTATAATAATAATAATAATAATAATAATAATAATAGTTTTATAATTCTAATATATATAAAGGGGATGGATCATTAGAAAACTAGTTTAAATGAGAAAACAAAAAATCTAACTAAAAAAGCCTAAAAAACATACCAAAACTTTTTTTTTTACATTTTTTTATAAAAAATAGCTAGTTTTTATACATGGAAAAAAATAAAATAAAAATTGTTGTTGTATTACACATGTTCACTATTACGGATATAGTGTACATGTGTAGTACACATATAATCACATATAATGCTCATGTGCAGTACAACAAAAAAAAAATTTGAAAATTTTTTTATATATAAAAAGTAGTGATTTTTTTATAAAAAATTGTAAAAAAAAAAATTGTTATGTTTTTTTGGCTTTTTTTAGGTTTTTTTAGTTAGTTTTCTAGTTTTCTCATTTATATGTAGTTTTCTCATGATCCTCTCCCTATAAATAAATAAATATATAAAACTTAAAAAATTTGATTAATTAAAAAAAGGGGGGGTTTGTTTGTTTGGTTGTGATAAGTTTTGACAGGTTTTGAGGTGCGGTTCAGTAAGTGGGTTCATTCGATCGCGTGCAAAGTGTTTGAGTTAGCGAGTACACGGGTTCTTGTTTGGTTTGTGTTTTGAGGAGAAGAATAAAAGTATCAATCACCCACTGAAATTATGGCATTCATATTTCACAAACCTGTGGCTCGAGAAATTACCAGAGAAGAGATACTTTCTGTCTTTTGCACTCCTGGGTGTCGAGAAAGGGTTGAGGCATACAGAATACACAACGCTTAGCTTATACAAGATTACCAGGATATAAAAAATAAAAATTTTAGTTTATCAAAAAATGAAAAACTTTATAAAGAGAAAATTGAGGCTCAGCGAAAAGACATCATCAAACTTAAAGATGATGTAAGTGTAAAAAAAGCCCATTTCTTGGAAGCTCAAGAGAAAGTATGCATTTTAATTAAAGAACTGGAAGATATCAGAGACAGGTATCAAATTAATGAACTCAATATTAAGAAATATGAGTCTTCCAACAAACTGGTTAAAAATTTGTGTGATCAACAACTGGCATACAAGAAAAAGAAATGGTGTGGATTGGGTTTCAATCAGGCTCATCCTCCTTACAATGATAATTACACATACTTACCTATGACTGAGGAGGAACTGATGAATGAAAGCAAGATGACTTATGGTCCTAAAAACAATAAGTCATCAATCAACGGCAGACCTGTTAAGAAACAGGGATTTACTTCAATTAATTTTGTTTCTAAAGGCTCAATTGATCCTAATGCTTCGTCTTCATGTGCAGATGAAGTACCTGAAGTAAAGTGTGGATATGTTCTTGGGAATGAAAAAGTTTTTAATTATGATATTTCTGAAAATTATTTTGATCAAACTGATTCTGATGTTGCTTTTGGAAAAACTTTGTTTGAGTCGTTTTGTGCTTATGTGTCGTCGAGTGAGCCTGCTGTTTTGGGCAAGACTGATGATGGTTATGTTGAATCCTTGAACAATAAGTCTGGTGATGAATGTTTTTCAGTTAATGCTTGTGATTGTGATATTTCTAACTCTATAGCTGATGTTAGTGTGACAGCTGAGGTCCCTCAGGATACATTCAGTGAAACCACTGAAACTTCTTCCCAAGAAAATCAAGAATGTCCTAATTCTTCTTCTGAATCGGTCTTAGTGAATGTCCCTAATGTTGAATCTAGTGGGACCCCATTGGAAACCGTGACTGAAAGCAGACCTCAAGTAGATTCACATGATACATGTGTTGACGAAACATGTGTTGATGAAACTTCATCTTCTTCATCTTTTGAAATTAAAACTGAACCTGATTTTGTAAAAGAAGAAAAAGGAGTTGAAATAAATGAACAGTCACCAACAAATGTTTCTGAAATTAAAGTTAAAACAGAAACTAAATCATCTGTTCAAAATGATCATGATCATTATAAAATTGTAAAAGACGAAAAACATCATCCGTCTGAATCTCATGCTTGTGCTAGTTCTGATCAACAGGTACAGAAGAACTCAGAAAAGGCACATGGAACACAAGCAAAGCAATCAGAGCAAGCTCGTTCATCTAAACCAATCAGATCAGCTACTGCTGCTAGCTCTTCGAATCTCCATACATTGAAGCGACAAACATGTTTCAACTGTGGAATTCCTGGACACATTGCTAGAAATTGTGTTCATCGTCCAAAGGTGCAACAAAATGCCAATACACGCTCTTGTGCTGATGTTTGTGAGCCGGTTCACAACAAGTGAAATGAGCCAAAACGAGCAGATCAAAGTCGAGGGTATAAGAAGTCTGCTCATCAAGAACAATCACGATCTCATAAGGCTCGTGACAAGGTGAATGAAAGCTCCGATCAGGGAGAAATATGAAGAATGGTGCTCAGAGCAACAAGACTTATGCAAACAACAAATACAAGCACCCAAATTCATCTTCGTCTAAAAGTAAAGTGCAGGCGTATCCAACGCAAAAAGGACCAGTTTGCCCTTCAGGACCTACTAGAGCAAATCAAGCTGCTCAAAACGTCTTTCCGATGAAAAGACAGACTTGCTACAACTGTGGCATTGCGGGTCATATTGCTAGAAATTGCACACGGCGTCCCCATGTACCCAATTATATGCGAAATCAGAGGGTTATACCAAAGGCTAACAATCATTCCAAGCCGATGAAGGTATCTTCACCTAAGGCAATGAAGAATGTGAATCCCAAGGTTAAACCTTCTGATGGGGATTGGAATGTTGCTAAAAACAAACGGAAGGCTGCTCAGGAACAAAACTATTTTCTAAAACTAACAAACCTGAAATAGTTAAAGTTGCTCAATCGACGGCAACAAACATGTTTGTTAAACCGAAACAGATTTGGAAACCCAAATCTAAAGCAGCAACGTCTCCAATCCTTGAAATTTAAGGGGACTTGTGTTTAAAGGAAGTGTCTTATTTTGATGCTTCAGGAAATCCCAGGACCATGATGGCCGGGGTACCTATGTCTTACTAATCTCCTTACCTTTCGGGAACAACCAAGGAGGAGCTGTTGACAATCTCTGGAATGTTGATAGCAGTTGTTCCAGAGATAAAAACGGGTAACATTTCACTGTTGCAAAAAGTTTAAAATTTTTTTTACAGATGATATGTTTCCTTTGGAGGAGGTAAGAAAAGTAAGATAAGATCAGCAAAAGGTACAATTTAAATTCAATACTTTAATTTGGATATTGATTAGTCTTCAATCTAATGACGGAACGGTTAAACAAAAATATTTTTTCTCTTTCTTTGTTCATTACTTTGTACATAACGTGTCCCTTCTCTAGTAAATGGTAAATTTGCGCAAAAATACAAGATTTATGCACAAATTTAGGGGGGAGAGGGACATCTAGATAGATATAGAGTTTAGGGGGAGAAAACTCAGAAAAAGAAAAATACAAAAAGAGTTTGCTGTATATATATATATATATGTATTGTTTTAGGGGGAGAAAATGAGAAAAAGCCAAAAACATTGAAAAATGAAAAAGCCAAAAGGAAGAATTGCATGATATGGGAAATGAAATAAATGTTCGTGTTAAAGGGCTTGACTAACACATGTAGGTGCCATAGCTGAAAAGACTAGGATCTACTGCGATATGTCGATAGGCTTGACGCTCAAAATGATACAAGATACTAAGTGATATAAACATAATGAACTATGTACCATGTGGGTAACATACCAACGACGTATGATTTTATGGTCTTAAATCTTGCGTTGATAGATAGCCAACGTCTGAGATTTCGGGTCTTTATACTGTTGAATCATCCGGGGATATCTTGGCTGTCCTTCTGTTGCATCCAGATTATATGCAGACCTAGACACAGTCAGGATATCTTAAAAGATCCCAAAGAGGACAAAAATCCTAAAGAATAAAATCTCAAAAGGAGATAATTCCCAATGCTCAAAGAGCCAAATTCGTACCAAAAAGGTATTTGCCTCGCCCTCGTTGGACACAATCATTGGTCGCTCTGTTGTACGAAAGTACTGATCTGTCACCAATGGTCTAACGTTGTAAATAAAAAAGGATGACATCAATATACTCACCTGCTACGATGAATCGTTGTGCTTACCTTGATCGTGGGGGTATGCCTTAGAATGGGACACACGGGTATAATAGTATAATATTACCTTAAGCATATCACGAAGTTGAAAAATTGAAAGTTGAGCGTTAAAGTTTAAGTGGACAAACATATTGGTAATCGCATAGACCAGTTTGATTAGGCTCGTACTGAAAAGTGTTCCTTAGTCTGCCTGAGAACGAATTTTGACCCCATTGCAATTGTAATTGTATATTACGGTAGTTGTTTATATTTTGAGTTTTCATTTGTTTTTAGTTCTTAAAATGAAAATTAAAAAAATTAGAAAAATTCAAAAAATACAAAAATAGTGTCGTGCTTTTCTATAAAACCAAAAATCCAAAAAATAGAGTGTTTATTTATTTTCTTAAAATTAAAAATGTAACTGTTCTTGAAGATTTGACTGATCATCAAAAGTTGAAAGAGTTTAAATTGTGAAATTCGAGTACAAGTACTTGGATGTACCTAGTGTTCATATGGTACTCTCCCTGTTGCATAAAAAACGTTTGCATATGAATTTCTGAGCATGTGCAGAACTTAATTTCAATCAAGAACAGGGATTGATGAAGACTGAGATGCTGTTAGTTGCTAAAGAAGCATGGGGCATCATAACAACAAGATGTACCTGAGTCAGAAGAACCGGATACGAAACGTCGTCTGACAGTGACAGTACATTTGAAGAAGTATCATGAACCTGCTTGAAAGAGAGATATCGAACAAGAAAAGAGCTGCTGAGAATCCTCCTCTCACATTCTTTCTGACAAAGATGTTTCAAGCAAAGCTGATCAAGATCCTGATATGAAGCTAACCACAAAAGTTGAAGAAAGAGACCCAGTGCTGAGAGTTCAGAAGTCAAGAACTTCCACAACATCTGCAGCATAGTCACAACCATAGACTACTTTGAAGACGTTGTTGATTTCATGTTATGAAGACGATTTCATGGCATCAGTCTAGGGGGAGATTGTTAGGCCCTAAAGTGCGAGACTGACGCATCAAATTAACACAACGAGCTCTGGTTACGAACTGGGTCTTACCGGGTTAGTTAATATTAGGTTTTGGACCTTTATAGGTCACTTGGGACAAGCTTTAGGCTATGTGGGCCAAGCAGGCCCAAGGGGAGCCCATGTAGGGAAGTGGGCTTGGTTAAGTATATAAACAAGTTTCTAACTTGTTTTTAGGTTTGAACTTCTTAGAGCCTCAGAGTTTTAGAATTCCTTCAGAGAGAAAGAGAGAGAGGCGATTAGTTATGAACACTGGTACTAGACGGTTTTGCTTGTTCAAGTAATAGAATCGTGTGCAAGTGTTGAAAGGTGATTTCGGTGTGTTCTTGATTTTTCGTATTTTGAGTTTTCTTGAATCTCACCAAGTTTGGATACCGCACCAACTTGATGATTGTTTGATATCATTGAAAGATCCGGTTTTCGGGACTTACAAAATCATCGAGCGAAAACACTTGCCAACCTCCTGGAAGCAGCTTTCCTTGCCAACAGACCTTTCTCCATCAATTAGGAATCTGATGCCGTCACTAAACACATTCTTTAAATTGTAACCATTTTTTGAGTGTTTTGTTTTTTGGAGTCTAATTCTCATATATATCACCATTGCTCTTGATTTTCTTGACTGTATATCTCTTAAATGTCAACATATACATGTGTGATTTAGTTTACGAAGATTTTTCAATGTCAAGAACCTCGATCAGAGAGTAAAAAAGGCGTAAGGTTCACAATGGCCAAACCAACCACCCAAGAATGGAATCGTCGAGCGAAAACACTTGACAACCTCCTGTAAGCAGCTTTTCTTGCCATCAGACATTTCTTCATCAATTAGGAATCAGATGTCGCCAGTATACACATTCCTTAAATTGTAGCTGTTTTTTGAGAGTTTTGTTTTTTGGTGTCTAATCCGCATATATATCACCATTGCTCTTGATTTTCTTGACTGTATATCTCTTAAATGCCAACATATACACGTGTGATTTAGTTTACGATGATTTTTCAATGCCGAGAACCTCGATAAGAGAGTAAAAAAGGCGTAAGGTTCACAATGGTGTAAAACTAAAATGGGATATACCGGGCTAGGATTCGAGTTACAGGAACAAGGGCCAAACCAACCTCCCAAGAGTGGACTTGTCGAGCGAAAACACTTGACAACCACCTGGAAACAGCTTTTCTAGCCACCAGACTTTTCTCGATCAATTAGGAATCGGATGCCGTCGCTAAACACATTCCTTAAATTGTCGCCATTTTTTGAGTGTTTATTTTTGGTGCCTAATCCGCATATATATCACCATTGCTCTTGATTTTCTTGACTGTATATCTCTTAAATGTCAACATATACATGTGTGATTTAGTTTACGAAGATTTTTCAATGCCGAGAACCTCGATCAGAGAGTAAAAAATGCGTAAGGTTCACAATAGTGTAAAACTAAAATGGGGTATACCGGGCTAGGATTCGACTTACAGGAACAAGAGCCAAACGAACCACTCAAGAATGGAATCGTCGATCGTAAACACTTGACAACCTCCTGGAAGCAGCTTTTTCTGCCACCAGACCTTTTTCCATCAATTAGGAATCGGATGTCGTCAGTAAACACATTCCTTAAATTGTAGCTGTTTTTTGAGTGTTTTGTTTTTTGGTGTCTAATCCGCATATATATCACCATTGCTCTTGATTTTCTTGACTGTATATCACTTAAATGTCAACATATACACGTGTGATTTAGTTTACGATGATTTTTCAATGCCGAGAACCTCGATCAGAGAGTAAAAAAGGCGTAAGGTTCACAATGGTGTAAAACTAAAATGGGATATACCAGGCTAGGATTCGAGTTACAGGAATAAGGGCCAAACCTACCACCCAAGACTGGAATCATCGAGCGAAAACACTTGACAACCCCCTGGAAACAGCTTTTCTAGCCACCAGACCTTTCTCGATCAATTAGGAATCGGATGTCGTCGCTAAACACATTCCTTAAATTGTCGCCAATTTTTAGTGCTTATTTTTTGGTGTCTAATCCGCATATATATCACCGTTGCTCTTGATTTTCTTGACTGTATATCTCTTAAATGTCAACATATACATGTGTGCTTTAGTTTACGAAGATTTTTCAATGTCAAGAACCTCGATCAGAGAGTAAAAAAGGCGTAAGGTTCACAATGGTGTAAAACTAAAATAGGGTATACCGGGCTAGGATTCGACTTACAGGAACAAGGGCCAAACCAACCACCCAAGAATGGAACCGTCGAGCGAAAACACTTGACAACCTCCTGTAAGCAGCTTTTCTTGCCATCAGACCTTTCTTCATCAATTAGGAATCGGATGTCGTCAGTATACACATTCCTTAAATTGTAGCGGTTTTTTGAGTGTTTTGTTTTTTGGTGTCTAATCCGCATATATATCACCATTGCTCTTTATTTTCTTGACTGTATATCTCTTAAATGCCAACATATACACGTGTGATTTAGTTTACGATGATTTTTCAATGCCGAGAACCTCGATCAGAAAGTAAAAAAGGCGTAAGGTTCACAATGGTGTAAAACTAAAATGGGATATACCGGGCTAGGATTCGAGTTACGGGAACAAGCGCCAAACCAACCTCCTAACAATGGAATTGTCGAGCGAAAACACTTGACAACCACCTGGAAATAGCTTTTCTAGCCACCGGACTTTTCTCGATCAATTAGGAATCGGATGCCGTCGCTAAACACATTCCTTAAGTTGTCGCCATTTTTTGAGTGTTTATTTTTTGGTGCCTAATCCACATATATATCACCATTGCTCTTGATTTTCTTGACTGTATATCTCTTAAATGTCAAAGTATACACGTGTGATTTAGTTTACGATGATTTTTCAATGCCGAGAACCTCGATTAGAGAGTAAAAAAGGCGTAAGGTTCACAATGGTGTAAAACTAAAATGGGATATACCGGGCTAGGATTCGAGTTACCGGAACAAGGGCCAAACCAACCACCCAAGAATGGAATCGTCGAGCGAAAACACTTGACAACCACCTGGAAACAGCTTTTCTAGTCACCAAACCTTTCTCGATCAATTAGGAATCGGATGTCGTCGCTAAACACATTCCTTAAATTGTCGCCATTTTTTGAGTGTTTATTTTTTGGTGTCTAATCCGCATATATATCACCATTGCTCTTGATTTTCTTGACTGTATGTCTCTTAAATGTCAACATATACACGTGTGATTTAGTTTACGAAGATTTTTCAATGCCGAGAACCTCGATCAGAGAGTAAAAAAGGCGTAAGGTTCACAACGATGTAAAACTAAAATGGGGTATACTGGGCTAGGACTCGACTTACAGGAACAAGGGCCAAACCAACCACTCAAGAATTGAATCGTCAATCGTAAACACTTGACAACCTCCTGGAAGCAGCTTTTCTTTCCACCAGACCTTTTTCCATCAATTAGGAATCGGATGTCGTCAGTAAACACATTCCTTAAATTGTAGCTGTTTTTTGAGCGTTTTATTTTTGGTGTCTAATCCGCATATATATCACCATTGCTCTTGAATTTCTTGACTGTATATCTCTTAAATGTCAACATATACACGTGTGATTTAGTTTACGATGATTTTTCAATGCCGAGGACCTCGATCAGGGAGTAAAAAAGGCTTAATGTTCACAATGGTGTAAAACTAAAATGGGATATACCGGGCTAGGATTCGAGTTACAGGAACAACGGCCAAACCAACCACCCAAGAATGTAATCGTCGAGCGAAAACACTTGACAACCACCTGGAAACAGCTTTTCTAGCCACCAGACCTTTCTCGATCAATTAGGAATCGATGTCATCGCTAAACACATTCCTTAAATTGTCGCCATTTTTGAGTGTTTATTTTTTGGTGTCTAATCCGCATATATATCAACATTGTTCTTGATTTTCTTGACTGTATATCTCTTAAATGTCAACATATACACGTGTGATTTAGTTTACGAAGATTTTTCAATGCCGAGAACCTCGATTAGAGATTAAAAAAGGCGTAAGGTTCACAATGGTGTAAAACTAAAATGGGGTATACCGGGCTAGGATTCGACATACAGGAACAAGGGCCAAACCAACCACTCAAGAATTGAATCGTCGATCGTAAACACTTGACAACCTCCAAGAAGCAGCTTTTCTTACCACCAGACCTTTTTCCATCAATTAGGAATCGGATGTCGTCACTAAACACATTCCTTAAATTGTAGCTGTTTTTTGAGTGTTTTGTTTTTTGGTGTCTAATCCGCATATATATAACCATTGTGTTGGTGCACTTGTGTCTGTACTTTGTCTGTATTTTGTCATGATACCAAACGATGTCTTTGTTAGTCTTGTAAGTTTGACCAAGTCAACCATCCTCCTGGTTTGACTTGGCCAAACAGTTAGACAATGGTTGTAATATGTCTGTGTCGAAGGATGTGTCATCGAAGGATTGTTTAGATCCTTCGATGAGCTCGAAAGATAAACCTTCGATGGATGAACCTCGAAGGATATCATTCTTCGAGGTATATGCGATCCTTCGGTAGGTTTCAGATCGATAGATGATCTTTCGATCAGTCTATCTGATCCTTCGACCAGACGTGCTGTGATGGATATATATATCCATGTAATGTGTTTACTTCACTATGACACGAAAAAGAGACAGACAATAGAGAGTGTGAGAAGTGAGTGAACTAAGTCTTGTAGAGAGCGTATTTTCAGTGTGTGTCAAGGGCTGTAACCGTGTCCACTGAAATACAAGAGCAAACTTTGATATCTCGTGTGTCTACCTTTCTCTTTGTGGCTTGTGTTCTCATATAAACTCCGGTTTGCATGCTAGCTTGGATTCCGCACTTGCTAGTGTGTTAGATATAACAAGGATAAGGTTTGACCTCATCCTCAGAGGGACCTACAAGTGGTATCAGAGCCGTGGCTCTTTTCCTTGTTAAAAACCGAGTTTATACAAGACTTTGGAGTGTTTTGGACAAAAACTCACATGGTTTAGCGCCCGTTTTTAGTGTTTTTCTTGCTTTTCCAGTCGTAAAAACGTGTTCTAAACTTACCGGGTGTGTTAAAAGACGGGTTGGGTAACTTAAAAACTTGTTTTTAAGAAGTTTGGTCTTCTCCGGCCAAATTCCGGCTTACTCCGGTGACCAGTTTCTGGGTTGATCCTTCGTTTTTTAGTATGTTTTATTGATTCAAAATCTCGGTTTGCTAAAAGTATGGTCTGACCATACCTTTCTGCCGAAAGATTTCTACCAACCCATCACCTTTTCACCAACCTGTCACTTCTTTTGTCAACTGTGTCAGTGCAGATCGAAGGATATCCTTCGAAGTCGAAAGTTCATCTTTCGATCAAAGGAGGTTCGATAGATAATCATCCTTCGAACATCCTTCGAAGTCTGTGTCTTATCCTTCGATCCAAGGAATCTTTTCGGAGCATACATCTTTCGGTCTACAGTTCTTTTTCGAAAGATAAGGATCCTTCGTTTGGAGAATCTTTCGAAATCATTGTTCGAAATTCAACAGTGATCTTTCGAACACTGTTGATCCTTCGAACAAGTCTTGATCTTTCGACCTTAGTCTGTTTATGTTTAACAAGGTTGTGATTTTCAGGTATTATTATTCTTGATCAAAAATGAATCCAAGATGGGGTACTCCGGTAAATACAGAGATGTATTTTGGTACTCCGTCTCCGGATAGTGGAAAGTATAGAAACACGAGTTTGTCTCCTTCGTGGGCCGAATCTTCCGCACCGGTATCTTCTCAAGCTAATGCAATTTCTATCGGTCAATGGGCATTCGTATCAAATCAAACTCCAAGTATTCAAAGCATTCTCTTAAGCGACAGCGAAACCGGAAGTTTGAATCGGCCTCCAAAGTTGATGCACTTATACGAATATCCAGGATGGATTGACAGATTTCATACATACGTCCTTGGACAAAATACAGAATTGTGGTTGCGGTTCATCACAGATTTCGATCAAACAATAGAGGTTGCCGCATCATCTGCTGCTACGTTTGCAGATCTTACGGAAGATCAGAAGAAGGTCTATGATTTGGAAAAGAAGGCATATGCCATTCTTACTCAGGCGTTAAATAAAGATATTTATCATCAATTTGTCAGTTACAAGACAACGAAGAGGTTGTGGGACGCATTGAAGACAAGGGGCGTAGGAAATGAAGCGACACGTCAATTGAGACGTGACTTGCTAAAGAAAGAGTTTGATGGTTTTACTTGTATGGAGAATGAATCTTTAGGAGATTTGAAAAGTCGATTTAATCATTTGCTGACTGAATTGGCAAATTTTGAGGTTGTTACAACTTCAGCTGAGATTGTGAAAAAGTTTGCAGATGCGTTGCCACCTCAATGGAATACTTTCTTGGAAATCATGAAGTACAATGGCACTTTAGCTACAACAAACTTCAATGACTTTGTTCAACTCCTGGAAAACAAGAATCAGGAAGAAACTCTCAAGGCAAAAAGGGTTCCCGTGCCACAAAATCCTGAAATGTATTATGGAACTTCTAGCACTTCTACAAAACCTTCTTCACACGCTCCAATTCAAACAGCGTTTGTGTCTAGCACTGACATGTATGGCAATACTATCCAAGTTCCGGTCAAGCCTCCTCCAACAGACATGTATGGAAATCCGCTTGAACCAGTTCCTCAACTAGTACCACAACAGCAAAGCCAACGACCTATCAGAGCAACTGATATGTTCGGAAATCCATTACCTGTTCGATCTACCGGACCAACAGACATGTATGGGAATCCACTTCCTCCTCAATCTACAGGACCAACAGACATGTATGGGAATCCACTTCCTCCTCAACAGCAAGCGTGTTATGGAAGCACATCATCTGCTGGTCAACAATCAAAGCCAAATACAGTACGGCTCGACACCTCAAGCTTTTCTAAAGTCAGTGTGGAAGTAGCAAAGGAACACATGGAGCTGCTAAACACTTTGGTGAGCGCATACTGTGGATTAGTGGAAGGTCAGATTGGTAACATTAATCTGACACAAGAAGACTATCAGCAGATCGATAAAGAGGAGATGGAGATGATGGACATCAAGTGGGCCTTTGCCAGTGCTGTTAGGCGAGCAAAGGATTTCATGGAAAGAACTGGCAGAACCAGCTTGGAAAGCAAGAAAGACACCAAGTATGGGTTTGATAAGCAGGCTGTTAAGTGTTTCAATTGTGGTGAACGTGGTCATTTCAAACGTGAATGTACGAGGCCATCTCAACATGGAAACCAAAATCCTTTCAGAGGTCAAGGCAACAGGGCAAATCAGAACCAAGTAAGGAACAATGAGCGCACATTGGTGCCTGTCAACAACCAGAGTCAAGCAGAACCATCTAATGCCAACCAGGCACTTGTGGTTCAAGTAGATGAAGGTTGTGATTGGTCAATTCAGTTGGGAAATGATGCTCCAGATGGAACAGCTTGTTTTGCTGAAGTTGTCAAGGATCTTAAACACGCCAGTGGTGGAGAATCTTCCACCAATGGTGATGAATCTTCTGAAGATGAAGACAGCTCCGGTTATAGTGGAAGCTCAGATGAAGAATCCTCCACTTCAGGTAATGATCATGTGGATGAGACATCAAGTGCGTCAGTTGATGCATATATTGATGAGCTTTTGGAAGAAGCTACAGCAGGAATTCAAAGAAGATCTATTTTGGTGGATCAAGCTGCTTATTCTTCGTCTTCTCTCCATTCAGCCTTTATGGCTAATGTCAACAGTTCATCAAGTCAGGTATGTGTCGATGAACCCACTTCTGTTAGTTGTGATAATTGTGACATGTTGAGTATTAAATGTGCTGATTTAGAGACAAACATGTCTGAGTTGCAAGGCAAACATGATGCTTTACAAGCTAGTTTGTTTGACTTGCAAGACAAACATGTTTCATTGAATGATAAGTGGTGTGAATTGCAAAGCAAACACGAGGCTTTGCAAGAGAAATATGATGTGACATTCATTCACAATCAGAAATTGACCGTTGATCTTTCGAAGTGCACTGAAGCCAACATGTTTTATGAAAACCATGAAAAGGAGTTTAAGTCAGTAATTGAAAAGTTAAAGAAAGATAAAACCGAGTTAACTAAAATGGTTTCCAGAAAACAAACTGACATTAATTTGTATATAACTCGTCTTGAAGTAATGCAAAAGGAAATGGCTTGTGTGAAAACTGAAAGTGAGGCGATCCAACTTAAGCTAGACAGTTATTTGAGCTCTAGCTATGTGTTGGATCACATCATTGACGTACAGAAAGAGAAACGGGATGTCACATGCATTGGATACAAGAAATGTCCACCACCTGTGAGACACAATTATGATGCCATGCCTGACGAGGAGGATAGAACTTTCTTTGAACCATCTGTTCCTCTAGATGTTAATGAATTTGCAGCAGGACTCGGATACAAGAAAGAGGTATCATCAGATTCAGATGTGTCAGCAGATACATGTGTGTCTTCTGCCGAACCGAATCAGGCTCCTCCAGTTGTGATTGAGGATACTGATTCTTCTGATGATGAATCCGATGATACTGACTCAGCAAAGTCTGATGCGGTAATCAAAGAAGAGGACATACCTCTTGAGAATCATATTCTGTGTGATCCTCCTGCAAAACCCGCTAAGACTGTTGCAATCGAGTCCTTATCTGCACAAGAGTCGGAGAGTGTGGATTTGCTGTACACTCTTGTTGGTGATAATAAAATTTATTCAGACAAAGATTTTCCTATTAAGAATGTTAATCAATCATTAATCAGTAAAGTCTTTGAAAATTCAACAAGTAAGTTTTTGGGAAAGACAGGATCACGTGTTACAGTAACACAGTGTCCTCCTATTCCAAAGGCTGAAGTTCGAAAACAATATGGAAATCAGAAATTACCAACAGTGCAAACACAGCAAAATCATACCAAACCAAAAGGAAAAGCAACGACTCAAAGTCAAAGGAAGCCGAATCAAAAGAAAAACAAGAATGTGAACTTTGTGAAATCAAAGGGAACGGACAAAATCGAAACTTTTGAAAACAAATCTAACTTGGATTTTGTTAAACAAGCAACAGTGTTGAAAAGAAATGAACCAAGTTGTTCGAAACCTAGTACCTCGAGATCACAAAGTTCATCATCATCATCGGCAAGACGATCACACGATACTTCGGGGTTTGTTGAACGAAGATCATGTTTTGAATGTGGGACAATTGGTCATATAATTCGAAACTGTCCGTATCTTCATAAGTTGAAAGCAAAGGATGATGATCCCCGTGAACGAAATCACCAAAAGCGATCTGTTTCTGTAAAACAAGATCCCCGCCTTGTAAAAGAAAGGGAAAAGAAACAGAAACGCCAACAAGTCAAGGTGATTGAAAAGGCACTTAAAACTGATGTGGTTCAAAAACAATCTGTTTCAGTTAAACCAGAAAGCACAAAATTTTCAAAAACTTCAAACAATCACGAAGTTAAATTTTCAAACAATCAAACTGGTAAAACTCAACAGACATGGAAACCTAAATTGACCACAAGTTCAGAGGGACCATCACAATTTATGAATCATCAAAGAATAGAAGTTATTGTTGTTGATGAAAATGGAAGACCCAAGACCACATTGGCTTGGGTCCCCATCTCCAACTAATCAAGTGAGTTCATGTGCAGGGTGTTCCAGGAGGAACTATCAGTAGTCATTGGATTGTTGATAGTGGGGCATCCAGGCACATGACAGGCGACATGAAGCTTCTCTACGACGTTAAATCTATTAGAGGAGGTTATGTTGCTTTTGCTGGAGATAAAGGCGGATATATTACTGGTGAAGGAATGATATCCAACGGGGTTGTTAGCTTTGATAAGATCAACTTCGTACAACAACTTGATCACAATCTTCTTAGTGTTTCTCAAATTTGTGATAAGCAGTTCTCAGTACACTTTGATGCAAATGGATGTTATGTGCTGAAACCCGGCTTCAAAATTCCGAAAGAATGGATTCTCTTGTCGGCCCCAAGGATAAATGATCTGTATGTCCTTGATATGAGCCAAGCTATCACAACGTCTGCACAAGCAACTTGTTTCGTTTCTAAAGCCACAGAAAAAGACTCAATCTCTTGGCACAGACGAATGGGTCACATTCACTTACGCAAAATGAATCATTTGGTGTCAAATGAATTGGTGAATGGTGTTCCTCTTAAAAATTTCCATCTTCAATACATCTGTGTCTCGTGCCAGAAAGGAAAACAAACGAAGAAGCGACACCCTACAAAGAAAATCAACACGGTGGCTGATCCTCTTGAACGTTTGCACATGGATTTGTTCGGTCCTGTCAAGCACAAAAGTATTAGGAATGATCAATATTGCCTCGTGATAACTGATGATTATTCAAGATTTTCTTGGGTGGCGTTCATGGCACATAAGAGTGAAACCTTCGGTATTATCAAAAACTTGATCATTCAGATTGAGAATCTATATAAGTTGAAGGTTAGGCGGATACGTAGCGACAATGGTACTGAATTTAAAAATCATGCCATGGCGGAGTTTTGCACTTCCAAAGGTATTCTTCACGAATTTAGTGCAGCTTATACTCCTCAACAGAATGGCGTCGCTGAACGTAAGAACCGCACATTGATCAAGACTGCTAGGACTATGTTGGTAGAGTAACAATTGCCGATTCCATTCTGGACTGAAGCAGTGTCCTCTGCATGTTACACGTTAAACCGAGTCCTTACAGTCAAAAGGCACAACAAGACTGCTTTGAGCTTCTTAACAAACGGAAACCAGATTTGTCATATCTTGAACCGTTTGGAGCTCCGTGCACACTAATCGATCCTAATGGAAAGTTTGGGGCAAGAGCCATTGAAGGATACTTTCTTGGGTATTCCACCCCGAACTTAAGAGTCTGGAATCTAGAGACTAAAAGGGTCGAGGAATGGTCTGAAGTCAGAGTACAAAGGCACACTTTGCCAGTTAGAAATCCTAGTCAGCCTTGGATGTTTGAGTACGATGACTTTTTCAATTCGATCAATGTTGAAGCAGTTGAAGAAAATGCTGCGGCAAGGATGTTTTTCGAGAGTGACAATGCAACATATTCACCGTTGGTTCGTCCCATTATTGTCAATCAAGAACCATCTTCAGTGAACAATAATGCTCTCGACAATGATGATTTTCACGATGCTACCGAATTGAACGAATCTTCAGAGGATGATGAATTTCTAGATGCAGATCAAGAAGCTCCAACAACAGCAGTTCATGGTACTTCAGAGGGTACTCCTCCAGTGGACGTCCCTAGAACAGCTGAAGCTACTGCATCATCCTCTTCGTCAATTCCAGATAATCCAGAAACAAGGATTCACAATACCCATCCTCAACAAAACATCATCGAAAATGTACAAAGTGGCGTTCAAACAAGAAACATGTTGCGGAACAACAACAATGCAGGCTTGTATGCAGATATCCGAAAATCTGGTCAACAAAACGATTGGTCTTTCGCGTGTTATGTCTCACAGGAAGAGCCAAGAACTTGGAAAGAAGCTTTGAAAGATAACTCATGGGTTGAAGCGATGCAGGAAGAGCTGCAACAATTCCAGAAGCTTGGTGTCTGGAAACTCGTAGAGAAACCTGCTGGTTACAAGAAGATTGGTACCCGTTGGGTGTTTAAATGCAAAAAGGATGACCGTGGAATCGTTATCCGAAACAAAGCAAGGCTAGTCGTTCAAGGTTTTCTTCAGATAGAAGGGATCGACTACAACGAAGTGTATGCACCTGTTGCACGTCTAGAAGCAATTCGGATCTTTCTGGCTTATGCCTCATTCAAAGGTTTCAAGGTATACCAGATGGACGTGAAAAGTGCATTCTTACATGGTGTGGTGGAAGAAGAGGTGTACGTCGAACAGCCTCCAGGTTTTGAAGATCCTATCCATCCCGATCGGGTTTGGTTGCTCAACAAAGCTCTCTATGGTCTACATCAAGCACCGCGAGCTTGGTACGCAACCTTATCTAATTATTTGCTGGAGAATGGATTTCGCAGAGGTCTTATCGATTGTACTCTTTTCATCAAAGAACAAGATGGAGATCTTCTACTGGTACAGGTATACGTTGATGATATTATTTTTGGTTCTACTAATGATGTTTTGTGTAGGAATTTCGAGCGCATTATGCAGGATAAATTCGAGATGAGTGCTATGGGGGAAATGACTTTCTTTTTGGGCCTACAAGTACAACAAACCGAGTCTGGGATATTCATCCATCAGACTAAATATGTTGGTGACATCTTGAGCCGGTTCCAGATGTCTGATGCAACGCCCATCGGTACCCCATTGCCGCAAAATCACGGAATTACTCCAGACTTGAAGGGTGAAGCTGTTAGCCCCTCATACTACCGCGCGATGATCGGATCTCTTATGTACCTCACAGCATCAAGACCAGATATAATGTACCCAACGTGCCTGCTTGCCAGATATCAAGTGAACCCGAAGGCCTCACATCTTGCAGCTGTAAAAAGGTTTTTTCGTTATTTGAAGGGTTACCCTGACACCGGTCTATGGTACCCTAGGGATAATAACTTTGACTTGATCGCTTTCAGTGATTCTGATTTTGGCGGATGCAAAATCGACGGCAAATCCACAACGGCTGGATGTCAGTTTTTGGGAAATCGCCTAGTCACATGGCAGTGCAAGAAGCAGACGTGCGTCGCTACATCAACATGCGAAGCTGAATACATTGCTGCCTCAAGTTGTTGCTCCCAAGTCCTATGGATCCAACAACAAATGCGCGACTACGGTTTTGAATTCCTAACTACTCCCATTTACGTTGATAATTCTGCTGCCTTACAGATCACTAGAAATCCTATGCAGCATTCAAAGACTAAGCACATCGAAATTAAGTATCACTTCATACGTGATTGCTTTGAGAAAAGGCTAATCGATGTTGCTTACGTCCACACTGATGACCAACGTGCCGACCTTTTTACCAAAGCATTTGACAAATCAAGATTTGACTATTTATTACTGGTAAACGGCATTAAGGTCAAGCAAGAGTAAAACCAACATCGGAAAATCATTTTTGTAAATACCTTTGTGTTTTATATTTGTCTTAGTTTATTGATTTTAGGGGGAGTAAATCCAAATTTGAAAAAAATTCAAAAACATTGAAAAATTTCAAAAACACAAAAACAATTGAAAAACAAAAATGAGTTTTCTGGCGAGCAAAAGAGAAAATGATAGTACATCAGTGGTCTGTCCAAACCTCTTTAAACCCTTAAATGAAAAACGATAAGCAGCTCTATATAAGATGTATCGGTAGGCTCACAATCATTTTAAAGTGTGCAGGGTGATATAAACTTAAATCCGACTGAAGACCAGGTGGGAACCACTCATTGGCATATGGTCTTGGTACCGAAATTTCGTTTGAGAGATTGCCGAGGCTCTGAGATATTCGGTCTTTATGCTGCTTATCATCTGGGTATCATGGCTGTATCTTTTACCGAAAAATAACGGGGACGCAAGTCTAGATCTTCCATGATACCATACATACGTGTACATACTGCATACGACCTCAATAAGTGATCAACAATCACATGTCCTTCAAATAAGTGATAAAATATCACATTTATCCGGGAGTCAAGTTCGTCTCTCTGCTGTACGAAAGTACTGACCTGTTCACGGACTTGCTCCTGTGCCCTCATGCATATGAAAATCAAGTTCCTCATCAATAAGTGATTCCATCACATAGGGCTTGTTTTCAATCAAAATAAGTGAGTTTCTCACATCATATACGGTCAAACAGATGATAATCGGTATACTCACCGGTGAGATGAACCCTCGTGCATACCTTGATACGGGAATGTGTCGTGATGTGGATGAACACCGGTCGGTAAGTATAAATCATACCTTAACGTATCCCCTCGGCATGATTACATCTGATAAGTTGAGCTTAAGTGGACAACAATACCGATAATTGTTATAGGATGCTTATCTTAATGTTAACTAATTGAACAACAAGAGCGTTTTGGCATGACCGTACACTGATATGATTCTCTTACCCTCGAAACTCGAAAAAAAAAAAAATGTCTGTAAATATTTATTTAATGCTTTCAGTTTCTGCATCTTTGTATATATTTATTTACTGCTTTCAGTCTTTACATTTGAAATATTCAAAAAGTCCAAAAAGATTTTAGGTGTGTTTTAATATAAACTTTCTAAAAAACCAAAAAGATTTTATTTCTATTTTATTTTTGATTGTACGATGTTGGATCTCGAGTCTTCGTTACCTGAAACCTGAACGAAAACCGAATTGACTAAATCTTCATAAACGGTCGAAATTTGCAAAGTGTTGAAAGTTAAAACTAAAATTGATAAATTTATTAAACTTTCAAACTGTCGGACGGTAGTTGATTGAAATATGGTCATACGTGTGTCATTTGTTTATGTTAACTATATTCCAAGCAGTTGTTCTCATTACGCGTTTAGATTTCTTGCATGTGCAGATACTAAAGGCAAGGAGAACATGTTCGTTGACAAGCTTCGGAATGAAGACATGACGTGAAGGCACTCAAGTGATGAAGATGATCGAGTTGCCACTGACCATCATCAACACCACAAGGATCTCAATTCATAAAGAACAAGTATTTCACGAGCATAACTCAAGGGGGAGCTTATGTTAAGGGGGAGTTTGTCAACACACTTCCTACATGAAACGGGGAGTTTGTTGATACACTTTCTGCTTTCAAGACGTGAAGACTTTAAAGATCCTCCGACATTGAAGACTTGAAAGGACGTCAAAGACTTTAAGACACAAAGATCGAGACAAAGCTACAGCCAAGGGGGAGTTTGTTGGTGCACTTGTGTCTGTACTTTGTCTGTATTTTGTCATGATACCAAACGATGTCTTTGTTGGTCTTGTAAGTTTGACCAAGTCAACCATCCTCCTGGTTTGACTTGGCCAAACAGTTAGACAATGGTTGTAATATGTCTGTGTCGAAGGATGTGTCATCGAAGGATTGTTTAGATCCTTCGATGAGCTCGAAAGATAAACCTTCGATGGATGAACCTCGAAGGATATCATTCTTCGAGGTATATGCGATCCTTCGGTAGGTTTCAGATCGATAGATGATCTTTCGATCAGTCAATCTGATCCTTCGACCAGACGTGCTGTGATGGATATATATATCCATGTAATGTGTTTACTTCACTATGACACGAAAAAGAGACAGACAATAGAGAGTGTGAGAAGTGAGTGAACTAAGTCTTGTAGAGAGCGTATTTTCAGTGTGTGTCAAGGGCTGTAACCGTGTCCACTGAAATACAAGAGCAAACTTTGATATCTCGTGTGTCTACCTTTCTCTTTGTGGCTTGTGTTCTCATATAAACTCCGGTTTGCATGCTAGCTTGGATTCCGCACTTGCTAGTGTGTTAGATATAACAAGGATAAGGTTTGACCTCATCCTCAGAGGGACCTACACATTGCTCTTGATTTTCTTGATTGTATATCTCTTAAATGTCAACATATACACGTGTGATTTAGTTTACGATGATTTTTCAATGCCGAGAACCTCGATCAGAGAGTAAAAAAGGCGTAAGGTTCACAATGGTGTAATACTAAAATGGGATATACTGCGCTAGGATTCGAGTTACAGGAACAAGGGCCAAACCAACCACCCAAGAATGGAATCGTTGAGCGAAAACACTTGACAACCACCTGGAAACAGCTTTTCTAGCCACCAGACCTTTCTCGATCAATTAGGAATCGGATGCCGTCGCTAAACACATTCCTTAAATTGTCGCCATTTTTTGAGTGTTTAGTGTTTGGTGTCTAATCTGCATATATATCACCATTGCTCTTGATTTTCTTTACTGTATATCTCTTAAATGTCAACATATACACGTGTGATTTAGTTTACGAAGATTTTTCAATGCCGAAAACTTCAATCAGAGAGTAAAAAAGGCGTAAGGTTCACAATGGTGTAAAACTAAAATGGGGTATACCGGGCTAGGATTCGACTTACAGGAACAAGGGCCAAACCAACCACTCAAGAATGGAATCATCGATCGTAAACACTTGACAACTTCCTGGAAGCAGCTTCTCTTGCCACCAGACCATTTTCCATCAATTAGGAATCGAATGCTGTCCCTAAACACATTCCTTAAATTATAGCCATTTTTGAGTGTTTTGTTTTTTGGTGTTTAATCCGCATATATATCACCATTGCTCTCGATTTTCTTAACTGTATATCTCTTAAATGTCAACATATACACGTGTGATTTAGTTTACGAAGATTTTTCAATGCCGAGAACCTCGAACAGAGAGTAAAAAAGGCGTAACGTTCACAATGGTGTAAAATTAAAATGGGATATACCGGGTGAGGATTCCAGTTCTAGGAACAAGGTCTAAACCAACCACCCAAAAATGGAATCGTCGAGCGAAAACACTTGACGAACTCCTGGAAGCAGCTTTTCTTGCCACCAGACCTTTCTTCATCAATTAGGAATCTGATGTCGTTACTAAACACATTCCTTAAATTGTAGCCGTTTTTTGAGTGTTTCGTTTTTTGGTGTCTAATTCTCATATATATCACCATTGCTCTTGATTTTCATGACTGTATATCTCATAAATGTCAACATATACACGTGTGATTTAGTTTACGAAGATTTTTCAATGTCGAGAACCTCGATCAGAGAGTAAAAAAGGCGTAAGGTTCACAATGGTGTAAAACTAAAATGGGATATATCGGGCTAGGATTCGAGTTACAGGAACAAGGGCCAAACCACCCACCCAAGAATGGAATCGTCGAGCGAAAACACTTGACAACCTCCTGGAGCAGCTTTTCTTGCTAACAGACATTTCTCCGTGAATTAGGAATCTGATTCCGTCACTAAATACATTCCTTAAATTGTAGCCATTTTTTGAGTGTTTTGTTTTTTGGAATCTTATCCGCAAATATATCACCATTACTCTTGATTTTCTTGAATGTATATCTCTTAAATGTCAACATATACATGTGTGATTTAGTTTACGAAGATTTTTCAATGCCAAGAACCTCCATCAGAGAGTAAAAAATGCAAAAGGTTCACAATGGTGTAAAACTAAAATGGGGTATACATGGCTAATATTCGAGTTACAGGAACAAGGGCCAAACAACCACCCAAGAATGGAATCATCGAGCGAAAACACTTGACAACCTACTGGAAGCAGCTTTTCTTGCCACGAGACATTTCTCCATCAATTAGGAATCTGATGCCGTCACTGAACACATTCCTTAAATTGTAACCATTTTTTGAGTGCATATATATCACCATTGCTCTTGATTTTCTTGACTGTATATCTCTTAAATGTCAACATATACATGTGTGATTTAGTTTAAAACTAAAATGGGGTATACTGGGCTAGGATTCGAGTAAGAGGAACAAGGGCCAAACCAACCACCCAAGAATGAAATCGTTGAGCGAAAACACTTGACAACCTCCTGGAAGCATCTTTTCTTGCCACAAGACCTTTCTCCATCAATTAGGAATCTGATGCCGTCACTAAACACATTCCTTAAATTGTAGCCATTTTTTGAGTTTATTGTTTTTTGGTGACTAATCTGCATATATATCACTATTGCTCTTGATTTTTCTTAACTGTATATCTCTTAAATGTCAACATATACACGTGTGATTTAGTTTACGAAGATTTTTGAATGCCGAGAACCTCGATCAGAGAGTAAAAAAGCCGTAAGGTTCACAATGGTGTAAAACTAAAATGGGATATACCGGGCTAGGATTCGAGTTACAAGAACAAAGGCCAAACCAACCACCCAAGAATGGAATCGTCGAGCGAAAACACTTGGCAACCTCCTGAAAACAGCTTTTCTTGCCACGAGACCTTTCTCCATCAATTAGGAATCAGATGCCGTCACTAAACACATTCCTTAAATTATCGCCATTTTTTTAGTGTTTATTTTTTTGGTGTCTAATCCGCATATAAATCACCATTGCTCTTGATTTTCTTGACAGTATATCTCTTAAATGTCAACATATACACGTGTGATTTAGTTTACAAATATTTTTCAATGCCAAGAAACTCGATAAGAGAGTAAAAAGGCGTAAGGTTCACAACGGTGTAAAACTAAAATGGGTTATACCGGGCTTGGATTCGACTTACAAGAACAAGGGCCAAACCAACCACCCAAGAATGGAATCGTCGACGTAAATACTTGACAACCTCGTGGAAGCAGCTTTTCTTGCCACCAGACCTTTCTCCATCAAATAGGAATCGAATGCTGTCACTAAACACATTCCTTAAATCATTGCCATTTTTTGAGTGGTTTGTTTTTTGGTGTCTAATCCGCATATATATCCACATTGTTGTCGATTTTCTTGACTGTATATATCTTTAATGTCAACATATACATGTGTGATTTAGTTTACGAAGATTTTTCATTGTCGAGAACCTCGATCAGAGAGTAAAAAAGGCGTAAGGTTCACAATGCTGTAAAATTAAAATGGGATATACCGGGCTAGGATTCCAGTTCTAGGAAGAAGGGCCAAACCAACCACCCAAGAATGGAATCGTCGAGCGAAAACACTTGACGACCACCTGGAAGCAGCTTTTCTTGCCACCAGACCTTTTTCCATCAATTAAGAATCTGATGCCGTTACTAAACATATTCCTTAAATTGTAGTCGTTTTTTGAGTGTTTTGTTTTTTGATGACTAATTCGCATATGTATCACCATTGCTCTTAATTTTCTTGACTGTATATATCTCTTAAATGTCAACATATACACGTGTGATTTAGTTTACGAAGATTTTTCAATGCCGAGAACCTCGAACAGAGAGTAAAAAAGGCGTAACGTTCACAATGGTGTAATACTAAAATGTGATATACCGGGCTAGGATTCGAGTTACAGGAACAAGGGCCAAACCAACCACCCAAGAATGGAATCGTCGAGCGAAAACACTTGACAACCTCCTGGAAGCAGCTTTTCTTGCCAACAGACCTTTCTCCGTCAATTAGGTATCGGATGTCGTCACTAAACACATTCCTTAAATTGTAGTCATTTTTTGAGTGTTTTGTTTTTTAGAGTCTAATCCGCATATATATCACCATTACTCTTGACTTTCTTGACTCTATATCTCTTAAATGTCAACATATACACGTGTGATTTTTTTACGGAAATTTTTCAAAGCCGGGAACCTCGATCAGAGAGAAAAAATGGCATAAGGTTCACAATGGTGTAAAACAAAAATGGGGTATACCGGGAAAGGTTTCGAGCTACAGGAACAAGGGCCAAACCAACCACTCAAGAATTGAATCGTCGATCGTAAACACTTGACAACCTCCTGTAAACAAATTCATTAAATTATAGCCATTTTTTGAGTGTTTTATTTTTTGGTGTCTAATCCGCATATATATCACCATTGCTCTTGATTTTCTTGACTGTATATCTATTAAATGTCAACATATACACGTGTGATTTCGTTTTCGATGATTTTTCAATGCCGAGAACCACGATCAGAGAGTAAAAAAGGCGTAAGGTTCACAATGGTGTAAAACTAAAATGGGATATACCGGGATAGGATTCGAGTTAGAGGAACAAGGGCCAAACCAACCACCCAAGAATTGAATCATTGAGCGAAAACACTTGACAACCTCTTGGAAGCAGCTTTTCTTGCCACCAGACCTTTCTCCATCAATTAGGAATCTGATGCCGTCACTAAACACATTCCTTAAATTGTAGCCATTTTTTGAGTTTTTGTTTTTTGGTGTCCAATCTGCATATATATCACCATTGCTCTTGATTTTCTTGACTGTATATCTCTTAAATGTCAACATATACATGTGTGATTTAGTTTAAAACTAAAACGGGGTATATCGGGCTAGTATTCGAGTATGAGGAACAAGGGCCAAACCAACCACCCAAGAATGGAATCGTTGAGCGAAAACACTTGTCACCCTCCTGGAAGCATCTTTTCTTGCCACCAGACCTTTCTCCGTCAATTAGGAATCTGATGCCGTCACTAAACACATTCCTTAAATTGTAGCCATTTTTTGAGTTTATTGTTTTTTGGTGACTAATCCGCATATATATCACTATTGCTCTTGATTTTCTTTATTGTATATCTCTTAAATGTCAACATATACACGTGTGATTTAGTTTACGAAGATTTTAGAATGCCGAGAACATCGATCAGAGAGTAAAAAAGCCGTAAGGTTCACAATGGTGTATAACTAAAATGGGATATACCGGGCTAGGATTCGAGTTACAGGAACAATGGCCATACCAACCACCCAAGAATGGAATCGTCGTACGAAAACACTTGACAACCTCTGGGAAATAGCTTTTCTTGCCACGAGACCTTTCTCCATCAATTAGGAATCAGATGCCGTCACTAAACACATTCCTTAAATTGTCACCATTTTTTGAGTGTTTGTTTTTTTGGTGTCTAATCCGCATATATATCACCATTGCTCTTAATTTTCTTGACAGTATATCTCTTAAATGTAAACATATACACATGTGATTTAGTTTACGAAAATTTTTCAATGCCGAGAACCACGATCAGAGGGTAAAAAGGCGTAAGGTTCACAATGGTGTAAAACTAAAATGGGTTATACCGGGCTAGGATTCGACTTACAAGAACAAGGGCCAAACCAACCACCCAAGAATGGAATCGTCGACGTAAACACTTGACAACTTCCTGTAAGCAGCTTTTCTTGCCACCAGACCTTTCTCTATCAATTAGGAATCGAATGCTGTCACTAAACACATTCCTTAAATCATGGCCATTTTTTGATTGTTTTATTTTTTGGTGTCTAATCCGCATATATATCCCCATTGCTGTCGATTTTCTTGACTGTATATATCTTTAATTTCAACATATACACATGTGATTTAGTTTACGAAGATTTTTCAATGTGGAGAACCTCGATCAGAGCGTAAGAAAGGCGTAAGGTTCACAATGGTATAAAACTAAAATGGGATATAACGGGCTAGGATTCCAGTTCTAGGAAGAAGGGCCAAACCAACCACCCAAGAATGGAATCGTCGAGCGAAAACACTTGCCGACCACCTGGAAGCAGCTTTTCTTGCCACCAGACTTTTCTCCATCAATTAAGAATCTGATGCCGTTACTAAACACATTCCTTAAATTGTTGTCGTTTTTTCAGTGTTTTGTTTTTAATGACTAATTCGCATATATATCACCATTACTCTTGATTTTCTTGACTGTATATCTCTTAAATGTCAACATATACAGGTGTGATTTAGTTTAAGAAGATTTTTCAATTTCGAGAACCTCGAACAGAGATTAAAAAAGGCGTAACGTTCACAATGGTGTAATACTAAAATGTGATATACCGGGCTAGGATTCGAGTTACAGGAACAAGGGCCAAACCAACCACTCAAGAATTGAATCGTCGATCGTAAACACTTGACAACCTCCTGTAAGCAGCTTTTCTTGCCACCAGACCTTTTTCCATCAATTAGGAATCGAATGTTGTCCCTAAACACATTCATTAAATTATAGCCATTTTCGAGTGTTTTGTTTTTTGGTGTCTAATCCGCATATATATCACCATTGCTCTCTATTTTCTTAACTGTATATCTCTTAAATGTCAACATATACACGTGTGATTTAGTTTACGAAGATTTTTCAATGCCGAGAACCTCGAATAAAGAGTAAAAAAGGTGTAACGTTCACAATGGTCTAAAACTAAAATGTGATATACCGGGCGAGGATTCCAGTTCTAGGAACAAGGGCCAAACCAACCACCCAAGAATGGAATCGTCGAGCGAAAACACTTGACGACCTTCTGGAAGCAGCTTTTCTTGCAACCAGACCTTTCTTCATCAATTAGGGATCTGATGTCGTTACTAAACACATTCCTTAAATTGTAGCCATTTTTTTAGTGTTTCGTTTTTTGGTGTCTAATTTGCATATATATCACCATTGCTCTTGATTTTCTTGACTGTATATCTCTTAAATGTCAACATATACACGTGTGATTTAGTTTACGAAGATTTTTCAATGTCGAGAACCTCGATCAGAGAGTAAAAAAGGCGTAAGGTTCACAATGGTGAAAAACTAAAATGGGATATACCGGGCTAGGATTTGAGTTACAGGAGCAAGGGCCAAACCAACCACCCAAGAATGGAATCGTCGAGCGAAAACACTTGACAACCTCCTGGAAGCAGCTTTTCTTGCTAACAGACATTTCTCCATGAATTAGGAATCTGATGCCATCACTAAACACATTCCTTAAATTGTAGCCATTTTTTGAGGGTTTTGTTTTTTCGAGTCTAATCCGCATATATATCACCATTACTCTTGATTTTCTTGAATGTGTGTCTCTTAAATGTCAACATATACATGTGTGATTTAGTTTACGAAGATTTTTCAATGCCAAGAACCTCCATCAGAGAGTAAAAAATGCATAAGGTTCACAATGGTGTAAAACTAAAATGGGGTATACCGGGCTAGGATTCGAGTTACAGGAACAAGGGCCAAACCAACCAGCCAAGAATGGAATCGTCGAACGAAAACATTTGACAACCTCCTGTAAGTAGCTTTTCTTGCCACCAGACCTTTCTCCATCAATTAGGAATCTGATGTCGTTACAAAACACATTCCTTAAATTGTAGTTGTTTTTTGAGTGTTTTGTTTTTTGGTGTCTAATCCGCATATATATCACCATTGCTCTTGATTTTCTTGACTGTATATCTATTAAATGTCAACATATACACGTGTGATTTCGTTTACGATGATTTTTCAATGCCGAGAACCTCGATCAGAGAGTAAAAAAGGTGTAAGGTTCACAATGGTGTAAAACTAAAATGGGATATACCGGGATAGGATTCGAGTTAGAGGAACAAGGGCCAAACCAACCACCCAAGAATGGAATCGTTGAGCGAAAACACTTGACAACCTCTTGGAAGCAGCTTTTCTTGCCACCAGACCTTTCTCCATCAATTAGGAATCTGATGCCGTCACTAAACACATTCCTTAAATTGTAGCCATTTTTTGAGTTTTTTGTTTTTTGGTGTCTAATCTGCATATATATCACCATTGCTCTTGATTTTCTTGACTGTATATCTCTTAAATGTCAACATATACATGTGTGATTTAGTTTAAAACTAAAACGGGGTATATCGGGCTAGGATTCGAGTAAGAGGAACAAGGGCCAAACCAACCACCCAAGAATGGAATCGTTGAGCGAAAACACTTGACACCCTCCTGGAAGCATCTTTTCTTGCCACCGGACCTTTCTCCATCAACTAGGAATCTGATGCCGTCACTAAACACATTCCTTAAATTGTAACCATTTTTTGAGTTTATTGTTTTTTGTTGACTAATCCGCATATATATCACTATTGCTCTTGATTTTCTTTATTGTATATCTCTTAAATGTCAACATATACACGTGTGATTTAGTTTACGAAAATTTTTGAACGCCGAGAACCTCGATCAGAGAGTAAAAAAGCCGTAAGGTTCACAATGGTGTAAAACTAAAATGGGATATACCGGGCTAGGATTCGAGTTACAGGAACAAAGGCCATACCAACCACCCAAGAATGGAATCGTCGAGCGAAAACACTTGACAACCTCTGGGAAACAGCTTTTCTTGCCACGAGACCTTTCTCCATCAATTAGGAATCAGATGCCGTCACTAAACACATTCCTTAAATTGTCGCCATTTTTTGAGTGTTTATTTTTTTGGTGTCTAATCCGCATATATATCACCATTGCTCTTGATTTTCTTGACTATATATCTCTTAAATGTCAACATATACACGTGTGATTTAGTTTACGGAGATTTTTCTACGCCGAGAATCTCGATCAGAGAGCAAAAAAGGTGTAAGGTTCACAATGGTGTAAAACTAAAATGGGATATACCGGGCTAGGATTCGAGTTACAAGAACAATGGCCAAACCAACCACCCAAGAATGGAATCGTCAAGCGAAAACACTTGAAAACCTCCTGGAAGCAGCTTTTCTTGCCAACAGACCTTTCTCCATCAATTAGGAATCTGATTCCGTCACTAAACACATTCCTAAAAATGTAGCCATTTTTTTAGTGTTTATTTTTTGGTGTCTAATCCGCATATATATCACCATTGCTCTTGATTTTCTAGACTGTATATCTCTTAAATGTCAACATATACACGTGTCATTTTGTTTACGAAAATTTTTCAATGCCGGGAACCTCGATCAGAGAGTAAAAAAGGCATAAGGTTCACAATGGTGTAAAACTAAAATGGGCTAGGACTCCAGTTATAGGAACAAGGGCCAAACCAACCACCCAATAATGGAATCGTCGAGCGAAAACACTTGACAACCTCCTGGAAGCAGCTTTTCTTGCCACTAGACCTTTCTCCATCAATTAGGAATATGATTCCGTCACTAAACACATTCCTAAAAATGTAGCCATTTTTTTAGTGTTTATTTTTTGGTGTCTAATCCGCATATATATCACCATTGCTCTTGATTTTCTAGACTGTATATCTCTTAAATGTCAACATATACACGTGTGATTTTGTTTACGAAAATTTTTCAATGCCGGGAACCTCGATCAGAGAGTAAAAAAGGCATAAGGTTCACAATGGTGTAAAACTAAAATGGGCTAGGACTCCAGTTATAGGAACAAGGGCCAAACCAACCACCCAATAATGGAATCGTCGAGCGAAAACACTTGACAACCTCCTGGAAGCAGCTTTTCTTGCCACTAGACCTTTCTCCATCACTAAACACATTCCTTAACTTGTAACCATTTTTTTGAGTGTTTATTTCTTGGTGTCTAATCCACATATATATCACAATTACTCTTGATTTTCTTAACTGCGTATCTCTTAAATGTCAACATATACATGTGTGATTTAGTTTACGAAGATTTTTCAATGTCGAGAGCCTCGATCAGAGAGTAAAAAAGGTGTAGTGTCCACAATGGTGTAAAACTAAAATGGGGTATACTGGGCTAGGAAAAAGGGCCAAACCAACCACCGAAGAATGGAATCGTTGAGCGAAAACACTTGACAACCTCCTGGAAGCAGCTTTTCTTTCCACCAGACCTTTCTTCATCAATTAGGAATCTTATACCGTCACTAAACACATTCCTTAAATTATAGTCATTTTTTAGGTTTTTTTGTTTTTTTATGTCTAATCCGCATATATATCTCCATCAATTAGGAATCTGATGCGGTCACTAAACACATTCCTTAAATTGTCGCCATTTATTGAATGTTTTGTTTTTTGGTGTCTAATTTCTCATATATGTCACCATTTCTCTTCATTTTCTTGACTGTATATATCTCTTAAATGACAACATATACACGTGTGATTTAGTTTACGAAGATTTTTCAATGCCTAGAACCTCGATCAGAGAGAAAAAAGGCGTAAGGTTCACAATGGTGTAAAACTAAAATGGGATATACTGGGCTAGGATTCGAGTTATAGGAACAAGGGCCAAACAAACCACCCAAGAATGGAATCATCGAGCGAAAACACTTGACAACCTCCTGGAAGCTGCTTTTCTTACCACCAGACCTTTCTCCACCAATTAGGAATCTGATGCCGTCACTAAACACATTCCTTAAATTGTAGCCATTTTTGAGTGGTTATTTTTTGGTGTCTAATCCGCATATATATCACCACTGCTCTTGATTTTCTTGACTGTATATCTCTTAAATGTCAATATATACACGTGTGCTTTAGTTTACGAAGATTTTTCAATGCCGATAACCTCGATGAGAGAGTAAAAAAGGCGTAAGGTTCACAATGGAGTAAAACTAAAATGAGATATACCGGGCTAGGATTCGAGTTACAGGAACAAGGGCCAAACCAACCACACAAGAATGGAATCGTCAAGCGAAAACACTTGATACCCTCCTAGAAGCAGCTTTCTTGCCACCAGACCTTTCTCTATCAATTAGGAATTTGATGTCGTCACTAAACACATTCCTTAAATTGTAGCCATTTTTTGAGTGTTTATTTTTTGGTGTCTAATCCGCATATATATCACCCTTGCTCTTGATTTTCTTGACTGTATATCTCTTATATGTCAACATATACACGTGTAATTTAGTTTACAAAGATTTTTCAATGCCGAGAACCTCGATCAGAACGTAAAAAAGGCTTAAAGTTCACAATGGTGTAAAACTAAAATGGGATATACCGGGTTAGGATTCGAGTTACAGGAATAAGGGCCAAACCAACCACCCAAGAATGGAATCGTCGAGCGAAAACACTTGACAACCTCCTAAAAGCAGCTTTTCTTGCCACCAGAACTTTCTCCATCAATTAGGAATCTGATGTCATCACTAAACACATTCCCTAAATTGTAGCCTTTGTTGAGTGTTTTGTTTTTTGGAGTCAAATCCGCATATATATCACCATTGCTCTTGATTTTCTTGACTGTATATCTCTAAAATGACAACATATACACGTGTGATTTAGTTTACGAAGATTTTTCAATGTCGAGAACCTCAAGCAGAGAGTAAAAATGGTGTAAGGTTCACAATGGTGTAAACCTAAATGGGATATACCAGGCTAGGAATCGAGTTATAGGAACAAGGGTCAAACCAACCACTCAAGAATGGAATCATCGAGCGAAAACACTTGACAACCTCCTAGAAGTAGCTTTTCTTGCCACCAGACTTTTCTCTATCAATTAGGAATCTGATGCCGTCACTGAACACATTCCTTAAATTGTAGCCATTTTTTGAGTGTTTATTTTTTGGTGTCTAATCTGCATATATATCACCATTGCTCTTGATTTTCTTTACTGTATATCTGTCAACATATACACTTGTGATTTAGTTTACGAAGATTTTTCAATGCCGAGAACCTCGATCAGAGAGTAAAAAAGGCGTAAGGTTCACAATGGTGTAAAATTAAAATAGGGTATACTGGGCTAGGATTCGAGTTACAGGAACAAGGGCCAAACCAACCACCCAAGAATGGAATCGTTGAGCGAAAACACTTGACAACCTCTTGGAAGCAACTTTTCTTGCCACCAGACCTTTCTCCATCAATTAGGAATCTGATGCCGTCACTAAACACATTCCTTAAATTGTAGCCATTTTTTGAGTTTTTGTTTTTTGGTGTCTAATCCGCATATATATCACCATTGCTCTTGATTTTCTTGACTGTATATCTCTTAAATGTCAACATATACACGTGTGATTTAGTTTATGAAGATTTTTCAATGTTGAGAACCTTGATTAGAGGGTAAAAAAAGGAGTAAGGTTCACATTGGTGTAAAACTAAAATGGGATATACCGGGCTAGGATTCGAGTTACAGGAACAAGTCCCAAACCAACCACCCAAGAATGGAATCGTCGAGCGAAAACACTTGACAACCTCCAGGGAGAAGTTTTTCTTGCCACCAGACCTTTCTCCATCAATTAGGAATCTGTTGCCGTCACTAAACATGTCACACCCCCAAAATACCATATCCGGAAACACCGCGGGACGTGTGACGTACCAGGATCCAAGCCACCAATCACATTGAACCAATAATAGATATTTAAATAAAACATTCGATTCATTTCATAATATAAATCCAAGTCATAAGTTAAAACCAAAGTAAACGTTCAGCGGAAGCATAATATAAATTGTAAATCAACTGTTTCAAAACAAGTGTTCAAAACCAACGAAACAAGTATCCAAGAGTCTCGATCCATGACCACTCCAGCATTCCTAGATAACAAGTCCATAACCATGTACCTAACGACCTGCAAGCATGCAGACAAGTGTGTCAGATGACGCTAGTGAGTTCAAAGTTTGTTTACACGTTTTAGTTACAAGATATGAGAATAAAGCATTTCCATGATCTAATGTTGTTATTAACTCGATTACCGCAGATGGCTCTAGATTTATTTGCCCAAACCCCAATGCTCTATCACACATTGGTCAAGTGGTTAAGGTATTAGTTCACGACCATCCTCCCCTGTCGCAACCCTCGATCCCTTATCTGTCCCGAGAACGGGCGGCCGTGAGCCAGTTTCGCTGGTATCGTGTGTCGTCTAATTTGGCAGCGGAAATTTTCATCAGGACCGTAGTTAGGAAATGTTTATCAGAGTAAAACCACCATTTATATATAAATAAACATATTGGGATGAAACCCAAGTTTTTATTACAAGCTGATTTACAGGGATAAATCCCATTTTATTTGAATTAAAACGCCTTCTTTATTTAGGTAACTTTTATAGCCACTTTTCCAAGCCTTCAGTGCTGTCCAGCTGGCTTCTAATTGGCTTTCACATTGTGTTACCTGAAATGCGTTTTAAAAACATTTGTCAGTGGGAAATACTAGTGAGTGAATCCCAGTTTAATCAAGAATTATTAATTTAATTTAAACTTAACAGTATTGAGGGCGATTACAATGTTTATATCTACCCAATTACTCATTCAGTACTGTCAAACCTGACTGGTGGGTCATAATACACATTGGCTAACTCTTCGTCCAATGGTAACATTAATCACATTTTGTATACAAAACCCCAACATACCGGCAGTAATCGTAAAATTACAAAGACTCAATCACTGCTAAATTGCATTTGAAAATAGTTAAGGTTTTGTAAAACTGTTAACAAAAAGGAGATTACTCACATTGATGTCTTAGATTTTTCGTAAGGGTTTCCTGGTGACAATCTATAATTTACACAAATGTACACGCGTTAGTATAATAACCCATTTTAACATTAGTAATACCCTCCCCGAGACGGCATTCCAATGACTACGTCGGGCAGAACCATGACAGCCATTACGGAACCCTAGATCAATCGGGCAGCGTATCTAATACGTATCCAGAGGTTATAATACTTACAACGGAGCAGAACTTCGCTAATTAGGGGGGGTATAATACCCGCTTATAAAGCCTATAATTCAGATTTGAGAGAAAGAATTGAAAATGGGATGAATTCTAACTGAGATCCGAGGCCATCTATTTATAGTTGTTGAATCTGGGTCTCTCGCGGCCCGCGTAACACTAGGATAGGGCCTACGTGGCCCGCGTTGACCTCCGGTCAATGCGTAGCTGGGCTGAGTCGACCACTAGCTCCACCGGGTGTTGGGCCACATGGCGGCCCAGGGGCGTGCCAGGCCATAAGTTAACGCGACCCGCGTCACGCTTGGGGTGGGGCTTATGCGGCCAGCCTCAGCCCAAAAATTCAATTTTTAATTATTTTTAATACTATTTAATATATTTGAGGCCCGTTTTCGCGTATGGGGTGTATTTTGGGATATTTTAAAATATATTAGGGTGTCGGAAAAATTATGAGGGTGTCGATTTTATTTATGATTGTTACATCCTCCCCACCTTGTTTTAGAGCTCGTCCTCGAGATCTACTAGAACAAGTGTGGATATTTCTTTTGTATTTCTGATTCAAGCTCCCATGTGTACTCAGGTCCTCTTTTGGAGTCCCACTTCACTTTGACCAGAACTAATCTCTTATGTTTGAGATTCTTGACTTTCCTGTCTTCAATCTGTAGAGGCCTTTCTACAAACTTGAGTTGTTCATTTACCTCTATATCCTTAAGAGGTACTATTAGCGATTCATCAGCTAAGCATTTCTTAAGATTAGATACATGAAACACATCATGTATTCCTGCCATTTTCTCTGGCAGTTGTAGCTGATAGGCTACAGGTCATATTCTTCTAATAATCTCAAAAGGTCCAATATACCTGAGACTTAGCTTTCCCCTTTTGATGAATCTTACTACTCCTTTCCAAGGAGAGACTTTCAACAATACTTTATCTCCTACTTGAAATTCCAATGGCTTGCGTCGGTTATCGGCATAACTCTTCTGTCGATCACGTGCTGCTTTCAGTCGTTCCTTGACTTGAATGATCTTGTCGGTTGTTTCTTGCACTATCTCAGGTCCAGATAGTTGCTTTTCCCCAATTTCTGCCCAACAGACTGGGGTTCGGCAATTTCGTCCATAAAGTGATTCGAATGGTGCAGCATTGATACTTGTGTGATAACTATTATTATATGAAAATTCTATTAAAGGTAAGTGATTGTCCCAATTACCTCCGAAATTAATTTCACAAGCTCTAAGCATATCTTCCATTGTCTGAATTGTTCTTTCACTTTGTCCATTCATTTGAGGATGATAAGATGTGCTTAGATTTAACTTGGTTCCCATGGCTTTTTGGAAACTTGACCAAAAATGAGAGGTAAATCGGCTATCCCAATCATGGAATTCCATGTAATGAAACAATTTCATTTACATACAATTTAGCTAACTGTTCCATACTGAAAGTTTCTTTCATGGGTAGGAAATGAGCTGACTTGGTTAGCCTATCTACAATCACCCAGATTGTTTCATTGCCTTTTCTTGTTTTAGGTAATTTAGTAACAAAATCCATTTGTTATTAATTCCCATTTCCACACTGGCATTTCTAATTGTTGTAACAAACCTCGATGTTCAGCTTTAACTTGTGAACAAGTTAAACATTTAGAAACATAGGCTGCTATGTCCTTCCTCATTCCTATCCACCAGAAATTTTTCCTTAAATCCTGGTACATTTTATCATTTCCTGGATGCATCGTATACTTAGATTTATGGGCTTCTTCTAATATACTATGACGTAGGTTTCCTAATTTAGGTATCCACATTCTCTTTTCATGGAATCTCCAAATTCCATCTATTCCTTGTTCTAATTCCTTAATCATACCTTTTAATTTTTCAGCATCATCCTTGATTACTGATTCTTGTGCTTTTCTGATTTGATCATTTAAATCTACTTGTAGATTTAATTTAAGAGAACGTACCCTTTTTGGTTTTTCATGATACTTTAGACTTAAAGCATCTGCCACTACATTTGCCTTTCCTTCATGATACTGGATATCACAATCATAGTCACTAAGCATCTCCATCCAACGTCGTTGTCTCATATTCAACTCCTTTTGCCCTAAAACATACCTTAAACTCTTATGATCAGTGAATACGGTAAACTTACTACCATAAAGGTAATGTCTCCAAATCTTAATGTCAAAAATTATAGCTCCTAATTCCAAGTCATGGGTTGAATAATTCTCTTCATGATTCTTAAGTTGTCTAGATGCATAAGCTATAACCTTTTGGCGTTGCATCAATACACATCCATAACCTAATTTAGAAGTGTCACAATAAACTACAAAGTCTTCAGTTCCTTCTGGTAATGCTAATATGGGTGTATGGGTTAATTTATGTTTAAGAATTCTAAAGGCTTCTTCTTGTTTTGGTCCCCATTCAAATTTAATGGATTTATAGGTTAACTTAGTTAAAGGAATGGTTATTCTAGAAAAATCTCGAATAAATCTTCTATAATAACCGGCCAATCCTAAGAAACTTCTAACCTCAGTTGGTGATTCAGGGGTTTTCCATTTGGTAATCGCCACGATTTTTGTTGGATCCACATGAATTCCTTCATGATTGACTAAGTGTCCAAGAAATTGTACCTGTTCTAACCAAAACTCACACTTTGAAAATTTAGCATAGAGTTTTTCCTTTCTTAACAGACTTAAAAGTGCGTGCAAATGTGTTGCATGTTCCTCTTTACTCTTAGAGTAAATTAGAATATCATCTATAAAAACAATTATGAATTTATCCAAATATGGCTTACATATTCGGTTCATCATGTCCATAAATGCGGCTGGGGCATTGGTTAAACCAAATGGCATGACAGTAAATTCATAATGGCCATACCTTGTTCTGAATGCGGTCTTAGGAATGTCCTCTTCCTGTACCTTTAATTGATGATATCCTGACCTTAAATCGATTTTAGAGAAAAATCGAGCTCCTTGCAGTTGATCAAACAGATCATCGATTCTCGGTAATGGGTACCGATTCTTAATCATAACTTTGTTCAATTCACGGTAGTCAATGCACATACGTATTGATTCATCCTTCTTTTTAACAAATAAAATTGGTGCTCCCCAAGGTGATGAGTTTGGCTGTATGAATCCTTTCTCTAACAATTCGTCTAATTGTTTCTTAAGTTCCTGCATTTCGGCTGGTGCCAAATGATAAGGTGCTTTGGCAATTGGTGTTGTTCCTGGCAGTATGTGAATTCTGAATTCAACTTCCCTATCTGGAGGTAGTCCTGGTAAATCTTCTGGAGAGACATCTGAAAACTGAGACACTACTGGAATGTCTTTTAGTTCTTTTCCTTTAGTGTTAGTGATTATGGAAATCAAATACACCATAGAACCTTTTCTTATATAACTTGCAGCTTTCATCCCAGAGATGAATTTTGTGGATCTAGATGGTTTATTTCCTTTAATTGTGATCTTTTCACCCTTTGGTAAATTTACTTGGATTGACTTTTGATCACATAAAATACTGGCTTTATTGGCTATTAACTAATCCATTCCTAATACAACATCAAATCCTGCCAGATTCATGGGATAAAGGTTTGCCATAAACTTTTGATTTAAAATTTCTATTCTTGCTCCCTGCAAGATTTCAGAAATCCTAACAGTTTCTCCATTAGCTGTCTCTACTAGACATTCTTGTGGTAGTTTAGTTAATGACTGATTTAGAAGTTTGCAAAACGAAGTATTAATAAAACTTTGGTTTGCACCAGAGTCAAATAATACCTTAGCAAAAACATCAGTAACTAAAAACCTACCAGCTAACACGTCTGGAATCATCTTGGCTTCATCTGCAGTCAGAACGAATGCTCTAGCATTTTTAGTGTTCTTATTGTTCACAGCTGGAGTCAATTTTGGATAGTTTGGCTTGATATGACCTTGTTCTCCACAGTTGTAGCATACCCTGTTGTTGGCTTTCCTCCTGCAGTCTTCTTCCTTGTGTCCTGATATTTTGCATAAATTGCAATAGATGGAGCATTTTCCAGAATGCTTTCTTTTGCAATGCTTGCAATAAGGTGCAGATGTAGAACCCATATTTCTACGGTTGTAATTCCCAGAACGGAATTCTTGAGTAAGCCTCTGTGCTAAGTTTTTCCTCTGGTCTTCTTCTCTAGTACGTACTAATTCATCAGTCAAGGTGTTTGTTAATTCTACAGCTTCTTCTATGGTTTGAGGTCTAGCTGCCTTCACTACATGTCTAATCTCTCCAATTAATCCCCAGATGTAACGGGAGATTAATACTGGTTCAGGTGATGCAAGGGTTGGTACTATTCTAGCATATTCAAAGAATAACTTTGTGTACCCCTTACTATCTACTCCATTCATCCTAAGGTTTAGGAATTTGTTTGCTATCTGTTCTTTTTCATTAGGAGGGCAGAATTTCATTTCTACCATATTCCTAAATTCTTCCCATTCCATATTGTATACCCTATCACTTCCTCAAGACTGGAGGATAGTGTTCCACCATTCTAAGGCTGAATTCTTAAATAGATTGGAAGCAAACATTATTTTGTCTTCTTCAGCACACTTGCTTATTTTCATAACAGCCTCAGTCTTTTCTATCCAGCGTAGAGCTGCAATAGGTTCTGCTTTGCCTGAGAATTCTATTGGTTTGCAGGACCAGAATTCTTTGTAAGAACAACCGTAAGACACGGTTCTTCTTCTTTTGGGAATGGGCACCTGAAGTACAGGGCCATTGTTCACGCTGTGTTCTGGTTCAATTGGTCGCTTACTGCTATGCTTACTTTTATTATTCGCTTCTTGAATCGTTTGAATAATAAATGGCATTGCATCTATGATTCCTTGTGCCACTATATGTTGAACTGCACTATTATCCATTTGGTTTCCATTGTTATTGATGCTTGGATTCTCATTAACCATGTTAATGTTACTCTGGTTATCGTTATTCAGATTTCCTTGATTTCCTTCGTCGGCCATCTGAATTTTAAACATTTACCCCATATTAATATCACAAAATAATATTTAATATAGTCAATCACATGACACGCAATTTAGCCAAAAGCGTCGATCATTGCGACTTTACTGTATTCATCTACTATATATCTATTACATACCAGTACTGAAATAAAATTACAATACCAACTGAAATAAATAATAGTAGGCATCCGTACACACATATTTTCTTATTTTATTATTATTATTACTATTACCTTCTCACCATCACATCTTCGGATATGGATTCATCCAGAAATCCATATTTCGCTCGTCATACTTCTAAACGAGTCGCTCTCCCACCTGTCTCATTCTCTCACTGCTCTCTAAAATTTCCTCCCCAAAAGTCCTAAGTTCTTGTACGTTTTCTGCACTCATTGGGGGTGCAGGTTCTAGGACTGGGTTTGGAATCTGGGGTGCGGGTTCCTGGTGTGGGGGTATAGGTGCCTGGAATCGGTAAGGATCTTCTAAGATTTCCCTAATGTATTCATCATGGAAATAGGGATCTAAAGGGTCCAAACCTAGGTAAGCTCCTACGTTCTGCATGGGTGTGTCTTCATGTATCGGGTAATGTTGCACATAGTCCCTAACGTCATCCCACCAGGGATCGTAATTTGGGTCTAGGGGGTTTGGTGCAGGTACCCTAGGTATTTCCTCCGGGTTGAAATCATGCATCTCTACTTGGTTTTCAGGGTTTTCTATCTCCATCGGTTGGTCAGGGATTGGTGGTTGTGGTTGGGGTGCTATTATTTGCTCCAGATTTGGGTCAGCTGCTGTGGTTGCTAGGATGTGGATATTGGCTATACCCCTATTTATCATATCCTAGGCATAGGCATCTGTCTCTCTCTTGGCTGTGGCTAGTACCCACTGATCTTGTAACTTTTTCATACGTTTTCTACGCTCGTGTGCTCCTCTACTGAACCATCCCCTCTTTTTCTGAGGATATGGCTCCTCTGACTGAGCCTTAAACACAAAGATTCCTTCTTCCGTATCAGCAGAGTACCTTGAGAGGGCAGGCTGAGAAGAGGAGGTGCCTTCGCTTCTAGGCGAACCAGACAATTGACGGTACGAATCAGATGGTCCTTGGTCGCTCATATTGTAAACTAACAGATAGTCAAATAACACATAACGAATAAATACAGTTATGCACGTATTTCCGTAATTTATTTCCTAACACAAAATTTAAAATTGAAGTGTCAGCAGAACACTTCTTTGGCTTAGACCAGTGGCTAGGCTCTGATACCACCTTCTGTCGCAACCCCCGATCCCTTATCTGTCCCGGGAACGGGCGGCCGCGAGCCAGTTTCGGTGGTATCATGTGTCGTCTAATTTGGCAGCGGAAATTTTCCTCAGGACCGTAGTTAGGAAATGTTTATCAGAGTAAAAACACCATTTATATATAAATAAACATATTGGGATGAAACCCAAGTTTTTATTACAAGCTGATTTACAGGGATAAATCCCATTTTATTTGAATTAAAACGCCTTCTTTATTTATGTAACTTTTATGGCCACTTTTCCAAGCCTTCAGTGTTGTCCAGCTGGCTTCTAATTGGCTTTCACATTGTGTTACCTGAAACGCGTTTTAAAAACATTTGTCAGTGGAAAATACTGGTGAGTGAATCCCAGTTTAATCAAGAATTATTAATTTAATTTAAAGTTAACAGTATTGAGGGCGATTACAATGTTTATATCTACCCAATTACTCATTCAGTACTGTCAATCCTGACTGGTGGGTCATATTACACATTGGCTAACTCTTCGTCCAATGGTAATGTTACTCACATTTTGTATACAAAACCCCAACATACCGGCAGTAATCGTAGAATTACAAAGACTCAACCACCGCTAAATTGCATTGTAAAATAGTTAAGGTTTTGTCAAACTGTTAACAAAAAGGAGATTACTCACATTGCTGTCTTAGATTTTTCGTAAGGGTTTCCTGGTGACAATATATAATTTACACAAATGTACACGCGTTAGTATAATAACCCATTTTAACATTACTAATACCCTCCCCGAGACGGCATTCCAACGACTACGTCGGGCAGAACCACGACAGCCGTTACGGAACCCTAGATCAATCGGGCAGCGTATCTAATACATATCCAGGGGTTATAATACTTACAACGGAGCAGAACTTCGCTAATTAGGGGGGTATTGTGACAACTCGTAATTCAAACCTCTCTTTGTACTTTGATGTAACTGATGTGAACATTATGTGATTATGTGAACTTTGATGATTAATTAAATGTTATGATGTTATGTTACGTGATTATGTGTAATACATGTATGTATGTAAAGTGATCACACAAAACGAACCCAACCACACAACTCTAACCCGATCGCACAAGTCATCGCACAAGCCTGTGGGCTTTTTGCTTCACACCCTTCTCGGCCTGCACTTAGTGTATTCGAAGCCCAAAAGGGCAACCCATGTATGGGTTCGGTCCATTCCATTGATGTGCATAACCTCATGAGGAGGGGTATACTCCTCATTATTTGCTAAACACTCAAAACACACAAACCCTACTCTATCTTCCTTCTCTCTCTAAGCCAACGGCAAACATTCTTTCTCTCGAAGCTTTCTTGTTCGGATCATTCTTGCTTTACTTCCTAATCGGTTAGTGTTTCGTTATTATTGTTTTGTTAGATAGTGTTGTGATCTATATGTTATGCATGGTGATTTAGGGATGATGTGTGTTTGATTGTAATGTAAATCGATGAGGTTTAATGTTCACGAACAATCGGTTCACGTGTGTAGTATAATTAGAACATTGTAGGATTGATAATCGTATGATGTTAAAGAACCGAATGTATGATTATCGGCTGTGATGTGTTCGTATTCGGATGATCGGTTGTGATAGACTTGTTAGGATACATGCTAGAAATCAATAACATGAGCCGTGTTAATGGATGTAAATGAGTATGATTGTTGATTATGTTTTGAATATCATTAGGGTTCATAGGGATTTGATGATAAAACCCCTGTTTGATCGATTATTGCATGTTTGGAAATTGTTAATGTTGAATTGATTGAAAGGATGAGAAATAGGAAACTGTTAGGATGATTGTGTAACCGATTGCATGATTCTAGGGATTTGATAACCAATCGCACAAGACCCACCCTTGATCGCACAAGGACGGGTCGCACAAGAACGGACCTGATCGTACAATGATCGCACAAGTTGGGTACCAACACATAAAGCACAGGGTACTGTTTAGTTATGCATGATCGCACAAGACCTTGTGGATCGCACAAGACAGTGCCAATCGCACAAGGCTTGGGCCACACACAGCTGTTTTAAACCTTATTTTGTTATTGGGCCTTAAAGCCCAAATCTCAGTCGCACAAGATATATTGTAACCATACAAGGCCATATCGAACGCATAAGATTATTAGGATCGCACAAGTTGTTTGTTTGTTTAAAAGTTGGGCCTTTTGTGGACTTGACTGTGTTACATGATTTACGTGGTTGCCATGATCATTACGTGTTCTTGTATTGTTAATTCTGTATAAACTTATGTGCACTACTTGAACCTAGACCTGACTTGTATAGTAACCATGTTAGGACGTGGTTGATCACTAGTTGCTCAATCGACCCTTACTTATCTGCCGAGCTAACCTAAGGTGAGTTCACACTTTCTACAAAGCATGGTAATTCCCGGTGGGTTGGGAATAGGTTAAGGAATATGGATTCCTCGTCCTTCTTGGGTAGGACAGTACGGGTTAAGGAATGTAATTCCTCGTCCTTTGGGACAGTTTAAAGTTTACTAGACCAAAACTCTATCACGAAGTCCCTCCTTTTTATATCGACTTAATCGTCGGGCCAGTGGCGAGCAGGTCATTAGTTAGATAGCGCTATTTAGGTCTGACAAGCCTCACACCGTGCCGCAGAGGACGTGCATGAACTAATGGATTTGGGCAAGTCAATGATGATAGACATTGACGCTAAGGGCACATAAACAGGACTAAAGTCAGTGGTCGATATGGTAACGAGTCTATTAGTGTAAACATGGGGTAGCCCCCACGGCTGGATTGCCAGAGTAAACGGGATTAAACAAAACACATTTTCAACTATGGGGTAGCCCCCACGGCAAGGGTGCCAGTTAAAGGAAACTATGTTTTTTTGGAATAACTTAAACAAACACCCAACTGTGAACTCGCTCAACTTTGTTGTTGACTCGTTACTACATGCTTTGCAGGTCATTAGGTACTTAGCTGGAGCTTGCATGGGGAAGAGTCGTTGTGGGACATGGAATGTTGAGTTCCATGTGGAACATTTAAACTTTTAAAACTTATAAGTTGGTTTTACACTTTATGCTTCCGCTGATACTTGAATTTGGTTAATTTATTTTGGACACCAATTTTATTGTGGTTGGTTTATCTTTATTACATTACATTGTTCAATATGATTGGTGGCTTGATCCTGGTCATGTCACGCCTCCATGCGATGATACTTCGCGTGTGGATTTTGGGGGTGTGACAGATTGGTATCAGAGCCATTGGTTATAGTGAACTCGGTTTTAAAAAGGGGAAAAGCTTTTTGACAAAACCAGACTATAACCTGTACAGTGCTCGACGATCCACAACGACACTTCGCTCCACGTGCAAGACTCAACACAATAGGTGATATGGTTTGTAATGGTATTGCTTGCCTGTTATTTTAAGTAGTGCATTAATCATGAGATACCTTGTTAGTGTAACAATGGTTGCTTGAACCTTGCGTGCTTGCTCTTTTCTGTCACTCCACACTTACGCATTTTCGCGACACCTTTCTTACTTGTCTTTCCTTCGATGTGAAGATCATGAGTGGATGCATGAACTTGACTCAAGCCCAGCTGACTGCTCTAATCAATGAACGAGTTGCTGAGGCACTCGCAGCTGTCCCTGAAGGAGGTATAACCTGCCATTTCGACCTATCCTAGGATGTTTAGATCCTACTCTCGCGAACCAAACCTCGTGCTTAATCTTGTCTTTTCTTTCTCGCGTGACAGGTCAACCTGCTCAGCCTCCCACGTGTATGTTCAAGACCTTTATGGACTGTAGACCTAGTAACTTTAGTGGTACAGAAGGAGCTGTAGGTCTCCTCCACTGGTTCGAGAAGCTCGAATCTGTCTTCGAGATGTGTGAATGTCCTGAGGCTCGTAGGGTAAAGTTTGCTACTGGAACACTCGAAGGTGCTGCGTTAACCTGGTGGAAAGCACAGGTTCAATTGCTAGGGCTGGCGGTTGCTAATGCCACCCCATGGAACGACTTCAAGGATTTGATCAAGGAAGAGTACTGTAGTCATGACGACATCCACAAGCTAGAGGTGGAGTTTTTCAATTTGAAAATGACAGGGTCCGAAATCGAGGCATACACGAAGAGATCGAACGAATTAGCTATCTTGTGTCCTACTATGGTGGATCCTCCCATCAAGCGTATTGAACTGTATCTCAAGGGTTTAGTGCCAGAAATTCAAAGCCATGTGACTGCAGCTAACCATGGTACTATTCAGCAAGTCATACGACTAGCTCATCGTCTCACGGATCAGGCAGTTGAGCAAAACAAGCTGCCCAAGCATATCAGCACTACAGCTACTTCAGAGGATCCTAGCGACAACAAGCGCAAGTGGGATGGAAATTCAAGCAAGGGTTCAACTTCTGTTCAATCTCAGTCACAGCAGCGAAGGACTGAGAACTATAGGAGCCCCAGTCAGCAGTCTTCTGGAAGTCAAGGGCAGGGTGGATACAAGGGAAATCACCCCAAATGCAATCGCTGTAACCTACACCACAGCGGACCATGCACCAGGAGTAACTGTCATCGGTGCAACAAGCCAGGCCACGCAGCAAAGGATTGCAGTAGTTTACACCCCGCAAATCAGAATCGTCAGCAACAACAAACCCCACAGAATCAACGCCAGCAGCAGCAGCAACAACAAGGTAACAACAAAGGGTGATTTCAGTGTGGTGCTGAAGGCCACTTCAAGAGAGATTGTCCCCAGCTGAACCAGAATCAGAACAACAACAATAATAACAATCAGGGGAATGGAAACAACGGGGGTAACAACGGTGGTAACGGTGCCAGGGGTCATGTCTTCGTGATTGGTCAAGGAGATGCAAGGAACGATCCCAACGTCGTAACGGGTAAGTTTCTACTGGACGACTTCTATGTTTCTGTTTTATTCAATTCGGGTGCCGATACTAGTTATGTGTCCTTAAAAGTAAGTCAGATGCTTAAGCATACCCCAACACTTTTAAACACCAAGCACATTGTAGAACTAGCGAATGGTAAAAGCCTTGAAGCCACACACATAGTTAAGGGTTGTAATATTGTTCTTGCTGGTCAGACTTTCTCTATCGATCTTGTCCCCATCATTCTTGGTAGCTTTGACATTGTTATTGGGATGGATTGGTTATCTCAACATCAAGCGGAGATTCTTTGCCAGGAGAAAATCGTCCGTATTCCTCGTTCTGGTGAGGAACCTCTCATTATTCGTGGTGACAAGAGTGGTGCTGTCGTGGGCATCATCTCCTTTCTTAAGGCTCAAAAGTGTTTGCGAAAGGGCCACACTGCTATTCTGGCTCTCGTTACTAATACCTCAACGAAGGAGAAGAAGATAGAGGATATTCCTATTGCACGCGACTATCCTGATGTATTTCCTGAGGAACTACCTGGTCTTCCGACTCATCGCCAGGTCGAGTTTCAAATTGAGCTAGCTCCTGGAGCAGCGCCAATAGCTCGTGCACCTTATCGTTTAGCTCCATCAGAATTGGAAGAACTATCTACGCAACTACAAGAGCTCTTGGACAAGGGTTTCATTCGTCCTAGCTCTTTGTAGGTCCCGTGAGCCGTATGGATCGTAACAGAATCGTCGATCCAACCTAGAGTGCGGAATCCTCTAGATCAGATTTAACAGAAAACGTGTAGAAAAACCGAAATCACTTTTAAACCCGATCTTTATTGATTATCTTCCAATGATTACAATCAATCAAGATCCTAATTCGTCCAAGCCTTTGTCTTTCATGAATTCCCTCCAAGAGTGATTAGATGATTAGAAGATCAACCTAAACCCTAATGCTAAGCTTTGTTTATATAGGACAAAGCTTTGCACATGGGCTAGGTCATGGGCTAGGCCCATTTCGCCTACCATCCCCATATGTGGGTTTGGTTTGGCCCAATCACTCTTAATTAACTATTACAAAGCTAAACCCGCTAACTGTTTATCGTTTTACTAATTACAAGATATCCAAAGACCAAATCTAAGCTGTTGTCACAAATATGCACCAACAAACTCCCCCTTGACAATAGCTCGCAAAGGTAACTTCAGTCTTCAGAATCTCACAGTCTTTTGGTCTTTGGATAGCTTCAGCTTTAACAGCTTCTGTCAGCAACAGACTCCCCCTAAGCTGATGCATCCAATCACCAAATCTTCAAAACTTTAGCGTTTGAGTAAACTCCAGTTCAGCTTTTGTATAGCACTCTTCAACTCTTCAACTTTGTCTGCAATGTAGAAAGGAGGTTCTACCATGCATCCAATCAAACTCTCATCTCTTCACAGCAACTTCTTAGCAACACAGCAACTTCTCACCAACACACTGCTTCAATCTGTTTACTATAAAACAAACATCTCCAGAAACCATAAGAATTTTTCAACATAAGTTAAACAAATTATTATTATTCAAGAGGTTAGTTAAACTGTATAAACAGATTAAGCACTTTCCAACTCAAACCAACACGAACAAATTTTAAATAACACCCCATAACCTGCATCATTTCAAAATTTTGAACCCACTTACTAACACCGTCTCCCCCTATCAGTAACAATTCCTCCAAATATAACAATTTTCCGTACATTAAGAATTTTAACAGAAAAAGACACTATTTTTGTATTTTTGTATTTTCTGAAAGCAAATAAATACGAAAAGCAATGAACACTCTATTTTTGTGAGAATCACAGGTAAGAAGATCATATCAGCACAATCAAACTGTTTCACACTTTTAGATAATCCTTTATTTAATTTTTCGTGAAAAGCAGTTCAAGACGATTACCAGTATGTTTGTCCACTTAAGCAAATGCATGAACATTTCAAGTACCATTACCGTATGATACGTTAAGGTAATTTTATATCTGATATACTAGTGTGTCCCACTTCAGGATATACCCCCGCGATCAAGGTATGCACAAAGATTCATCGTAGCAGGTGAGTATACTGATGTCATCCTTTAAGATATCCTGACAGTGCCTAGGTCTGCATATAATCTGTTTTATCATGTTTTGATTGCTTAACAATGAACACCCAAATAAATACTAATCAAATCCTGGAAATATAAACAACACACTCTATCATGTAAGTATCTTCCCTACCACATATTTCACAAGTCCAATCCAGATTTCTGAAATCTTAACTGGGAATAGGTTGAGAAGAGAACAGAATAGATCTTTAGCAGAGATGGTATAATATACAGATCAAATGAGTTTTCCTCAGTTTGATATAGGTTTCTTGGGTTTCTTTTGGGCACTTGAGGGCCTCTTTCGGGTGTATTAGATCTATAGTGCGACAACGTACAGCTAGGTCAGCATGTATCTGGATGCAGCAGAAGCTGTCGTTGCCTAGCACCTCCAGGTCAGCATATATCTGGATGCAGCAGAGGAGGTACACGACTTTTTTCAGAGAAGATTTCAGAATCAGATCAAAATTGTGTGTATCGGGACAACATACAGACATTCAAATAGAAATGAGCTAATTCCAAGTGACTTTCTTTCCTGGGGTCATGTACAATTTTAGTTCTAAACAGAAGGACAGCCAAGATATCCCCAGATGAAATAACAGTATAAAGACCCAAAACTTCAGATTTTGGCAATCTATCAGCGCAAGATTTAAGGTCATTAAACCATACACCACTGATGTGTTCCCCACTCATACTCAGTGCATTTAGGTTTATATCACATTGGTAAGTTGATTATTTCATGCTTTTGCCTACTGGTATATCATATGATGAAGCTACTATCACACTTAAGCATTTTGATTCAGTTCGTGTGTGACAGTCTAACTTGCTGATGTACTATCATTTCTTCTTTTTCACACAGTGAAGACTCATTTTTGATTTTCTAATTTTTTTAAGTTTTTGATTTTTCAATGTTTTTGTATTTTTTTTTTAATTTTTAAGAAAAACAGTAAACTATTTACAAAATTCTTTTGAAAAACCAGCTATTCAGGATTCCTCATCCCGTTGAGTTCGACTAAGTGTTCAAAGCGAGCTCGATCAAAAGCTTTTGTGTAAAGATCAGCAAGGTTATCTTCTGTGTCGACTCGGTGCAATTCAATGAGTCGTTTTTCAGCACAATCCCGTATAAAGTGATGACGTATGTCAATATGTTTAGTTCTACTGTGCTTTACGGGATTGTTTGTGATTGATATCGTGGCATTATTATCTATCATAATAGGAGTACGAGTGAAATCCAAACCGTAATCGCGCATCTGCTGTTGAATCCAGAGAACCTGAGAGCAACAGCTACCCGCAGCAATATATTCAGCTTCACACGTAGATGTAGACACATAGGATTGCTTCTTGCATTGCCAAGACACGATCCTGCCTCCCAAGAACTGACAACCACCTGTTGTAGACTTCCTGTTTGATTTTCATCCTCCAAAGTCTGAATCAGTGTAAGCAACGAACCTCAAATCACTATCAGCTGGATACCACAACCCAAGTTTAGGTTTCCCCTTCAAGTAACGAAGAATACGCTTCACTGCTTTCATGTGTGACTCTTTTGGATTTGCTTGATATCTGGCACACAAGCATACGGCAAACATTATGTCAGGTCTTGAAGCAGTCAAGTACATTAGAGAACCAATCATCGCCCTGTATTGAGTAGGATCAACATCTTCAGTGATTTCATGATCTGGGCCAAGATTGTGATTTTCGCAAATGGGTGTGTTGAAAGTAGAGCAATCATTCATTTTGAACCGATCCAAAATGTCATACACATACTTCGTTTGATGAATAAACATCCCATCCTCCTTCTGTTCAACTTGTAATCCCAGAAAATAAGACAGCTCACCCATAGCGCTCATTTCAAACTTACTCTTCATCACCTGTTCAAACTCTTTACACATGTTCACATCAGATGACCCAAAGATGATGTCATCCACGTATACCTGTACCAGCAGAAAATCTTCCTTCTTCCTCTTTATGAACAGTGTACTGTCTATCTGACCTCTTTCAAAACCATTCTTGAGCAGATGTGTAGACAGTGTCTCGTACCACGCCCTGGGAGCTTGACAAAGCCTTATCAAGTTTGTACACTCGATCTGGATAGTCTGGATCAACGAACCCATCTGGTTGTGAGACATACACCACTTCTTGGACTTTACCGTAAAGAAATGCACTCTTCACGTCTAGTTGGTAAACTTTAAAGCCCTTGAATGAAGCGAAAGCTAGAAACAACCGAATTGCCTCCAACCTTGCCACTGGTGCAAACACTTCATTGTAATCTATCCCTTCTTGCTGATTGAACCCTTTGATAACCAACCGAGCCTTATTGCGCGTGACAATTCCTCTTTCATCCTTCTTGCACCTAAATACCCATTTAGTGCCAATCTCTCTCTCACCTTTAGGAAGGTCCACTAACTCCCATACCTTCAACTTCGCAAACTGGGCCAATTCCTCTTGCATAGCTTCAACCCATGAATTGTCTTTAAGAGCCATATGAATGTTCTTCGGCTCCTCTTGGGAAATAAAGCAACTATACAAGCACTCGTTCACTATCCCAGTCTTCTCAATCGAAACAAATAACCCTGAATTCGTTGCTATGCTTCTTCTCGTCTGAACACCTGCAGTAGGATCTCCAAGTATCATGTCAACTGGATGATCTCTATTTGCTCGTGTAGAAGCAACTGCATCAACTTCAAGATTATCACCTAGGTTTGATCCAACCTCCCCCTGAATATTCTGATTTGCAAACGGATTAACAAACTCATCCCCCTAAATGGGTTCAGAGTCACTATCGCTTGAATCAGGATTAGCAGCACCTTGGGAAGTTTCCGGAGCATCTGACATATCAACATTCGATCTAGGCATAAACTCGCCTTCATCGTCTTCACCAATCACTGTTTGAATCAGCTGAGAATCATCTGCATCAGAAACCTCAGGAATATTAAATGATTTAAACACACTTTCATAATCATATAATATAGCAGGACCACTCGTTGATTATTGAGGTTTGTAGGAAGTAATTTCCACATTAAAAACAACCTCAATTTTACCAGTTTTGAGATTAAAAACCCTTTTATTCGGTGTGCCAGGCATGTAACCTAGAAAGTAGCCTTCGTCAGCCACCTCACCGAATTTTTGTTTATCTTTGTTTCGCACAATGGTGCAGGGTAATCCAAATGGTTCAAAGCCTATTAAGTTTGGTTTTTCGTTAAACATAAGTTCATGACATGTTTTGTTAAAACGTTTAACGGTTAAAACTTTGTTTAGGACGTAGCAAGCTGTATTCACAGCTTCTCCCCAGAAAAGTACTGGAAGCTTTGAATCTGAAAGCATAGTCCTAGCGGCTTCAATCAACGTCCTGTTTTTCCTCTCAGCGACTCCATTCTGTTGAGGAGTATAAGGAGCAGAATATTGATGTTCAATTCCCTTTCGAAGACAGTAGAGATCCAGAATCCGATTCTTGAACTCCGTGCCATTATCACTCCTTATCCTCTTAATCCTTGCATCATGGACGTTTTCCAATTTTGTAAAAAGATCTATCAGCATCTCTGCCGTCTCATCTTTTGTACCTAAAAAGAAAACCCATGAATAACGTGAGTAATCATCAGTGACAACCAGACAGTAGTACTTTCCACCTATGCTCCTCACGTTCACTGGACCGAATAAATCCATGTGAAGTAATTCATAAGGGGCATTAATGGAATTTACTGTTTTAGATTTATGAGGTTTCTTGTGTTGTTTTCCCTTTTGACATGGAAGACATTTATCTTCCACTTAAAACCTCAGCAATGGAACCCCTTTCACTAGCTCATTTTTAATAATGTAATTCATTTTGCGGTAGTGAATATGGGCCATGCGTCTGTGCCACAACATAGATTCTGCTTCAGATGCTTTTGACAGTAAACACGCCACCGCAGCAGTTGGATCCTTGGCACCCATGTCCATGACATAAGTATCATTTTTCCTTGGTGCACGCATAACTATCCAATCGTCCGGAATGACCAAACCCGGTTTCAACACCAATGCTTCCTTATTTGTAAAATGGACCGAGTGACCCTTGTCGCAGACTTGTGACACGCTCATCAGATTGTGTTTGAGCTGCTCAACATAGTTCACTTTGTCCAAAGTGATCTTCCCATTTGTCACTTTTCCTCTACCAGTAATCCTACCACCTTTAGCACCAGCAAAATTTACATGTCCACCATCATATTCTTCAAATTCAGAAAACAACCTCGCATCCCCCGTCATGTGCCTAGAGCAGCCACTATCAACATACCATAAGTTGATAATCCTCCTTAGCAGCTCCTGCACACACCAACCAAAAGATTAGTTAGATTTGGGGACCCAAGCCTTAATGGTCTTGGGTCTTCCAGATTCATCAACTACAGGAACATCCATCCAGTATCCATCACTCCTAGCTGGAGTCTTGGATCTTTGGCCTGTTGATGGAAATGGGGCATGATTTCCATAAGGTCTCTGGTCCTGAGGGTACCTATTTGTGTTTGGACTATGTGACCTTTGAAAATTTTGATTTTGATTCCAAGAACCTTGATTGTAATTTCTAAAGCCATTGTTATAAAAAGTTCGACCACCATTATTTTGGTATCGATTTTGATATTGACCTTGACTTCTGAAATTATTTGAATTTTGATTTTTCATTCTTGGTGAGTTACTTCTAGGTCTTTCATATCTGCCTGATGTAGATTCAGGCTGAAATCTTGGTTGATTTCTTTGAAAACGAGGAACTTGTGGAGTTCCTTTTTCAGCCTTATCTACACCACCAGCAACACCCGGTTGTTGCTTTGGAGCGGATTTCTTTGGAGAATTTAAGACTTTCTCCTCATTATCATCTTGCTTCTCAGGTGATTTCCCTCTTTGTTTCTCACTAACTTGTGCTTCAACCTTTTTGTTAGGATAGCAGCTAGCTACATGTCCCTTTGTGTGACATTTGAAGCACGATCTCTTTTTCGAAGACTTCTCAGCTGAAGCCTTTGAACTAGATTCTAGTTGTGATGATGATGCCTTAGAAGGATTTGGTTCAATTTGCTTAGTTTCAAGATTTTCTATGTTTTTATTTTTTGCAAACTTTAAATTTGATTCGTTTTCAATAACAGCTGTTTCGTTTTTCATGTCACTTCCTTGAACAAAATTAACCTTTTTAACAAAAGTTGCATTTTTATTCGTAGGATTTGAGTTTTTCTTTTTCAAAACAGGTTTGCTGTTATTTTACTTCTTAGCATCATTATCTTCAGACACATCACCTTGACTAGATGTGAAACTACTTGGTGATGTTGATAGAAAGTCTGTGAACTCATCTTCATCAGGTAAGAAAGAATAGTCATGACTAAGAGGAGGTGGAACTTCATTGAATCCCTTGAATCCCACACTGGTCTTGTCATTACTCTTCTTTAACCCACCCATCATGTGTTTCATAACAAAAGTAGAATCCCTGAATTGACCTAATTTCTTTTCAAGTTCAACAATTTTGAGTTGTGCATCTGACAACTCTTTGCATTTTTCAGAAATCTCTTTTGTTTTCTCAGCCATCATGTCATGAGCTAAGTCTATGACTTGAAGTTTTTCGTTTAGTTTGCTGGTTAAAACTTCAATTTCAGCCTCATAGCCTTTTATCTTTTTCAAATATGATGACTCGTTTCTTTTAGCAAAGATATTTGATTCTTTTACGTTAGATATTTCGCTCACCAGACTTTTGTTTTGAGTTGACAACCTGTCAACTTCACCCTGTAATTCACGACACTTTAAACAAACAGAAGTAGCAGAGTTACTTACCTCTCCTGTCGATTTGTCTGAGTTGGCCATAAGAGCAGCAATTTGAGCATCCATTCTTTTGATGATTTCATCTTTCGCTTCGTCCTCCCTTTTATGCTCAGACGTTGGCTTTTCTTTTTCAGCATCAGTTGTCTGATCAGCCTTATCTACCTCAGCTTCACTTTTCTTCTCAACTTCAGCATTCATGTTAGCTTCAGCATCATCAACGGGGACAATCTCAGCCATGAATGCTTGAGTGACATTCTCATCATTTTCCAAATGAATACTCCAGTCATATGAACCTTCTCGAGCAGTAGAGATCAATGCCCTTGAGTTAGAGTTGTTGGAAGCATTCCTGTTGTTTGAATTCTGACTCGACGTCTCTTGCTTTTGTTTTTGACATTCTCTAGCGAAATGTCCATAACTTTGACAGTTAAAGCACCTTACTTTGGTCTTGTCAAAACCAACAGTTTTCCCCACAAACTTCCTTCCAGTTCTATTCATGAACCTCTTCACACGTCTGGTAATCATGGCCATTTGCCATTGCAAATCCATATCTTCAAGATCATCAGGGTCAATCTGATCGTAATCTTCATCTAAAACGGCAGGATCAGATATCTTCCCCTGAATGTAATTTTCATAAGAAGCAACAAACGAAGCAAGTAGAGCAAGATGTTCTTCAGCAGACTTCACACTCATTGGCATCGATTTTGAACTACTACTTTGCTTAGCAGTTGATGTTCTCTTAGCTCCAGTTGATCCTCCCGATGCAGCCACAAAACACACATCACCATCCTCATTCACTATGACCTGCTCATTTTCACGCGAGAGAAAAGCAGTGGCAGAATCGCTAGAAGCATCGTGAGATGAAGAAGATGTAAGCCCATTGTAAATCCCTGGATCTTGAACCTGATCATATCCAGTGTCCTTCTTCTTCATACTGAGCTCATAAGCTCTTAGCTTTCCAACTACTTCTTCCAGCTCTTTTGTGTCATAATCAGCTTCTCCCTTTATCATGAGGGTGTAAATATCCCATTTAGCAGGTAGAGCATCAAGCAGCTTGTCATTTTTCTCTATGTCAGTATAGCAATCTATATCATAATTGTCCAATTCTGACATCAGATGGTAGTATCGAGTGATGACGTCCTCAAGTGACTCATTTTTCATGTACTTGAACACAGCAAACTGCTTCTTCAATAGATCAACTTTGTTCTTCTTTACATCAGGATTTCCCTCATATCGCTTCTCTAGTGCATCCCACATTTCCTTTGAAGTAGTGTACTTCTTAAAGGTATGTTTGATGCCATCAGGTAAAGACATTTTAATGGCAGCCAAGGCTCTCTTTTCAGCCTCATACATTTTCTTTTGTTCGGCATCCATATCAACATAAGCAGTTATACGTTGTCTTCCCTCAAACTCATGAGTTGGGTTCACATACCCATCATCTATACATATCCACATACGAGTGTCCTGGTACTCAACAAAGGATTGAAACCTATCCTTCCATGTCAAGTAGTTCTCCACCTTCATCATCTTAGGTGGTTTGTTCGTTGTGCCTACCTCATGTTCCATCCTTAAGAGTTCGTTCAACTTAGACATGTTCGACATTTCAACTTAATCAGACTGGTAAAACCGTACAATTTTAGTCTGAAACCTGTTTTTACTAAGCTATACCGTTAGATTCGTCTCGAGATTACGATTCCAATGATATATAATGTCGAAAACCGTTTTTTTTTTTTTTTTTTGTTTACCCTAAAAATCCAAGGATCCCAACGGCAAACGGTTTCCTTTGAAGAGTTACGGATAATTTTCTAAACACGAATCTGTGAAATTTTTCTTACGCAAGCCTAGAAAAATTCCACCCCTTCCGAAATGGTCAGAAAAGGTCCGAAATGGTTAAAGGTTATCCGTATTTGTCCGAAATGGTTATGTTTATCCGAAATGAACACCCTTTTGTCCGAAATGGTCAGAAATGAGTTAAACTGATCCGAAATCACCACTTGTTTATCCGAAATGGAACTTCTGATCCGAAATGGAGTCAAGTTGGTCCGAAATCAAGTCTGTCTGGTCCGAAATCAAGTCAATCTGATCCGAAATGGTCCGTAATCCTTTTGGCTGGTCCGAAATACAACTTAATCTGGTCCGAAATGAGTTCTTTTGATCCGAAATCCAAGACTTCTACTCCGAAATGCAAGTCTTCAAGTTCGAAATGATCCGAAATCAACTCAGCTGGTCCGTAATGCAACTGTTTGATCCGAAATGCAATTTTCTGGTCCGAAATCCTTGCAGTTTGTTCGAAAACAGCAGCAGCAACCCTAAAACAGCCGTCAAACACGTCCAAAAATCCGATTTTCTGCAGAAACGATTCTGAACCAAGCAAAATCAAGAGCCTAACGCTCTGATACCAATTGTAGGTCCCGTGAGCCGTATGGATCGTAACAGAATCGTCGATCCAACCTAGAGTGCGGAATCCTCTAGATCAGATTTAACAGAAAACGTGTAGAAAAACCGAAATCACTTTTAAACCCGATCTTTGTTGATTATCTTCCAATGATTACAATCAATCAAGATCCTAATTCGTCCAAGCCTTTGTCTTTCACGAATTCCCTCCAAGAGTGATTAGATGATTAGAAGATCAACCTAAACCCTAATGCTAAGCTTTGTTTATATAGGACAAAGCTTTGCACATGGGCTAGGTCATGGGCTAGGCCCATTTCGCCTACCATCCCCATATGTGGGTTTGGTTTGGCCCAATCACTCTTAATTAACTATTACAAAGCTAAACCCGCTAACTGTTTATCGTTTTACTAATTACAAGATATCCAAAGACCAAATCTAAGCTGTTGTCACAAATATGCACCAACACTCTTTGCCCTGAGGAGCTCCAGTGCTATTCGTGAAGAAGAAAGACGGTACCTTCAGAATGTGTATTGACTATCGCGAACTCAACAAGGTGACGGTGAAGAATCGCTACCCTCTTCCACGCATTGATGACTTATTCGACCAGTTGCAAGGGTCGAGCTTTTACTCGAAGATTGATCTAAGATCGGGATATCACCAGCTGAGAGTCCGAGAAGAGGACGTCTCCAAAACAGCCTTTAGAACTCGTTATGGACACTACGAGTTTTTGGCCATGCCTTTTGGGCTGACGAACGCACCAGCGGTCTTCATGGACCTTATGAAGAGAGTGTGCAAACCTTACCTGGATAAGTTCGTTATTGTATTCATCGATGACATTCTGATCTATTCTAAGAGTCGAGAGGAACACGAGCAACACCTGAAGCTTATTTTAGAACTCCTTCGAATAGAACAGCTGTATGCAAAGTTCTTGAAATGTGACTTCTGGCTTCGTTAACTCCACTTTCTAGGCCATGTGGTGAATGAGTATGGGATTCATGTTGATCCATCCAAGGTAGACTCGATCAAGAACTGGCCTGTGCCCCGTACTCCAACAGAAATCCGCCAATTCATAGGTTTGGCGGGTTACTACAGAAGGTTTATCAAGGATTTCTCCAAGATTGCGCAACCTCTCACCTCGCTAACTCAGAAGGGTGTCACCTATCGTTGGGGTGATGCACAGGAATCTGCTTTCCAGCACCTAAAGGATAGACTGTGTAGCGCACCTATCCTTTCATTGCCTGAAGGCACAGACGATTTTGTGGTTTATTGCGACGCATCCATCCAGGGACTAGGTTGTGTTGATGCAACGTGACAAGGTCATTGCCTACGCATCACGCCAACTTAAAGTTCACGAAAGGAACTACACCACACACGATTTGGAGCTGGGAGCTGTTGTTTTCGCACTTAAGATATGGAGACATTACCTGTATGGTACCAAGTGCACCATTTACACCGAGGAGTCTCGAGCATATCTTCAAGCAAAAGGAGTTAAACATGCGACAACATCGATGGGTTGAGCTCTTGAATGATTACGAATGTGCAATCAAGTATCACCCAGGCAAGGCCAATGTAGTGGCTGACGCCCTCAATCGAAAGGAAACAAAACCTAAGCGTGTACGTGCGTTACAACTTACCATCCAATCTAGTCTTCCTGCTTAGATACGAGATGCTCAGGTTGAAGCATTGAAAGCAGAAAATATCAGGGCTGAGTCCCTGCGAGGATCGAGGAAGCGGTTGGAACAAAAGGAAGACGGCGCATACTACGTAACAGGACGCATTTGGGTCCCATTTTATGGAAACTTACGCGAGCTTGTGATGGATGAAGCACATAAGTCTCGTTACTCAGTGCATCCTGGTTCGGATAAGATGTACCATAACTTAAAGACCACGTATTGGTGGCCTAGCATGAAAGCCCATATAGCAACCTACGTCGGTAAATGTTTGACTTGTGCGAGAGTCAAAGTCGAATACAAGAAACCATCAGGCCTACTTCAACAACCAGAGATACCGACATGGAAATGGGAGCAAATTTCCATGGATTTCGTTACTGGCCTGCCTAGGTCTCAGCGCGGGAATGATACCATTTGGGTGATAGTGGATCGACTGACCAAGTCGGCACAGTTTTTGGCTATCAAAGAAACAGATAAGTTCTCTACTTTAGCAGGCGTTCACTTGAAGGAAGTGGTTTCGAGGCACGGGGTGCCAACCTGTATCATATCTGATCGTGACGCGCGTTTTACCTCTGAACCGTGGCAAGCAATGCACAAGTCCTTTGGCTCACGTTTAGACATGAGCACCGCTTATTATCCACAGCGGATGGGCAGTCTGAGCGCACCATCCAAACCCTTGAAGACATGCTTCGAGCATGTGTGATTGATTTTGGCAATGGCTGGGAAAAGCATCTCCCGTTAGTGGAGTTTTCGTATAACAACAGTTACCACACCAGTATCCAGGCCGCTCCGTTTGAGGCATTGTACGGACGTAAATGTCGATCACCTCTCTGTTGGGCAGAAGTCGGCGACAGCCAAATCACTGGCCCAGAACTTATGGTAGACACAACTGAGAAGATTGCTCAGATATGACAATGAATGGCGGCAGCTCGTGGCTGTCAGAAAAGCTACGCTGATAAGCGCAGGAAACCACTCGAGTTCTAGGTTGGGGATCGAGTGTTACTCAAAGTCTCACCTTGGAAAGGTGTTGTTCGTTTTGGAAAACGTGGCAAACTCAACCCGCGATACGTCGGACCTTTTGAAATCATAGAGAAAATAGGCAAAGTGGCCTACAAACTGAACCTACCTGCAGAACTCAGTGGAGTTCACAACGTGTTCCACGTGTCAAATCTGAAGAAGTGTCTGTCAGATGAGACCCTCATAGTTCCTTTAAAGGAGCTCACTATCGACGAGTAACTACGATTTGTCGAGGAACCAGTAGAGATTACTGACCGAGAGGTGAAGATTCTCAAGCGTACCAGAATTCCTCTTGTTCGAGTTCGTTGGAACTCCCGTCGTGGCCCAGAGTTTACCTGGGAACGCGAAGACCAGATGAAGCACAAGTATCCCCAGTTGTTCGTGAACAGTGAAACCACTACTGAGGCTAAAGCTACTGCGGAATTTCGGGACGAAATTCCAAACCAACGGGGGAAGGATGTGACACCCCAGGAAACCCAGGAAACCATGCAACTTAACTAGCTTCCTCAGTGAGTACGTGCTAAATTTCGGGACGAAATTTCTTTCAGCTTGGGGATAATGTGACAACTCATAATTCAAACCTCTCTTTGTACTTTGATGTAACTGATGTGAACATTATGTGATTATGTGAAATTTGATGATTAATTGAATGTTATGTTGTTATGTTACGTGATTATGTGTGTATGTATGTAATGTGATCACACAAAACGAACCCAACCACAGAACTCTAACCCGATCGCACAAGTCATCGCACAAGCCTGTGGGCTTTCTGCTTCACACCCTTCTCGGCCTACACTTAGTGTATTCGAAACCCAAAAGGGCAGCCCATGTATGGGTTCGGTCCATTCCATTGATGTGCATAACCTCATGAGGAGGGGTATACTCCTCATTATTTGCTAAACACTCAAAACACACAAACCCTACTCTCTCTTCCTTCTCTCTCTAAGCTGACGGCAAACATTCTTTCTCTCGAAGCTTTCTTGTTCGGATCATCCTTGCTTTACCTCCTAATCGGTTAGTGTTTCGTTATTATTGTTTTGTTAGATAGTGTTGTGATCTATATGTTATACATGGTGATTTAGGGATGATGTGTGTTTGATTGTAATGTAAATCGATGAGGTTTAATGTTCACGAACAATCAGTTCACGTGTGTAGTATAATTAGAACATTGTAGGATTGATAATCGTATGATGTTAAAGAACCGAATGTATGATTATCGGCTGTGATGTGTTCGTATTCGGATGATCGGTTGTGATAGAATTGTTAGGATACGTGCTAGAAATCAAAAACATGAGCCGTGTTAATGGATGTAAATGAGTATGATTGTTGATTATGTTTTGAATATCATTAGGGTTCATAGGGATTTGATGATAAAACCCCTGTTTGATCGATTATTGCATGTTTGGAAATTGTTAATGTTGAATTGATTGAAAGGATGAGAAATAGGAAACTGTTAGGATGATTGTGTAACCGATTGCATGATTCTAGGGATTTGATAACCAATCGCACAAGACCCACCCTTGATCGCACAAGGACGGGTCGCACAAGAACGGACCTGATCGTACAAGGGGCTGATCGCACAAGTTGGGTACCAACACATAAAGCACAGGGTACTGTTTAGTTATGCATGATCGCACAAGACAGTGTCGCTCGCACAAGGCTTGGGCCACACACAGCTCTTTTAAACCTTATTATGTTATTGGGCCTTAAAGCCCAAATCTCATTCGCACAAGATATTTTGTAACCGTATAAGGCCATATCGAACGCACAAGATTATTAGGATCGCACAAGTTATTTGTTTGTTTAAAAGTTGGGCCTTTAGTGGACTTGACTGTGTTACATGATTTACGTGGTTGCCATGATCATTACATGTTCTTGTATTGTTAATTCTTTATAAACTTAAGTGCACTACTTGAACCTAGACCTGACTTGTATGGTAACCATGTTAGGACGTGGTTGACCACTAGCAGCTCAATCGACACTTACTTATCTGCCGAGCTAACCTAAGGTGAGTTCACACTTTCTACAAAGCATGGTAATTCCCGGTGGGTTGGGAATGGCTTAAGGAATATGGATTCCTCGTCCTTCTTGGGTAGGAGAGTACGGGTTAAGGAATGTAATTCCTCGTCCTCTAGGACTGTTTAAAGTTTACTAGACCAAAACTCTATCACGAAGTCCCTCCTTTTTATATCGACTTAATCGTCGGGCCAATGGCGAGCGGGTCATTAGTTAGATAGCGCTATTTAGGTCTGACAAGCCTCACACCGTGCCGCAGAGGACGGGCGTGAACTAATGGATCTGGGCACGTCAATGATGATAGACATTGACGCTAAGGGCACATAAACATGACTAAAGTCAGTGGTCGATATGGTAACGAGTCTAGTAGTGTAAACATGGGGTAGCCCCCATGGCTGGATTGCCAGAGTAAACGGGATTAAACAAAACACATTTTCAACTATGGGGTAGCCCCCACGGCAAGGGTGCCAGTTAAAGGAAACTATGTTTTTTTGGAATAACTTAAACAAACACCAAACTGTGAACTCGCTCAACTTTGTTGTTGACTCGTTACTACATGCTTTGCAGGTCATTAGGTACTTAGCTGGAGCTTGCATGGGGAAGAGTCGCTGTGGGACATGGAATGTTGAGTTCCATGTGGAACATTTGAACTTTTAAAACTTATAAGTTGGTTTTACACTTTATGCTTCCGCTGATACTTGAATTTGGTTAATTTATTTTGGAAACCAATTATAACGTGGTTGGTTTATCTTTATTACATTACATTGTTCAATATGATTGGTGGCTTGATCCTGGTCATGTCACGCCTCCATGCGGTGATACTTCGCGTGTGGATTTTGGGGGTGTGACAGGTATAATACCCGCTTATAAAGCCTAAAATTCAGATTTGAGAGAAAGAAATGAAAATGGGACGAATTCTAACTGAGATCCGAGGCCATCTATTTATAGTTGCTGAATCTGGGTCTCTCACGGCCCGCGTAACACTAGGATAGGGCCTACGCGGCCCGCGTTCACCTCCGGTCAATGCGTAGCTGGGCTGAGTCGACAACTAGCTCCGCCGGGTGTTGGGCCACGTGGCGGCCCAGGGCCGTGCCAGGCCTTAAGTTGACGCGGCCCGCGTCACGCTTGGGGTGGGGCTTACGCGGCCCGCCTCAGCCCAAAAATTCAATTTTTAATTATTTTTAATACTATTTAATATAGTTTTTGCGTATGGGGTGTATTTTGGGATATTTTAAAATATATTAGGGTGTCAGAAAAATTATGAGGGTGTCGGTTTTATTTAGGATTGTTACATCCCCGGTACGGTGTGAGGGTGCCAAACCTAATAGCGCTATCAACTAATAACCCCGTTTCCTCCCCGGCAACCAATCGGTATATGGTGGGACTTGATGATAGAAATGAGTGTAATAACCAACATCCCAATAACCCAATGTTCCTCCCCGGAACGGTTACCAGATGTCCCTCCCCGGTATGCATGCTTGGAGGAAAAGCAGTGAACTCGCCTTGGTTTGCTTGGTATGATTAGTTACTTGTTCACAGTTAATCAATCAAGCCTATGGCATACATGTATACGTAATCAGTTTATGTTCGCATGGTACACGTATAAGTTTATAGTCACAGTGTGCATTTAGGACAACAATCACTAAATAACACATAACAGTTATTCAATCCCATGCAAAACCATACTTCACATATATGACTCATAACAACACTTAACAGTTAACTGTGCCATCCATAAAAGCTAAGTCAATGTTCCTCAGTCTTCACTAACTTCATTAACAGGCAGTGACATAGTTATCCATTATGTTATGTGTTCTAAACTACAGTCTATTGTGAACTACTCACTGGGCGGCGAAACTCCAAACGACGAAATACCAAAGTATTGCGTCAATATATGGGTGGCGAAACATCCAGTGTTTCGTCGACATAATGGGTGGCGAAATATCCAGTGTTTCGTCTAGATGGGTATTTCGTCAAGATTAACAGCAACCCTAACACTTCCAGTTCAGTTTTGTTCATGACTACACACAGCCAACATGATACTCATACAGAAACAGAATCATCAAAGATCGTGCAGTGAACATGGCCGATTACAAGACATCAGATTCTTATCATGTGTATTCCAACCTACCGACTTAAACAATAACATATCAAAAACCCTAATAGCGAATCAATTATTATACATACAAACGCAACAGTTCTCAAGCACCATACAGTCTAGATCATCAAATCTATTACTATTCTAACACTGGTTCATCGACGAACAACATGAGCAATTACAGTTTCTCAACAACATAACAATTCATAACAGATTCGTCACATAACACAAACAATCAAGACTAACCGAGAGAGAATGTAGTCTCGCGCTAGAATACCGGATACGTGCTTAGGGAAATCAAACTGAGAAGGTGATGCTTCGTAGAGAGTTTGTTGTCGTTGATAGGTTTAGAGAGAGTCTAGGGTTTGCTAACTGCCACTCTACGCATAAATATAATCGGGACATGTTTGGGCTTTATTTGGGCCGAAAGCCCTTCACGGCGAAAGACAATCCCAGACGAAACACATGTTTCGTCGAGCCCATTGCTCATTTTTCGTCGGTCCTAAAGAAATCTTTCGTCGGGCAATGTTTTGTCATAATAGGTTGTATTAAATGTTTAATCATTACATTACCACATAAGTAACTCATACAAAAACCATTCTAAAATAATACACATGGTATAACGTACAACGAAATCTAGGACAAGGTTGTAAAACAAGTGCTGGGAAAAGGAAAGATCTTGAAATCTCGGGTTGTCACATCATCCCCAACTTGAAAGAAATTTCGTCCCGAAATTTGATAAGCAATCCACAAATGCACGGCGTCAAGTCAGGATGACTGTGTATCTTCCTCGGGTGCCACAAAACACATTCCTTAAATTGTAGCCATTTTTTGAGTGTTTTGTTTTTTGGTGTCTAATCCGCATATATATCACCATTGCTCTTGATTTTCTTGAATGTATATCTCTTAAATGTCAGCATATACACGTGTGATTTAGTTTACGAAGATTTTTCAATGCCGATATCCTCGATCAGAGAGTAAAACAGGCGTAAGGTTTACAATGGTGTAAAACTAAAATGGAATATACTGGGCTAAGATTCGATTTACATGAACAAGGGCCAAACCAACCACCCAAGAATGGAATCGTCAAGTGAAAACACTTGACAACCTCCTCGAAGCAGATTTTCTTGCCACCAGACCTTTCTCCATCAATTAGGAATCTGATGCCGTCACTAAACACATTCCTTAAATTATAGCCATTTTTTGAGGGTTTTGTTTTTTGGTGTCTAATCCACATATATATCACCATTGCTCTTGATTTTCTTGACTGTATATATTGGTGCATGTTTGTGACAACAGCTTAGATTTGGTCTTTGGATATCTTGTAATTAGTAAAACGATAAACAGTTAGCGGGTTTAGCTTTGTAATAGTTAATTAAGAGTGATTGGGCCAAACCAAACCCACATATGGGGATGGTAGGCGAAATGGGCCTAGCCCAGACCTAGCCCATGTGCAAAGCTTTGTCCTATATAAACAAAGCTTAGCATTAGGGTTTAGGTTGATCTTCCAATCATCTAATCACTCTTGGAGAGAATTCGTGAAAGACAAAGGCTTGGACGAATTAGGATCTTGATTGATTGTAATCGTTTGAAGATAATCAATAAAGATCGGGTTTAAAGTGATTTCGGTGTTCTACTCGTTTTCTGTGCAATCTGATCTAGAGGATTCCGCACTCTAGGTTGGATAGACGATTCTGTTACGATCCGCACGGCACACGGGACCTACAATTGGTATCAGATCATTCGGCTCTTGATTGGCTTGGTTCAGAATCGTTTTCTGCAGAAAAATCGAAGTTTCGGGCGTTTTTGGAGGCTGTGTTAGGGTTCTGCTGGTGATTTCGGATCTAAATTAAGCATTTCGGATTCACAGGCTTGCATTTCGGATCAAATACCAACATTTCGGACCATTTTTGTTGCATTTCGGATTGATTTCGGACAGGAAATCAGTCATTTCGGATTAAACAGCATCAATTTCGGACCAGTAACAAGCATTACGGATCATAAAGCTGCATTTCGGATCTCCTAACTTGCATTTCGGATCAACAATTTGGATTTCGGACACAACAACATTGATTTCGGATCATTTCGGATCAAATATCAGCATTACGGACCAGATCAGTTGCATTTCGGACAAGTTCCACTTGCATTTCGGATCAGACAGATCCATTTCGGATCAGTTCGGATCAGTTAAGCTTGATTCCGGATCAGACTGTCCCATTACGGATCTGTTTAGTTCATTTCGGATAAAGAGTCAATACGGATAGCCATTTCGAACCATCTAGGACCATTTCTAACTTGAAACCATTTCGGACGAGTGGGGGAATTTTTCTAGGCTTGCGTAAGAAAAATTTCACAGTTTCGCGTTTAGGAAATTATCCGTAACTCATCTCAGGAAACCGTTTGCACCGTTGGGAACCTTGGATTTAAAAAAAAAAAAAAAAAGAAGACTCTGGAAATCCCGAAATAGGTTTTGGACATTATATATCATTGGAATCGTAATCTCGAGACGAATCTAACGGTATAACTTGGTAAAAACAGGTTTCGGATTAAAATTGTACGGTTTTACCAGTCTGCATTAAGTTAAAATGTCGAACATGTCTAAATTGAACGAACTCTTAAGGATGGAACATGAGGTAGGCACAACAAACAAACCACCTAAGATGATGAAGGTGGAAAACTACTTGACATGGAAGGATAGGTTTCAATCCTTTGTTGAGTACCAAGACACTCGTATGTGGATATGCATAGACGATGGGTATGTGAACCCAACTCATGAGTTTGAGGGTAGACAACGTATAACTGCTTATGTTGATATGGAAGCCGAACAAAAGAAAATGTATGAGGCTGAAAAGAGAGCTTTGGCTGCCATTAAAATGTCTTTACCTGATGGCATCAAACATACCAACGTATAACTGCTTATGTTGATATGGAAGCCGAACAAAAGGAAATGTGGGATGCGCTAGAGAAGAGATATGAAGGAAATCCTGATGTCAAGAAGAACAAAGTTGATTTACTGAAGAAGCAGTTTGCTGTGTTCAAATATATGAAAAATGAGTCACTTGAGGACGTCATCACTCGATACTACCATCTGATGTCAGAATTGGACAATTATGATATAGATTGCTATACTGACATAGAGAAAAATGACAAGCTGCTGGATGCTCTACCTGCTAAATGGGATATCTACACTCTCATGATCAAGGGTGAAGCAGATTATGACACAAAGGAGCTAGAAGAAGTAGTTGGAAAGCTAAGAGCTTATGAGCTTAACATGAAGAAAAAGGACACTGGATATGATCAGGTTCAAGATCTAGGGATTTACAATGGGCTTACATCTTCTTCGTCTCATGATGCTTCTAGTGACTCTGCTACTGCGTTTCTTTCGTGTGATAATGAGCAGGTCACAGTAAATGAGGATGGTGATGTATGTTTTGTAGCTGCTTCAGGAGGATCAACAGGAGTAAAGAGAACATCAGCTTCTAAGCAAAGTAGTAGTACAAAGTCGATGCCAATGAGTGTGAAGTCTGCTGAAGAACATCTTGCTCTACTTGCTTCGTTTATTGCGTCTTATGAGAACTACATTCAGGGGAAGATATCTGATCCTACCACTTTAGATGATGATTATGATCAGATTGACCCTGATGATCTAGAAGAGATGGATTTGCAATGGCAGATGGCCATGATATCAAGACGTGTGAAAAGGTTTATGAACAGAACTGGAAGGAAGTTTGTGGGGAAGAGTGTTGGATTTGACAAGACCAAAGTCAGGTGCTTTAACTGTCAGAGTTATGGTCACTTCGCTAGGGAATGTCAGAAACAAAAGCATGAGACTACGAGTCAGAGTTCAAACAATAGAAATTCATCAAACAACTCTAACTCAAGGGCGTTGATCTCTACTGCAAGAGAGGGTTCATATGACTGGAGTATTCACTTGGAAAATGATGAGAATGTCACTCAGGCATTCATGGCAGAGATTGTACCAGTTGATGAAGGTGAAGCTACAGTAGATGATGCTAAGGTTGAGAAGAAAAGTGAAGAAGAGGTAGATAAAGCTGATCAGACAACAGATGCTGAAAAAGAAAAACCCAAGTCTGAGCATGAAAGTGAAGATGAAGCGAAAGATGAAATCATCAAAAGAATGGGAGCTCAACTTGCTGCTCTTATGGCCAACTCAGACAAATCGACAGGAGAGGTAAGTAACTCTGCTACTTCTGTTTGTTTAAGGTGTCGTGAATTACAGGGTGAAGTTGACAAGTTGTCAACTCAAAACAAAAGTCTGGTGAGCGAAATATCTAACGTAAAAGAATCAAATTTCTTTGCTAAAAGAAATGAGTCATCATATTTGAAAAAGATAAAAGGCCATGAGGCTGAAATTGAAGTTTTAACAAGCAAACTAAACGAAAAACTTCAAGTCATAGACTTAGCTCATGACATGATGGCTGAGAAAACAAAAGAGATTTCTGAAAAATGTAAAGAGTTGTCAGATGCACAACTCAAAATTGTTGAACTTGAAAAGAAATTAGGTCAATTCAGGGATTCTACTTTTGTTATGAAACACATGATGGGTGGGTTAAAGAAGAGTAATGACAAGACCAGTGTGGGATTCAAGGGCTTCAATGAAGTCCCACCTCCTCTTAGTCATGACTATTCTTTCCTACCTGATGAAGATGAGTTCACAGACTTTCTGTCAACATCACCAAGTAATTTCACATCTAGTCAACGTGATGTGTCTGAAGATAATGATGCTAAGAAGGAAAATAACAGCAAACCTGTATTGAAAAAGAAAAATTCAAATCCTACGAATAAAAGTCCAACTTTTGTTAAAAAGGTTAATTTTGTTCAAGGAAGTGACATGAAAAACGAAACAGCTGTTATTGAAAACGAATCAAATTTAGAGTTTGCAAAAAATAAAAACATAGTAAATCTTGAAACTAAGCAAACTGTACCAAATTCTTCTAAGGCATCATCATCAAAACCAGAATCTAGTTCAAAGGCTTCAGCTGAGAAGCCTTCGAAAAAAAGATTGTGCTTCAAATGTCACACAAAGGGACATGTAGCTAGCTGCTGTCCTAACAAAAAGGTTGAAGCACAAGTTAGTGAGAAACAAAGAGGGAAATCACCAGAGAAGAGAGGTGATAATGAGGAGAAAGTCTCAAATTCTCCAAAGAAATCTGCTCCAAAGCAACAACCGGGTGTTGCTGGTGGTGTAGATAAGGCTGAAAAAGGAACTCCACAAGTTCCTCGTTTTCAAAGAAATCAACCAAGATTTCAGCCTGAATCTACATCAGGCAGATATGAAAGACCTAGGAGTAGTTCACCAAGAATGAACAATCATAATTCAAATAATTTCAGAAGTCAAGGTCAATATCAAAATCGATACCATAATAATGGTAGTCGAACTTTTTATAACAATGGCTTTAGAAATTATAACTCTCAAGGTTCTTGGAATCAAAATCAAAATTTTCAAAGGTCACATAGTCCAAACATAAATAGGTACCCTCAGGACCAGAGACCTTATGGAAATCATGCCCCATTTCCATCAACAAGTCCAAGATCCAAGACTCTAGTTAGGAGTGATGGATGCTGGATGGATGTTCAAGTAGTTGGTGAATTTGGAAGACCCAAGACCATTAAGGCTTGGGTCCCCCAATCTAACTAATCTTTTGGTTGGTGTGTGCAGGAGCTGCTAAGGAGGATTATCAACTTATGGTATGTTGATAGTGGCTGCTCCAGGCACATGACGGGGGATGCGAGGTTGTTTTCTGAATTTGAAGATTTTGATGGTGGACATGTAAATTTTGCTGGTGCTAAAGGTGGTAGGATTACTGGACGAGGAAAAGTGACGAATGGGAAGATCACTTTGGACAAAGTGAACTATGTTGAGCAGCTTAAACACAATCTGATGAGCGTGTCACAAGTCTGCGACAAGGGTCACTCGGTCCACTTTACTAATACGGAGGCATTGGTCTTGAAACCGGGTTTGGTCATTCTGGAAGATTGGATAGTAATGCGTGCACCAAGGAAAAATGATACTTATGTCATGGACATGGGTGCCAAGGATCCAACTACTGCGGTGGTGTGTTTACTGTCAAAAGCATCTGAAGCTGAATCTATGTTGTGGCACAGACGCATGGCCCATATTCACTACCGCAAAATGAATTATATTATTAAGAATGAGCTAGTGAAAGGGGTTCCATTGCTGAGGTTTCACATGGAAGATAAATGTCTTCCATGTCAAAAGGGAAAACAACACAAGAAACCTCATAAGTCTAAAACAGTAAATTCCATTAATGCCCCTTATGAATTACTTCACATGGATTTATTCGGTCCAGTGAACGTGAGGAGCATAGGTGGAAAGTACTACTGTCTGGTTGTCACTGATGATTACTCACGTTGTTCATGGGTTTTCTTTTTAGGTACAAAAGATGAGACAGCAGAGATGTTGATAGATCTTTTTACAAAATTGGAAAACGTCCATGATGCAAGGATCAAGAGGATAAGGAGTGATAATGGCACGGAGTTCAAGAATCGGATTCTGGATCTCTACTGTCTTCGAAAGGGAATTGAACATCAATATTCTGCTCCTTATACTCCTCAACAGAATGGAGTCGCTGAGAGGAAAAACGGGACGTTGATTGAAGCCGCTAGGACTATGCTTTCAGATTCAAAGCTACCAGTTCTTTTCTGGGGAGAAGCTGTGAATACAGCTTGCTACGTCCTAAACAAAGTTTTGACCGTTAAACGTTTTAACAAAACTTGTCATGAACTTATGTTTAACGAAAAACCAAACTTAACAGGCTTTGAACCATTTGGATTACCCTGCACCATTGTGCGAAACAAAGATAAACAAAAATTCGGTGAGGTGGCTGACGAAGGCTACTTTCTAGGTTACGTGCCTGGCACACCGAATAAAAGGGTTTTTAATCTCAAAACTGGTAAAATTGAGATTGTCTTTAATGTGGAAATTACTTCCTACAAACCTCAACAATCAACGAGTGGTCCTGCTATATTATATGATTATGAAAGTGTGTTTAAATCATTTAATATTCCTGAGGTTTCTGATGCAGATGATTCTCAGCTGATTCAAACAGTGGTATGTGAAGACGATGAAGGCGAGTTCATGCCTAGATCGAATGTTGATATGTCAGATGCTCCGGAAGCTTCTCAAGGTGCTGCTGATCCTGATTCAAGCGATAGTGACTCTGAACCCATTCAGGGGGAGGAGTTTGTTAATCCGTTTGCAAATCAGAATATTCAGGGGGAGGTTGGATCAAACCTGGGTGATAATCTAGAAGTTGATGCCGTTGCTACTACACGAGCAAATAGAGATCATCCAGTTGATATGATACTTGGAGATCCTACTGCAGGTGTTCAGACAAGAAGAAGCATAGCAGCGAATTCTGGGTTATTTGTGTCGATTGAGAAGACTGGGATTGTGAACGAGTGCTTGTATAGTTGCTTTATTTCCCAAGAGGAGCCGAAGAACATTCACATGGCTCTAAAAGACAATTCATGGGTTGAAGCTATGCAAGAAGAATTGGCCCAGTTTGCGAAGTTGAAGGTATGGGAATTAGTGGACCTTCCTAAAGGTGAAAGAGAGATTGGCACTAAATGGGTATTTAGGTGCAAGAAAGATGAAAGAGGTATTGTCACGCGCAACAAGGCTCGGTTAGTGGTAAAAGGGTTCAATCAGCAAGAAGGGATAGATTACAATGAGGTGTTTGCACCAGTGGTAAGGTTGGAGGCAATTCGTTTGTTTCTGGCTTTTGCTTCATTCAAGGGCTTCAAAGTTTTTCAACTAGACGTGAAGAGTGCATTTCTTTACGGGAAAGTCCAAGAAGTGGTGTATGTCTCACAACCAGATGGGTTCGTTGATCCAGACTATCCAAATCGAGTTTACAAACTTGATAAGGCTTTGTATGGGTTACATCAAGCTCCCAGGGCGTGGTACGAGACACTGTCTACACATCTGCTCCAGAATGGTTTTGAAAGAGGTCAGATTGACAGTACACTGTTCATAAAGAGGAGGAAGGAAGATTTTCTGCTGGTACAGGTATACGTGGATGACATCATCTTTGGGTCATCTGATGAGAACATGTGTAAGGAGTTTGAACAGGTGATGAAGAGCAAGTTTGAAATGAGCGCTATGGGTGAGCTGTCTTACTTTCTGGGATTACAAGTTGAACAGAAGGAGGATGAGATGTTTATTCATCAAACGAAGTATGTGTATGACATTTTGGATCGGTTCAAAATGAATGATTGCTCTACTTTCAACACACCCATTTGCGAAAATCACAATCTTGGCCCAGATCATGAAAGCACTGAAGACGTTGATCCTACTCAATACAGGGCGATGATTGGTTCTCTAATGTACTTGACTGCTTCAAGACCTGACATCATGTTTGCCGTATGCTTGTGTGCCAGATATCAGGCGAATCCGAAAGAGTCACACATGAAAGCAGTGAAGCGTATTCTTCGTTACTTAAAGGGGAAACCTAAACTTGGGTTGTGGTATCCAGCTGATAGTGATTTGAGGTTCGTTGCTTACACTGATTCAGACTTTGGAGGATGTAAATCAAACAGAAAGTCTACAACAGGTGGTTGTCAGTTCTTAGGAGGCAGGATCGTGTCTTGGCAATGCAAGAAGCAATCTTGTGTGTCTACATCTACGTGTGAAGCTGAATATATTGTTGCGGGTAGCTGTTGCTCTCAGGTTCTCTGGATTCAACAGCAGATGCGCGATTACGGTTTGGATTTCACTCGTACTCCTATTATGATAGATAATAATGCCACTATATCAATCACAAACAATCCCGTAAAGCACAGTAGAACTAAACATATTGACATACGTCATCATTTTATACGGGATTGTGCTGAAAAACGACTATTTGAATTACATCGAGTCGACACTGAAGATAACCTTGCTGATCTTTACACAAAAGCTTTTGATCGAGCTCGCTTTGAACACTTAGTCGAACTCAACGGAATGAGGAATCCTGAATAACTGGTTTTTCATAAGAATTTTTGTAAATAGTTTTCTGCTTTCTTAAAAATCAAAAATACAAAAACATTGAAAAATCAAAAACATAAAAAAATAGAAAATCAAAAATGAGTTTTCACTGTGTGAAACAGAAGAAATGATAGTACATCAGCAAGTTAGACTGTTACACTCGAACTGAATTAAATTGCTTAAGTGTGATAGCAGCTTCTTCATATGATGTACCAGTAGGCAAAAGCATGAAATAATCAACTTACCAATTTGATATAAACATAAATGCACTGAGTATGAGTGGGGAACACATCAGTGGTGTATGGTTTAATGACCTTAAATCTTGCGTTGATAGATTGCCAAAATCTGAAGTTTTGGGTCTTTATACTGTTATTTCATCAGGGGATATCATGGGTGTCCTTCTGCTGCATCCAGATACATGCTGACCTAGACACACCCAGGATATCTTAAAAGAGCTAAAAATGCCAAAACCCTGAAAATGAAGAAGCTCTCAAAGAGAGTTATTCAATAAGTGCAAAATGCACAAATCGTACCAAAAAAATGGTATTTGTCATAGCCCTCGATAAGATATTTTGGTCTCTCTGCTGTACGGAAGTACTGACCTGTTCACCAATTATCTATCGTTGAAAAATAAAACGGATGAATTCAGTATACTCACCTACTACGATGAATCTTTGTGTATACCTTGATCGCGGGGGTATATCCTGAAGTGGGACACACTAGTATATCAGAATTAATATTACCTTAACGTATCATACGGTAATGGTACTTGAAATATTCATGCATTTTGTTTAGGTGGACAAACATACTGGTAATCGTCTTGAACTGCTGTTCACGAAAAATTACATAAAGAATTAACTAATGGTGTGAAACAGTTTGATTATGCTGATATGATCTTCTTACCGGTGATTCTCACAAAAACAGAGTGTTTATTGCTTTTCGTATTTATTTGCTTTCAGAAAATACAAAAATACAAAAATAGAGTCTTTTTCTGTTAAAATTCTTAATGTTCGGAAAACTGTTATTCTTGGAGGAATTGTTACCGATAGGGGGAGACGGTGTTAGTAAGTGGGTTCAAAATTTTGAAATGATGCAGGTTATGGGGTGTTTGTTTAAAATTTGTGCGTGTTGGTGTTGAATTGGAAAGTGCTTAATCAGTTATACAGTCTAACTAATCTCTTGAATAATAATAATTTGTTTAACTTATGTTGAAAAATTCTTATGGTTTCTCGAGATGTTTATTTTGTAGTATACAGATTGAAGTAGTGTGTTGCTGAGAAGTTGCTGTTTTGCTGAGAAGTTGCTGTGTTGCTGAAGAGTTGCTGTGAAGATAAGAGTTTGATTGGATGCATGGTAGAACCTCCTTTCTACATTGCAGACAAAGTTGGAGAGTTGAAGAGTGCTATACAAATGCTGAACTGGAGTTTACTCAAACGCTGAAGTTTTGAAGATTTGGTGATTGGATGCATCAGCTTAGGGGGAGTCTGTTGCTGACAGAAGCTGTTAAAGCTGAAGTTATCCAAAGACCAAAAGACTGTGAGATTCTGAAGAATGAAGTTACCTTTGCGAGCTATTGTCAAGGGGGAGTTTGTTGGTGCATGTTTGTGACAACAGCTTAGATTTGGTCTTTAGATATCTTGTAATTAGTAAAACGATAAACAGTTAGCGGGTTTAGCTTTGTAATAGTTAATTAAGAGTGATTGGGTCAAACCAAACCCACATATGGGGATGGTAGGCGAAATGGGCCTAGCCCATATGCAAAGCTTTGTCCTATATAAACAAAGCTTAGCATTAGGGTTTAGGTTGATCTTCCAATCATCTAATCACTCTTGGAGAGAATTCGTGAAAGACAAAGGCTTGGACGAATTAGGATCTTGATTGATTGTAATCGTTTGAAGATAATCAAAAAAGATCGGGTTTAAAGTGATTTCGGTGTTCTACTCATTTTCTGTGCAATCTGATCTAGAGGATTCCGCATTCTAGGTTGGATAGACGATTCTGTTACGATCCGCACGGCACACGGGACCTACAGTATATCTCTTAAATGTCAACATATACACGTGTGATTTAGTTTACGAAGAGTTTTCAGTGTCGAGAACCTCGATCAGAGAGTAAAAAAGGCGTAAGGTTCATAATGGTGTAAAACTAAAATGGGATATACCGGGAAAGGATTTAAGTTATAGGAACAAGGGCCAAACGAACCACCCAAAAATGGAATCGTCGAGCGAAAATGCTTGACAACCTCTTGGAAGCAGCTTTTCTTGCCACCAGACATTTCTCCATCAATTAGGAATCTGATATCGTCACTAAACACATTCCTTAAATTATAGCCATTTTTTTGAGTGTTTTGTTTTTTGAAGTCTAATCCGCATATATATCACCATTGCTCTTGATTTTCTTAACTGTATATCTCTTAAATGTCAACATATACACGTATGATTTAGTTTAAAAAGATTTTTCAATGCCGAGAACCTCGAACAGAGAGTAAAAAGGCGTAAGGTTCAGAATGGTGTAATACTAAAATGGGATATACCGGGCTAGGATTCGAGTTACAGGAACAAGGGCCAAACCAACCACCCAAGAATGGAATCTTTGAGCGAAAACACTTGACAGCTTCCTGGAAGCAGCTTTTCTTGCCACCGGACCTTTCTCCATCAATTAGGAATTTGATGTCGTCACTAAACACATTCCTTAAATTGTGGCCATTTTCTAAGTGTTTATTTTTTGGTGTCGAATCCGCATATATATCACCATTGCTCTTGATTTTCTTAACTGTATATCTCTTAAATGTCAACATATACTAGTGTGATTTAGTTTACGAAAATTTTTCAATGCCGAGAACCACGAGCAAAGAGTAAAAACGACGCAAGGTTCACAATGGTGTAAAACTAAAATGAGATATACCGGGCTATCATTCGAGTTACATGAACAAGGGCCAAACCAACCACCCAAGAATCGAATCGTCGAACGAAAACACTTGACAACCTCCTGGAAGCAGCTTTGGTTGCCAACAGTCCTTTCTCCATCAATTACGAATCTGATGCCGTCACTAAACACATTACTTAAATTGTAGCAATTTTTTAAGTGTTTCCTTTTTGGTGTCTAATCCGCATATATATCACCATTACTCTTGATTTTCTTGACTGTATTTCTCTTAAATATCCACATATACACGTGTGATTTAGTTTACAAAGATTTTTCAATGCCGAGAACCTCGATAAGAGTGTAAATAAGGCGTAAGGTTCACAATGGTGTAAAACTAAAATGGGATATACCGGGCTAGGATTCGAGTTACAGGAACATGGGCGAAAGCAACCACCCAAGAATGGAATCGTCATACGAAAACACTTGACAACCTCCTGGAAGTAGTTTTTCTTGCCACCAGGCCTTTCTCCATCAATTAGGAATCTGATGCCGTCACTAAACACATTCCTTAAATTGTAGCCATTTTTTGAGTGTTTTGTTTTTGGTGTCTAATCTGCATATATATCACCATTGCTCTTCATTTTCTTGACTGTATATCTCTTAAATGTTAACATATACACGTGTGATTTAGTTTACGAAGATTTTTCAATGCCGAGAACCTCGATTAGACAGTAAAAAAGGCGTAACGTTCACAATGGTGTAAAACTAAATTGAGATATACCAGGATAGAATTCGAGTTACAGGAACAAGGGCCAAACCAACCACCCAAGAATGGAATCGTCGAGCGAAAACACTTGACAACCTCCTGTAAGCAGCTTTTCTTGCCACAACTACGAATATGATGCCGTCACTACACACATTCCTTAAATTGTAGCCATTTTTTGAGTGTTTTGTTTTTTGGAGTCTAATCCGCATATATATCACCATTGCTCATGTTTTTCTTGACTGTATGTCTCTTAAATGTCAACATATACACGTGTGATTTAGTTTAAGAAGATTTTTCAATGTCGAGAACCTCGGTCAGAGAGTAAAAAACGCGTAAGGTTCACAATGGAGTAAAACTAAAATGGGATATACCGGGCTAGGATTTGAGTTACAAGAACAAAGGCCAAACCAACCACCCAAGAATGGAATCTTTGAGCGAAAAAACTTGACATCTTCCTGGAAGTAGGTTTTCTTGCCACCAGACCTTTCTATATCAATTTGGAATCTGATGCCGTCACTAAACACATTCCTTAAATTGTAGCCATTTTTTTAGTGTTTATTTTTTGGTGTCTAATCCGCGTATATATCACCATTGCTCTTGATTTTCTTGACTGTATATATATCTTAAATGTCAACATATACACGTGTGATTTAGTTTACGAAGATTTTTCAATGCCGAGAACTTCGATCAGAGAGTAGAAAAGTCGTAAGGTTCACAATGGTCTAAAACTAAAATGGGATATAACAGGATAGGATTCGAGTTACAGGAACAAGGGCCAAACCAATCACCCAAGATTGGAATCGTCGAGCTAAAACACTTGAAAACCTCCTGGAAGCAGCTTTTCTTGCCACCAGACTTTTCTCCATCAATTAGGAATCTGATGCCGTCTCTAAACATATTCCTTAAATTGTAGCCATTTTTTTAGTGTTTGCCGTCTCTAATCCGCATATACATCACCATTGCTCATGATTTTCTTGACTGTATATCTCTTAAATGACAACATATACACGTCTGATTTAGTTTAAGAAGATTTTTCAATGCCGAGAACCTCGGTCAGAGAGTAAAAAAGGCGTAAGGTTCACAATGGTGTAAAACTAAAAGGGATATACCGTGCTAGGATTCGAGCTACAGAAACAAGGGCCAAACCAACCACCCAAGAATGGAATCTTCGAGCGAAAACACTTGACAGCCTCCTGGAAGCAACTTTTATTGCCACCAGACCTTTATACATCAATTAAGAATCTCATGCTGTCACTAAACACATTACTTAAATTGTAGCCATTTTTTAGGGTTTATTTTTGGGTGTCTAATCCGCATATATATCACCATTGCTCTTGATTTTCTTGACTGTATTTCTCTTAAAGATTCACATATACACATGTGATTTAGTTTACAAAGATTGTTCAACGCCGAGAACCTCGATCTGAGAGTAAAAAAAGGCGTAAGGTTCACAATGGTGTAAAACTAAAATGGGATATACCGGGTTAGGATTCGAGTTACAGGAACATGGGCGAAACCAACCACCCAGGAATGGAATCGTCAAGCGAAAACACTTGACAACCTCCTGTAAGCAGTTTTTCTTGCCACCAGACCTCTCTCCATCAATTAGGAATCTGATGCCGTCACTAAACACATTCCTTAAATTGTAGCCATTTTTTGAGTGTTTTGTTTTTTGGTGTCCAATCTGCATATATATCACCATTGCTCTTCATTTTCTTCACTATATATCTCTTAAATGTCAAGATATACACGTGTGATTTAGATTACGAAGATTTTTCAATGCCGAGAACCTCGATTAGAGAGTAAAAAAAGGCGTAAACTAAATGAGATATACCGGGCTAGAATTCGAGTTACAAGAACAAGGGCCAAACCAACCACCCAAGAATGGAATCGTCGAGCGAAATCACTTGACAACCTCCTGGTAGCAGCTTTTCTTGCCACACGACCTTTCTCCATCAATTAGGAATCTGATGCCGTCACTAAACACATTCCATAAATTGTAGCCATTTTTTGAGTGTTTTGTTTTTTAGAGTCTAATCCGCATATATATCACCATTGCTAATGATTTTCTTGACTGTATATCCCTTAAATGTCAACATATACACGTGTGATTTTGTTTAAGAAAATTTTTCAATGCCGAGAACCTCGGTCAGATAGTAAAAAAGGCGTAAGGTTCACAATGGTATAAAACTAAAATGGGATATACCGGGCTAGGATTCGAGTTATTGGAACAAGGGCCAAACCAACCACGCAAGAATGGAATCTTCGAGCGAAAAACACTTGACAGCTTCCTGGAAGCAGCTTTTCTTGCCACTAGAAATTTCTACATCAATTAGGAATCTGATGTCGTCACTAAAAACATTCCTTAAATTGTAGCCATTTATTGAGGGTTTATTTTTTGGTGTCTAATCCGCGTATATATCACCATTGCTCTTGTTTTCTTGACTGTATATCTCTTAAATGTCAATATATACACGTGTGATTTTGTTTATGAAGATTTTTCAATGCCAAGAACCTCGATCAGAGAGTAAAAAAGGCATAAGGTTCACAATTTTTTAAAACTAAAATGGGGTATACCGGGCTAGGATTCGAGTTATAGGAACTAGGGCCAAACCAACCACCCAAGAATGGAATCGTCCAGCGAAAACACTTGACAACCTCCTGTAAGCAGCTTTTCTTGCCACCAGACCTTTCTCCATCAATTAGGAATCGGATGTCGTCACTAAACACATTCCTTAAATTGTAGCCATTTTTTGAGTGTTTTGTTTTTTGGAGTCTAATTCGCATATATATCACCATTGCTCATGATTTTCTTAACTGTATATCTCTTAAATGTCAACATATACACGTGTGATTTAGTTTAAAAAGATTTTTCAATGCCGAGAACCTCGGTCAGAGAGTAAAAAAGGCGTAAGGTTCACAATGGTGTAAAACTAAAAGGAGATATACCGGGCTAGGATTCGAGTTACAGGAACAAGGGCCAAACAAACAACCCAAGAATGGAATCTTCGAGCGAAAACACTTGACAGCCTCCTGGAAGCTGCTTTTCTTGCCACCAGACCTTTCTACATCAATTAGGAATCTGATGCCGTCACTAAACAAATTTCTTAAATTGTAGCCATTTTTTTAGTGTTTATTTTTTTGTGTCTAATCTGAGTATATATCACCATTGCTCTTGATTTTCTTAACTGTGTATCTCTTAAATGTCAACATATACACGTGTGATTTAGTTTACGAAGATTTTTCAATTCCGAGAACTTCGATCAGATAGTAAAAAAGGCGTAGGGTTCACAATGGTGTAAAACAAAAATGGGATTTACCGGGATTGGATTCGAGTTACAGGAACATGGGCCAAACCAACCACCCAAGTATGGAATATTCGAGCGAAAACACTTAACAACCTCCTAGAAGCAGCTTTTCTTCCCACCAAACATTTCTCCATCAATTAGGAATCTGATGCCGTCACTAAACACATTCCTTAAATTGTAGCCGTTTTTTGAGTGTTTTGTTTTTTGGTGTCTAATCCGCATATATATCACCATTGCTCTTGATTTTCTTGACATTATATCTCTTAAATGTCAACATATACACGTGTGATTTAGTTTACGAAGATTTTTCAATGCCGAGAACCTCAATCAGAGAGTAATAAAGGCGTAAGGTTCACAATGGTGTAAAACTAAAATGGGATATACCGGGCTAGGATTCGAGTAACAGGAACAAGGGCCAAACCAACCACCCAAGAATGGAATCGTCAAGCAAAAACACTTGACAACCTCCTAGAAGCAGCTTTTCTTGCCACCAGACCTTTCTCCATCAATTAGTAATCGGATGACGTCACTAAACACATTCCCTAAATTGTAGCCATTTTTTGAGTGTTTATTTTTTGGTGTCTAATCCGCATATGTATCACCATTGCTCTTGATTTTCTTGAATGTATTTCTCTTAAATGCCAACATATACACGTGTAATTTAGTTTACGGAGATTTTTTAATGCTGAGAATCTCGAACAGAGAGTAAAAAAGGTGTGAGGTTCAAAATGGTGTAAAACTAAAATGGGATATATCGGGCTAGGATTCGAGTTACAGGAACAAGGGCCAAACCAACCACCCAAGAATGGAATCGTCGAGCGGAAACACTTGACAACCTCCTGGAAGCAACTTTTCTTGCCACCAGACCTTTCTCCATCAGTTAGGAATCTGATCCCATCAATAAACACATTCCTTAAATTGTAGCCATTTTTTAATGTTTATTTTTTGGTGTCTAATCCGCATATATATCACCATTGCTCTTGATTTTATTGACTGTATATCTCTTAAATATCAACATATACACATGTGATTTAGTTTACGAAGATTTTTCAATGCCGAGAACCTCGATCAGAGTGTAAAAAAGGCGTAAGGTTCACTATGGTGTAAAACTAAAATGGGATATACCAGGCTAGGATTTGAGTTACCGGAACAAGGGCCAAACCAACCACCGAAGAATGGAATCATCGAGGGAAAACACTTGACAACCTCCTGGAAGCTGCTTTTCTTGCCACCAGATATTTCTCCATCAATTAGGAATCTGATGCCGTCACTAAACACCTTCCTTAAATTGTAGCCATTTTTGAGTGTTTATTTTTTGGTGTCTAATCTGCATATATATCACCATTGCTCTTAATTTTCTTGACTGTATATCTCTTAAATGTCAACATATACACGTGTGATTTAGTTTACGAAGATTTTTCAATGCCGAGAACCTCGATCAGAGAGTAAAAAAGTCGTAAGGTTCACATTAATGTAAAACTAAAATGGGATATACCGGGATAGGATTCGAGTTACAGGAAGAAGGGCCAAACCCACCACCCAAGAATGGAATCGTCGATTGAAAACACTTGAAAATCTCCTGGAAGCAGCTTTCTTGCCACCAGACCTTTCTCCATCAATTAGGAATCTGATGTCGTCACTAAAGACATTCCTTAAATTGTAGCCATTTTTTGAGTGTTTCGTTTTTTGGTGTCTAATCCGCATATATATCACCATTGCTCTTGATTTTCTTGACTGTATATCTCTTAAATGTCAACATATGCACGTGTGATTTAGTTTACAAAGATTTTTCAGTGCCCAGAACCTCGATCGGAGAGTAAAATGTCGTAAGGTTCACAATGGTGTAATACTAAAATGGATATATCGGGCTAGGATTCGAGTTACAGGAACAAGCGCCAAACTAACCACCCAAGAATGGAATCGTCGAGCAAAAACACTTGACAACCTCCTGGAAGCATCTTTTCTTGCCACCAGACCTTTCTCCATCAATTAGTAATCTGATGCCGTCACTAAAAACATTCCTTAAATTGTATCAATTTTTTGAGTGTTTATTTTTTGGTGTCTAATCCGCAAATATATATCACCATTGCTCTTAAATTTCTTGACTGTATATCTCTTAAATGTCAACATATACACGTGTGATTTAGTTTATGAAGATTTTTCAATGTCGAGAACCTCGAACAGAGAGTAAAAAAGGCGTAAGGTTCAAATTGGTGTAAAACTAAAATGGGATATAACGGGCTAGGATTCGAGTTACAGGAACAAGGGCCAAACCAACTGTCGCAACCCCCGAGCCCTGCCTCGGGAGGTTTGCGGTCGCGGCCTACTCAGAGTTGGTGGTATCGGTGTTTATCATTATTTGGCAGCGGAATTTTCATCAGGACCATAGTTAGGAAATATTTTATTAGAGTAAAATACCGTATTTTCATAATAGTAAACACATGGGAAACTCCCAAGTTTTCATTACAACATATTTATTGGGATAAACCCTAATTTATTGAATTTAAAATATCGTATTTATTTAGGTAACTTTTATAGCCACATATTTCCAAGCCTTCAGTGCTCTCCTGCTGGCTTCTATTTGGCTTTCACATTTTGTTACCTGAAACGTGTTTTAAAAACATTTGTCAGTGGGAAATACTGGTGAGTGAATCTCAATTTAATCAAAAGAAGAGTTTAATCCTTTCACAGTATTAAGAGCGATTACAATGTTTATATCTCCATAATTACTCATTCAGTACTGTCAATCCATGACTAGTGGGTCATATTACACATTGGCTATCTCATTGTCCAATGGTAACGTGTTCCACATTTTGTATACAAAACCCCAACATACCGGCAGTAATTGAAGAACTACAAAGACTCAATCACTGCTAATCACATTGTAAATTATTTAAGATTTTGTAAAAATAATTTGCAAAAAGGTTTACAAAAAGGAGATTACTCACATTGCTACTTTAGGGGTTTTTCCTTGGTGTTTTCCTGGTTAAAATCTATTAATTAAACAATGCACACGAGTTAGTATAATAACCCAATATTTACATTAGTTGTACCCTCCCTTAGACAGAACTCCAACGACTACATCGGACAGAGCCTCAACAGCCGTTACGGAGTGCTAGATCAATCGGGAAGCGTATCTAATACGTAATCGGGGGTTAAAATACTTACATCAAGGCAAAGCTTTGCTATTTTAGTGGGTATAATACTCGATTATAGCTTCTATACTACAGAAAATAGAGAGAGAATTCGAATTTTGAGCGACGGATAATGACTGCCGAAGCTCCCAATTTATAGGAGCTGATTTCAAGTTTGTCGCGCCTCGCGTAAGCCGGCTTAGCCTTCGCGGCCCTCGACATAGGGGGAGTAGGACCAAGCTTGGGCCAGTCATTGGGGTAGGATCTCCTAGCTGTCGTGGCCCGCGTAAGACCAAGGCTAGGTCTTCGCGGCCCGCCAAAGACACAAAAAATTGATTTTTAATAAAAATAAAGGTATTTTGGGCCGTTTCTCGTATACGGGGCGTATTTTAGGGCGTGTAGGGACATTCTAAATATATTAGGGGTGTCAGAAATAATTTAGGAGGGTTGTTATACCAACCATCCAAGAAAGGAATCCTCGAGCGAAAACACTTAACAACCTCCTGGAAGCAGCTTTTCTTGCCATCGGACCTTTCTCCATCAATTAGAAATCTAATGCCTTCACTAAACACATTCCTTAAATTTTAGCCATTTTTTAGTGTTTATTTTTTGGTGTCTAATCTGCATATATATCACCATTGCTCTTGATTTTCTTGACTGTATATCTCTTAAATGTCAACAAATACACGTGTGATTTAGTTTACGAAGATTTTTCAATGCCGAGAACCTCGATCAGAGTATAAAAAAGGCGTAAGGTTCACAACGGTGTAAAACTAAAATGGGATATACCGGGCTAGGATTTGAGTTACAGGAACAAGGGCCAAACCAACCACCCAAGAATGGAATCGTTGAGCGAAAACACTTGACAACCTCCTGGAAGCAGCTTTTCTTGCCACCAGACCTTTCTCCAACAATTAGGAATTTGATGCCGTCACTAAGAACATTCCTTAAATTGTAGCCATTTTTGAGTGTTTATTTTTTGGTGTCGAATCCGCATATATATCACCATTGCTCTTGATTTTCTTTACTGTTTATCTCTTAGATGTCAACATATACATGTGTGATTTAGTTTACGAAGATTTTTCAATGCCGAGAACCTCGATCAGAGAGTAAAAAAGGTGTAAGGTTCACAATGGTGTAAAATTAAAAAGAGATATACCGGGCTATGATTCGAGTTACAAGAACAAGGGCCAAACCAACCACCCAAGAATGGAATCGTCGACCGAAAACACTTGACAACATCTTGGAAGCAGCTTTTCTTGCCACCAGACCTTTCTCCAACAATTAGGAATTTGATGCCGTCACTAAAAACATTCCTTAAATTGTAGCCATTTTTGAGTGTTTATTTTTTGGTGTCGAATCCGCATATATATCACCATTGCTCTTGATTTTCTTGACTGTTTATCTCTTAGATGTCAACATATACACGTGTGATTTAGTTTACGAAGATTTTTCAATGCCGAGAACCTCGATCAGAGAGTAAAAAATGCGTAAGGTTCACAATGGTGTAAAATTAAAATGGGATATACCGGGCTATGATTCGAGTTACAGGAACAAGGGCCAAACCAACCACCCAAGAATGGAATCGTTGAGCGAAAACACTTGACAACCTCCTGGAAGCAGCTTTTCTTGCCACCAGACCTTTCTCCAACAATTAGGAATTTGATGTCGTCACTAAGAACATTCCTTAAATTCTAGCCATTTTTGAGTGTTTATTTTTTGGTGTCGAATCCGCATATATATCACCATTGCTCTTTATTTTCTTGATTGTTTATCTCTTAGATGTCAACATATACACGTGTGATTTATTTTACGAAGATTTTTCAATTCCGAGAACCTCGATCAGAGAGTAAAAAAGGCGTAAGTTTCACAATGTTGTAAAATTAAAATGGGATATATCGGGCTATGATTCGAGTTACAGGAACAAGGGCCAAACCAACCACCCAAGAATGGAATCGTCGAGCAAAAACACTTGGCAACCTCCTGGGAGCAGTTTTTCTTTCCACCGGACCTTTCTCCATCAATTTGGAATCTGATGTCGTCACTAAACACATTCCTTAAATTGTAGCCATTTTTTGAGTGTTTTGTTTTTTGGTGTCTAATCCTCATATATATCAACATTGCTATTGATTTTCTTAACTTTATATCTCTTAAATGTCAACATATACACGTGTGATTTAGTTTACGAAGATTTTTCAATGCCGAGAACCTCGATCTGCGAGTAAAAAAAGCATAAGTTTCCCAATGGTGTAAAACTAAAATGGGATATACCGGGTTAGGATTCGAGTTACTGGAACAAGGGTCAAACCATCCCCCCAAGAATGGAATCTTCGAGCGAAAACACTTGACAACCTCCTGGAAGCAGCTTTTCGTGCCACCAGACCTTTCCCCATCAATTAGGAATCTGATGCCATCACTAAATACATTCCTTAAATTGTAGCCATTTTTTAGTGTTTATTTTTTGGTGTCTAATCCGCAAATATATCACCATTGCTCTTCGTTTTCTTGACTGTATATATCTCTTAAATGTTAACATATACACATGTGATTTAGTTTACGAAGATTTTTAAATGCCGAGAACCTCGATCTGAGAGTAAAAAAGGCGTAAGGTTCACAATGGTGTAAAACTAAAATGGGATATATCGGGCTAGGATTCGAGTTACATGAACAAGGGCCAAACCAACCACCCAAGAATGGAATCGTCGAGCGAAAACACTTGACAACCTCCTGGAAGCAACTTTTCTTGCCACCAGACCTATCTCCATCAATTAGGAATCTGATGCCGTCACTAAACACATCCCTTAAATTGTGGCCATTTTTTGAGTGTTTATTTTTTGGTGTCTAATCCGCATATATATCACCATTGCTCTTATTTTTTTCTTGAATGTATATCTCTTAAATGTCAACATACACACGTGTGATTTAGTTTACAAAGATTTTTCAATGCCGAGAACCTCGATAAGAGAGTAAAAAAGGCGTAAGGTTCACAATGATGTAAAACTATAATGGGATATACCGGGCTATGATTCGAGTTACTGGAACAAGGGCCAAACCAACCACCCAAGAATGGAATCGTCGAGCGAAAACACTTGACAACCTCCTGCAAGCAGCTTTTCTTGCCACCAGACCTTTCTCCATCAGTTAGGAATCTGATGCCGTCAGTAAACACATTCCTTAAATTGTAGCCATTTCTTAAGTGTTTATTTTTTGGTGTCTAATCCGCATATATATCACCATTGCACTTGATTTGCTTGACTGTATATCTCTTAAATGTCAACATATACACGTGTGATTTAGTTTACGAAGATTTTTCAATGTCGAGAACCTCGATCAGAGAGTAAAAAAGACGTAAGGTTCACAATGGTGTAAAACTAAAATGGGATATACCGGGCTAGGATTCGAGTTACAGGAACAAAGGCAAAACCAACCACCCAAGAATGGAATTGTCGAGCGAAAACACTTGACAACCTCCTAGAAGCAGCTTTTCTTGCCACCAAACATTTCTCCATCAATTAGGAATCTGGTGTCGTGTGACACCCCAGGAAAACCGGGAAACCACGCAACCTAATTAGCTTCCTCAGTAACTACATGCTAAATTTAGGGACGAAATTTCTTTCAACTTGGGGATGATGTGACAACTCGTATTTCAAACCTTTAGTCGTACTTTGATGTAACATATTTTGAACGTTATGTCTTTACTCGATATGATTATAATGAGATATTATGAATGTTATGTGTATGTAATTGTATTGTAAATGTGTATGCATACTACCTAAGTTGGATCGCACAACACATGCCCATTCGCACAAGCCCATTTAGGCCGTACTCTTTGTACTCGAAACCTAGGGCAACCCATGATGGGTTCGGCCCACCTCTCATGTGCATAACCCTCATGAGGAGGGTGTATACTCCTCGTTGTTTGCAAAACACAAGAACACGCAAACCCTAAATCTCTCTCTCCATCTCTCTCGAACTCGACGACAGCAACATCTCCTCTTCCTCGAAGACTTTATTGTTCGGATCGACCCTCGTGCTACCTTCTAACCGGTTAGTGTTTTACTAGTGATAATATGTTAGATGATGTTGTGATCTATATATTTCTACATGATGACTTAGAGATGTTTTGTGATTGATTATAATGTTAATTGATGAGATTTGGTGTTCTTGTGTATCGGCTCACACGTGTAGAGTGGTTAGATCAATATAGGGTTTGATAATCGTATGATGTTAGTGATGATCTAGAATCGAATGCATGTTAATCGGCTGTTATGAGAGTATATTCGGATGCTTATTTGTGTTGTCAAGTTAGGGTGCATGTTAGTAATCAAGATCATGAGCCATGTTAATGTGATTAATGTTATGGTTGTGGTTCATGCTATGAATGTGATTAGGGTTCATAGGAATTAATGGATAAAAACCTTGATTTGATCGAATAAGGGATTGGGTAGAAACTATTGATTGTGTTGATTGATTGTGGCAAATATGGAAACTGTTAGAATAGAGAAACGGATTGCATGATTTTAGGAAGGATATAACCGATCGCACAAGCCAGTCGCACAAGCATGGTGCAACTGTTCACGCTCACTGTACAACTCATTAAAGCATAAGCGCACAACATCTTGTGAATCACACAAGGTTGTGCTGATCGCACAAGATGTTGGGCTGTTTAATGTATTATGTTATGTTATGGTGTTGGGACGAATAGCCCAAAACCCAATCGCACAAGTTATTTCGAATCGCACAAGGTTATATGGACCGCACAAGTTAAATGTTTATTTAATTAATTGGGCCGCACAAGCTGTTGGGCTTATGATGTAATGGGTCGGGTATGTTTCTGATCGCACAACCCATTGTGGATCGCACAAGCTGTGCTGATCGCACAATAGTTTGGGCCAGATGTTATTTGGGCTTTATCTTTTGGATCGCACAAGATGGTTGGGCTTGCACAACCATAATAGCCCAATCACTCGAGTCGCACAAGTTTGGATTATGTTTATGTGATTAGTATGCTACTGTTTAACATGTTGAATGGGGATTAACTAGTTGCCATTATTTTACGTGTTTGCCATGATCGTTATGTGTTGTAACTTGTTAGCTTATATGTAAACCTACGTGCACTACTTGAACCTAGACCTGACTTGTATGGTAACCATGTTAGGACGTGGTTGACCACTAGCAGCTCGATTGACCTTTTGTTTACCTGCGAGCTAACCTAAGGTGAATTCACACTTTCTGCAAGGCATGGGATTCCCGGTGGTTTGGGAATGGGTTAAGGAACTAAAATGAAACCTGCATATTCTCCTTGGGCAGAATATGTACCTCTATCCTCCATGGGTAGGATGACAACATTTAAACCTGAATGTTCTCCTTGGGTAGAATACGTACCTCCATCCTCCATAGGAAGGATAACAACATATAACTTACTAGACAAAACTCTATCACGAAGTCCCTCATTTTTATATCGACTTAATCACCGGGCCAATGGCGAACGGGTCATTAGTTAAATAGCGCTATTAGGTTTGACAAGCCTCACACCGTGCCGCAGAGGACAGGAGTGGACTAATGGACTTGGGCACTTTGTCAATGATGATAGACATTGACGCAGGGCACATAAACATGACTAAAGTCAGTAGTCGATATGGTAACGGGTCTAGTGGTTAACATGGGGTAGCCCCCACTAGTTATGGTTTGGGAAACAAGGAACTGGTTAACTCATGGTTTTCGAAGTAACTTATGGTTTTTGGAACAACAGTAAAATGGACAACCAACTGTGAACTCGCTCAACTTTGTTGTTGATTCGTTGCTACATGCCTTGCAGGTCGTTAGGTGCTTAGATGGAGCTTGCACAGGAGGAGGAGGTCATTGTGGGACCTGGACTGTTGAGTTCCATGTTAAACATTTGAACTTTTAAACTTATTTTTTGGTTTTAGACTTTATGCTTCCGCTGATAACTTGAACTTGGTTAAATTGTTTTGGACACCAATTATATTGTGGTTGGTTTTATATTTACTTTAATACATTGTTCAATATGATTGGTGGCTTGATCCTGGTCATGTCATGCCTCCTGCGGTGATACTCCGCTTATGGAATTTGGGGGTGTGACATGCCGTCACTAAATACATTCCTTAAATTGTATTCATTTTTTGAGTGTTTATTTTTTGGTGTCTAATCCCCATATATATCACTGTTGCTCTTGATTTTCTTGACTGTATATCTCTTAAAAGTCAACATATACACGTGTGATTTAGTTTACGAAAATTTTTCAATACCGAGAACCTCGATCAGAGAGTAAAAAAGGCATAAGGTTCACAATGGTGTAAAACTAAAATGGGATATACCGGGCTAGGATTCGAGTTACAGGAACAATGGCCAAACCAACCACCCAAGAATGGAATCGTCGAGCGAAAACACTTGACAATCTCTTGGAAGCAGCTTTTCTTGCCACCAAACCTTTCTCCATCAATTAGGAATCTGATTCCGTCACTAAACACATTCCTTAAATTGTAGCCATTTTTTTAGTGTTTATTTTTTGGTGTCTAATCCGCATATATATCACCATTGCTCTTGATTTGCTTGACTGTATATCTCTTAATGTCAACATATACACGTGTGATTTAGTTTACGAAGATTTTTCAATGCCGAGAACCTCGATCAGAGAGTAAAAAGGCGAAAGCTTCACATTGGTGTAAAACTAAAATGAGATATAACGGGCTAGGATTCAAGTTACAGGAACAAGGGCCAAACCAACCACCCAAGAATGGAATCGTTAAACGAAAACACTTGACAACCTCCTGGAAGCAGCTTTTCTTGCCACCAGACCTTTCTCCATCAATTAGGAATCTTATGCCGTCACTAAACACATTCCTTAAATTGTAGCCTTTTTTTGAGTGTTTATTTTTTGGTGTCTAATCCGCATATATATCACCATTGCTCTTGATTTTCTTGATTGTTTATCTCTTAAATGTCAACATATACACGTGAGATTTAGTTTACGAAGATTTTTCAGTGCCGAGAACCACAAACAGAGAGTAAAAAAGGCGTAAGGTTCACAACGGTGTAAAACTAAAATGGGATATACCGGGATAGGTTTCGAGTTACAGGAACAAGGGCCAAACCAACCACCCAAGAATAGAATCGTTGAGCAAAAACACTTGACAACCTCCTGGAAGCTATTTTTCTTGCCAATAGACATTTCTCCATCAATTAGGAATCTCTTGCCGTCACTAAACATATTGCTTAAATTGTAGCCATTTTTTGAGTGTTTATTTTTAGGTGTCTAATCCACATATATATCTCCATTGCTCTTGATTTTATTGATTGTATATCTCTTAAATGTCAACATATACACGTGTGATTTAGTTTACGAAGATTTTTCAATGCCGAGAACCTCGATCAGAGAGTAAAAAAGGCGTAAGGTTCACAATGGTGTAAAACTAGAATGGGATATAACAGGCTAGGATTCGAGTTACAGGAACAAGGGCCAAACCAACCACCCAAGAATGGAATCGACGAGCGAAAAAACTTGACAACCTCCTGAAAACAGCTTTTCTTGCCACCAGACCTTTCTCCATCAATTTGGAATCTGATGTCGTCACTAAACACATTCCTTAAATTGTAGCCATTTTTTGAGTGTTTATTTTTTGGTGTCTAATCCGCATATATATCACCACTGCTCTTGATTTGCTTGACTGTATATCTCTTAAATGTCAACATATACACGTGTGATTTAGTTTACGAAGATTTTTCAATGCCGAGAACCTCGATCAGAGAGTAAAAAAGGCGTAAGGTTCACAATGGTGTAAAACTAAAATAGTATATACCGGGCTAGGATTCGAGTTTGAGGAACAAGGGCCAAACCAACCACCCAAGTATGGAATCATCGAGCGAAAACACTTGACAACCTCCTGGAAGCAGCTTTTCTTGCCACCAGACCTTTCTCCATCAATTAGGAATTTGATGCCGTCACTAAACACATTCCTTAAATTGTAGGCATTTTTTGAGTGTTTATTTTTTGGTGTCTATTCCCCATATATATCACCGTTGCTCTTGATTTTCTTGACTGTATATCTCTTAAAAGTCAACATATACATGTGTGATTTAGTTTATGAAGATTTTTCAATGCCGAGAACCTCGATCAGAGAGTAAAAAAGACGTCACAATGGTGTAAAACTAAAATGGGATATACCGGACTAGAATTCGAGTTACAGGAACAAGAGCCAAACCAATCACCCAAGAATGGAATTGTCGAGTGAAAACACTTGATAACCTCCTAGAAGCAGCTTTTCTTGCCACCAGACATTTCTCCATCAATTAGGAATCTGATGCCGTCACTAAACACATTCCTTAAATTGTAGCCATTTTTTAAGTTTTTATTTTTCGGTGTCTAATCCGCGTATATATCGCAATTGCTCTTGATTTTCTTGACTGTATATCTCTTAAATTTCAACATATACATGTGTGATTTTGTTTACGAAGATTTTTCAATGCCGAGAATCTTGATCAGAGAGTAAAAAAGGCGTAAGGTTCACAATGGTGTAAAACTAAAATGGGATATACCGGACTAGAATTCGAGTTACAGGAACAAGAGCCAAACCAATCACCGAAGAATGGAATCGTCGACCGAAAACACTTGACAACCTCCTGGAAGCAGCTTTTCTTGCCACCAGACCTTTCTCTATCAATTATGAATCTGATGCCGTCACTAAACACATTATTTAAATTGTAGCCATTTTTTGAGTGTTAATTTTTTATTGTCTAATCCGCATATATATCACAATTGCTTTTGATTTTCTTGACTGTATATCATAAGCTGAATATCTGCAACAATGTAAGGGGTAAGACATTTCTAGTAAGGACTTTTCTCAGTTATATATGGAGACGTGGTCATTCTCTGAGAGCTTTAAACATAAAAGCAATCCATTAGAAGGTCTATTAGCTGAAGCCTTGTGAACACTAGATCAGCCAAGTTAGTGTACGTATCCTTAAGATATCTAAACATGAATGAACGCAACTAGCATAAAGTGATACATCAGGGAAAATGTCATCACAGGAGGAAGTACATAGAAGCCTAGTTAAAATGAGGACATCAAGCCTCATTTTATCAACACAATCAAGCCTCATTTTATCAACACATGTGGTTCAAACACTAATGGGCCGATTAGGAATGAACCTGTCGATTCAACCTTACCCAAAATAAGGTAACGTCTACATGATCCGTTAATTTGATTTCATCTAAAAATATAACAAAATTAAGGCTGTCCAAAAAGCTCGGGCCTCGTAGCTCATTCGGATTTAGCTCACGACTCAATTTGAAACTGAGCCGAGTCGGCTCGGTTAGAAAGTGAGCCTACCTCGGCTTGACTTGTAACAAGCCGGATTAGCTCGGTTTGGCTCACTTAGTAGTTCGGCTCGGCTTGGCTCGGCTTAGCTCGGATTGTTTTACTTGTAATATGTATATTTTTATATACATTATAATATATAATATAGTACAAAAAAACAGATTATCTTTTATATATATATTTATGTGTGTAATTTGATATCTATTACCATACTAATGAATTAATATTGTATTTTATTGAAATTTAAAACTTATTTTGTGTTGTTAAAGTTAATTTTGTCTTATAACGTATTAGGTTGAACTTACTTTGAATATGTTCTTTTGAACTATTAAATAATATTTTAGACTGAATTTTGATAGGTATATATATTTATTTTTCTTTTTTAAAATCGAGTTAAATCAAGTCGAGCCGAACCAGCTCGATTTAAAACAAAGTCGAGCCCGAGCTTAGATTTTCAGATCAATTTCAAATCTAAACCAAGCCAACTCGATTTACAATCAAGTCGAGCCCAAACTTGCTCTGGCTCTGCTTGGCTGACTTGGCTTATAAACAACCCTTAACAAGATGGAAACCGTCTAGTTTTTGTCAAGATACGTAGTTTCGTTTTCAATATAGATTAAATAATCAATCTATATATGATAAAAATCAAAAGGAATGAACAGTGATTTATTATTATTAAATTAAAATTAGAATTAGATTAGAATTATTTAAAATTAGAATGGAATGTATATTAACATCACTAAGAGATGAGCAAATGGTTTCGGGTATAAGTACCGGTCTCAAATTTACCAAATCGGTGTATTTTCGGTACCGGTTCAACACAGGTATTCACCGGTTTTTACCCTCAAATACCGGTGTCGTACCAGTACAGTTTGTAAACTGTATTTCGTTTGAATGAGATTTTATATACACAACAACTTATTTTACTTTCTTTTTTGTCTTTTTCTATAAAAATCAAAAGGAATGAATAGTGATTTATTATTATTAAATTAAAATTAGAATTAGATTAGAATTATTTAAAATTAGAATGGAATGTATATTAACATCACTAAGAGATGAGCAAATGGTATCGGGTATAGGTACAGGTCTCAAATTTACCAAATCGGTGTATTTTCGGTACCGGTTCTACACAGGTATTCACCGGTTTTTACCCTCAAATACCGGTGTCGTACCAGTACAGTTTGTAAACTGTATTTCGTTTGAATGAGATTTTATATACACAACAACTTATTTTACTTTCTTTTTTGTCTTTTTCTGTAACGAATGAATTGTAGCATGTAAAATTAACTTGGATATTTAGAATATTGATGAGCAAATCGTATCAAATTCTGTAAACGAACCGGTATCGTATCGGTACCAAATTTACTATACCAAATCATTTTCGGCACCAATTTGGTACCCACCTTTTGGCGTGTTCAGAATCGTTACTTTCGGTTCGACACCGGTCTAGCACCATACCTATATTTATTGATTTTTACCTTCAAATACCATACCGTATTGTACCGAGCATTTTCGGTGCGGGTACCTAATTTCGATGATTTTCCGGATCGGTACTTTCGCTGCCGTTACCGGTACCGAGCTCATCCATATTTTAACGTGTTAGCACCGTAATAACTGAACTGAAAACAACCGAATTTCCAATGTGTAGGACGTGTGGGTCCTATTATTATATATTAGGTTATATAAAATCGTTTTTTATGACGGAGTGACTATCCTTACCACGTCATTTTATTTATGTTTTGATATTCGGTATCTGTTTGGCGTTGCTGACACGCCTTTTGTAGTCATTGGGTCCCGCCGCAACGCGCGGGCGGAAAATAACTAGTTATTATTATTATTATTATTATAAACTTATAACTTAGCAATTTCTTTATGCATAGATGGGTTGTACTTTTAGCTTTGGGAGTGTTTCAAAAAAATTGAAATTTTCCCCTTTTAACCCTAAAGTATCAATCTTTGACAATTTTAGTTTAAGGTTTTAATATTTGGTAATTTAACCCCCTTGATTAATTTGATTTTTCACTTTTACTTCAAAAGTTTCCGTCTTATACCATTTAACCCCTTTGATTAATTTGGACTCTCACTTCTAATTCAAAAATTTCAATCTTTTACGATTTAACGACTTTGATTTTTTTTTTTTACTTTTAACTTAAAGCTTTTCAACTTCTGCAACTTTGACCCCATATACTTTTCATGTATCGCAAGTTTTGTGTTTAACGTTTCGTTCTAGATTTTCCGAGTTAACATGCCATAACGTGCGTCTAGAGTTCAACATTTTTCCATCTACTTTATCTTGTTTGATAGGCCTGTCACAACGCGTCTATTTTTCTCCGTTTGATAGGTCTGTTGCAATGTGTGAGTCATAGATCGGCTCAGTTATTATTTTCTATGTTTTACACACATGCCCGCGGTCATGTAAGAAACATTCGCCTTTCATCTAATATGATATATAACTAACGCATCCCCACCGCATTGCGGCGGGTGGTAATTCTAATTATTATTATTTTCTAAACCGGGGGTTTTAAACTGGAAAGCCGGTGAAGAATATTTTGAAGGCGATAAGATGCACCCTCACACAGCGGAATATATCCTCAACCAACAGTCTCCACGGAGTCCACTTTCTCTCTCATCATTCTGTTAGATATTTTCTGTTCAATTCATTATCTGTTGTTCCTTCAATTCATCGATCTGCAATGGATCCAAACCCTAACAAGTTTCCAATCCTATCGTATGTGATGGCGAAGTTACCTAGCGTCAGTCGTGCTTCTCACTCGCCGGAATTCGACATCGAACAACCACCGCCACCACCACCGGCGGATCAATCCTCGCCGGAACCGGTTTTTGAACTCACCGAACGCATGCCGTACTTAAACGATCCGGAACTCATCGCGTCGATGCGTGCAGCTGTTGAAGACGTTTCGCGAACTCGATCTGTTCTCAAAACCCTAGGTGACTGTCCGGATCATGAGTTTGTTGATATCGCTAGATCTAGACTTGCGGAGATTGAAGAACTTGCGGTGAATCGGAATCAGGAGGTTGCGGTGGAGGTGGAGAGGGAGAGACAGTCGTATGCGGCGGTGATTCGGTTGTATGAGATGCATGAAAACTATGAGAAGTTGTTGAGTGAGGCGGAGAAGAGGCTGGAGAAGCTGTATGAGGCGGCGAAGAGAGGAGGAAAGGCGGTTGCGGTTGAAGAAGGGAGTAGTGGTGAGGTTGTGGTTGAGGACGGTGTTAGGGATGAGCTGGCTGCGGTTTTGCAGGATGCGTTTGCGAAGAATGTTGAGAGGATTGATTTGTCGCAGAGGCGGTTGCCGGTTCTTCCAGAAGCGTTTGGGAAGCTTAGTATGTTGGTTTCACTTAATCTGTCGTCGAATCAACTTGAGGTTGGTGTGATGATCTCAATTCTCATGTTAGATATCATATTGCTAATGTTTTGTTCTAATTAGTTTAGTTAATTAGTTATATGAGCATTGTTCTATGAGTAATATTAGGATCTTAGTTGGATCTTAGTTTAGGTATACGAGCAATGTTCTAATTTAATTTAGTTCTTTAGTTATATGAGCAGTGTTTTATGAGTAATGTTAGGATCTTAATTTGGTATACGAGCGAAGTTGTAATTAATTTAGTTAATTAGTTATATGAGTAATGTTAGGATCTTAATTTCGGTAATAATTAATGTAGTTAGTTATGAGCAATGTTAGGATCCGAATCCGGTATATGAATGTTCTAATTAATTTAGTTAATTAGTTATATGAGCAATGTTATTCTTGAACAAGGTTCTAATGAATTAGTTAATTTGTTATATGAGTAATGTTAGGATCCTAATTTCGATATATGAAAAATGTTCTAATTAATTTAGTTAATTAGCTATATGAGCAGTGTTAACCTTAGTCATGGATGAAACTTTAGCCCAGTGGTGTTGGTGAGTTTAGATAGAGCTTAGGATAGGAGAGGTCAGGGGTTCAATCCCCATGGTGTGCAACGTTAGCCATTCAAAAAAAAAAAAGATAGAAAAGAGAGATAGTAGTTAGAGTGCCAATATAGTTAATTAGTTAGATGAGCAACGTTTTAATTACTGTATCAGGATTTAGATGATATGCTACTCATTCTGTCCTAGTTTCATTGAAGAATTTGAATTGGCATATATTCCTATGATGTGGGCCTGTTGATCTGCGGGGTGTGCAATCATACGAATCCGGATTGTATTTTATTTTTATTCTAATATCTGAGAATATGAGTACAACATACTGGTCCATAAGTACCAGTTCAGTATCGGTGGTACCGGTAGGGTATCAGATTCATCTAGTTCAGTCTCAAACTGTACTATGAACTGGACTCAACTTTGGCTTAGTGATTTTAGCCTAACTTTTAAGATGCATTATTTAACTATAAGGTAAAAATGAAACAACGTAAGGAGTTTGGACCTGGACCGTAGTACCATACCTGATATGTAATGAATTGTACGGTCCAAGTCCAAGTCCAAACCCTCTTTATTATCATTATATAGCTTTAGTGATTGGTGCAATTTATATTTACTCTATATTATTATTATATTCACCCAACCAAAAAAAATAATATCTGTATTAACCCATTCAAATTAGTTTTGATTTCATATTGAACTATTTTATTAAATACGCTTTATATTTTTATAATATGACCATTGTACCTGACCCCGTCACTCAAGCTTGAATGACGGGTACTTATCTACCCAGTTACCCCGAAACAATTGTTATATTTTGACATTGTACAATCGATGTAATACACTTTAGTTGTTTTATCATTCCTGCCCTAAGTTTTTTTGGAACACACTTTCCATATTGACGGATCATCCTTCGTGTATCGAAACAGGCCATTCCCGATTCAATTGCTGGACTTGAGAATCTTGAGGAGCTTTATGTTTCTTCCAATCTTTTGGAATCATTACCAGATTCAATTGGCTTATTGCTGAAACTCAAGATTCTAGATGTTTCTAGCAACAAGCTAACGTCCTTGCCTGACAGCATTTGTCACTGCAGGTATGTTTGTTTAGATACGCCACAAGATATCCTGTTTACCTTCACTTACCTTGATCAACTACCTTATATTTAACTAAGAGGGTGTTTGGATACCCAACTAGTGCGTGTAATCGTCAATTATAGGTAAATAAAAATAGCAAACCTTTTAATTTATAAAGGAACAGGATTAGGCAAGCGGCATATTATCTGTACAAAATGTAAAAAGAATAATATCCTATTTAGTATTAGTTTCATATATACCCTCACAAACTTTAAAATTTCATATATACCCAACCAAAACTAAAAATACCATATATGCCCTTACAAAATAGTTAAAATGTCAAATATACCCAATTTTTAAAAAAAATAATCTAATGAATGATCATTTTACCCTTATTTTTTTAACATCAAGTTTTTATATATGCTCATCTTTTTTAACTTCATATTTTTATATAACAGATATTTAGCTTAAATTTATTTTTACCCATTTTTATCTTTATTTTTTTATTCTTACCCATAAGCAATAGTATACTCTTTATATAATATTGAGTTAAATGCCATTTTAGTCCCTGTGGTTTGAGCCATTTTGCCAGTTTAATCCAAAGGTTTCATTTTTCACCTGTGGGTCCAAAAAGGTTTCATCGTTGCCATTTTAGTCCACTGGGTTAACTTCATCCATTTTTTCTGTTAACGAGATGGTTAATTCGGTCATTTTATATGGCCGAATTGCCCTTCTAGTTAACAAAATTACATATAAAATGACCAAATTGCTCTTCTCGTTAACAGAAATAATGGATGAAGTTAACCCAGTGGACTAAAATGGCATCGGTGAAACCTTTTTGGACCCACAGGTGAAAAATGAAAGCTTTGGACTAAACTGCCCAAACCACAGCGACTAAAATGGCATTTAACTCTATAATATTTAAGCTAAATAAATTATGCTAGAAATGAGTAAATATAATATTTGAAGTTAAAGGTCATATATGAGATTTCAAAGTTTGAGAAAAATAAGGGTATAATTGTCATTTAATAAATTGTTTTTAATAAATTGGGTATATATGATATTTCAACTACTTTGTAAGTTTTTAATGAAATATATATAATATTTCAACTACTTTGTAAGGGTATATATGATATTTTGCTAGTTTGTAGGGGTATATATGAATTCGCCCACTATTACTTAAAAAATAAAAATTATGAAGGTTGAGTTTTAACGGCGGTTCTTTTGGTTTATTGACTTTATTCCATTTACCAATGCACATATAGTCATAACCAAACTACTGGTTCTAGGTTGGTTCTGTTATTACGGTTACGATTCGGTTTCTGCTTGTTTTATCAACATTTAATCATCTAATACTCTTATTGCAGGTCACTAGTAGAACTTGATGCGAGCTTCAATAAGCTAACATACCTACCCACCAATATCGGGTATGAACTCGTGAATCTAAAGAAACTTTCAGTCCCTTTAAACAAGCTTCGTTCACTTCCCACATCAATAGGAGAAATGAAATCACTTCAGTTTCTTGATGCCCACTTCAACGAACTCCGGACCCTATCGCCATCCATCGGCCGTCTTTCAAATCTCGAGATTCTTAACCTGAGTGGTAATTTCAGTGACCTTACATCACTTCCCGTCACAATCGGTGATCTAACGAACCTCAAAGAACTCGACATCAGTAACAATCAGATTCATGAACTTCCCGCCACCTTTGGCCGCCTCGAGAAGCTCGAAAAACTCAACGTGGAGGAGAACCCAATGGTGGTGCCGCCTAGAGAAGTGGTGAACGACGGGGTGGAAGCGGTAAAGATGTTCATGGCTAAGAGGTGGCTTGATTTGTTATTGGAGGAAGAAGAGAAAAGCAAGCGTGTTGAGAATGAGCCGGCACAAGGTGGTTGGTTGACTCGTAGCACCTCGTGGTTGTCCAGTGTGGCGGGAAGCGTTGGCGGATATTTGGGTGGCGGAGGGAACACGACGGTCGCAGACCCATATCTCAATCAGCAACTATGATTAGGTTACATCAAACTTTTCTTACATTGAAGATAAAAGTTTTTTCCTTTTTACTATGTGCGCTTTTCACTTCGACATCCTGAAAACATGTTAAAACGGGGTTTGACCAAAATAAGCTGGCTTCGTTTTAGATAAAAAAGTATCGGATTAGATACATGTCTTTTTTACGACGGCTAGTGACTAAACTTGAATTTGATTGTGTATAATGAAATCCAGATGACATTATAGTGGGTATATTGACTAGAAAAACCTATACTATATCAAAATCTGGTAAGATTTATTCTTTCAATCTTTTGAACTTGCTGTTAAGAATCTTTCTAATGGCTATTTTGACAAATCAGACACTTGGAAATTTATTTGATGATCTTAGACAAAATAAACTAAATAGTTACCAATAATTGTATATTTTTTTGAGGTGTATGCAAAATTCTGGTTTTCAAGTTTTTCCCTAAGTATCTATTTTCCGATGTGATTATAAGCCTACTGTGATGTTAGTTGTCGAAGAATACTAGAAATCATGTTGTGTATCCACTTGATTCCCATTGCAGATCAGTCGGTGCTTCCGTATGGCCATATTGCCTCGTTTCGCTTATCGTCAACAAAATGTACGTTTTGCAGATAAATGTTGTGCATATGTTTCATTGATTATACGCTCTTGGCCTGAGTATTAATATTAAAGAGTAGAAAACCTATGTTACATCTCAACCGTGTGTCGAATATCAATCATATAACAAAAGTGAGGTTGGATTGTCTTTAGTTCTAAGGGTATGTAAGATGGAGGGGGTGGTTGATCTACAACAGCGGCTAATTCACTGAAGAAGATGAACAATGATGTGGGGTACGGTGGGGCTTTTTGGTTAATATTAAACGGTCTCACATATTTTATTTTTATTAAAAATATTAAAGAGTATTTTAGTCGTTTCTTAAAGTCTTAACTGAAAATTTAACAGGCGCCCACTTAAGAGTCTACCCCTGACATGTTCAAGTAAACGATCAGCCCAAATATCTATACTATATAATAAAAGAAACCACTTTTGGGACACATGTCGTTTTATGAGGTGGTCTCACTTTAAATTTGTAGAAGATATTTTAATGATAAAAATAAAGATAAGTGATAAAATTAAAAGATTTTGATGATAAGAATAAGGATAACTGATAACCATATATTAATTAATAAAATTAAAAACTATATATTAACGTTTTTATTATTTATAAATATAAAGATAGTTTTAATTGTTTATATAAAAGTTTATAATCTTTATCTTTAATTACTATCTAATAACCGACGGGTCAGGTTATTTTAATATATGAAATTATACTTATTAAAAATAAAAATACTTTAATTGTATAAAAAAAAAGTTACAATTCACGTCATCACTCGACGTTAGCATCAAATAAAAAGAAAAAAGAAACAAAAATTCACATCACCACGGTTACCTATGAAATGGATGAAAAAAACCCTTAATTTTAATGAAAAATAAATGTTGAGTGATTTGATTAGAACACCTTTGAAACTTGATTGACCTAATTGGAACACTTTTAAAACTTGGTTACTATTCTACAAAGTTAACCCATAATATATAAAATTATATTTATTCAACCCGTGTAATACACGGGGTTATAACCTAGTGTAATTAATAAAACTTAGAGACCAAAACTATAATATTACCGTACTAATCTGTCGGGTTGAGTTATAATACAAAGTATTTAAAAATAAGAAGGGTAAGAAGCCACCATAGAGTGACAAGTGTCCTAGGAGAAATTAAATGGAAAGGGTAATTTTGTCTACAAGAGGAAAGGGAATATGCACATGCAAGTCACATGTTATTTCCCCCCAATTTTTAAACGTCCGTAACTTTTTTATACATCGTTTGTTTTTTAAAAAAATTATACCATAAAATCGAGCGTTTTTTATCTTTAATATGAGTACCATATTGTTATATTTTTCAAAATAAATTCAAAAACCCAGTTGCATATTACACAATGGATATGATGTAAAACACAATGTAAAGTAGATCAAAAACACAATCAATGACAACAGGTAAAGACACAATGGACAACATACTAAAACACAATGACCATAACGTATAACACAATGGCGATAACATATAACACAATAAGTATCAGACTAAATAAAAACACAATTGATGACAACAGATAAAAGACACAATTAATGACAGCAGATAAAAGACACAATGGAAAACAAACTAAAAACACAATACACAACAAACTAAAAACACAATGAACAAAGATAATAAAAAAATTGAACAAATTATTAAAACACAATGGACAACATATTAAAACACAATGAATAACATATTAAACACAATGACCTGAACTAATAACACAATTATAGAAAATCCAGATATAACATCATCTTCATTGTGTCATATATTGTGTTATAGGTTCTTATAAAAACGCAATGGATAGAACCCAAATTAACATTGTGTTATAGGTTTTGATAATAACACAATGGACATGATGTAAAACACAATCAATGACAACAGATAAAGACACAATGGACAACATACTAAAACACAATGACCATAACGTATAACACAATGGCAATCACATATAACACAATAAGTATCAGACTAAATAAAAACACAATTGATGACAACAGATAAAAGACACAATTAAAGACAACAGATAAAAGACACAATGGAGAGCAGATTAAGACACAATGGAAAACAAACTAAAAACACAATACACAACAAACTAAAACACAATGAACAAAGATAATAAAAAAATTGAACAAATTATTAAAACACAATGAATAACATATTAAACACAATGACCTGAACTAATAACACAATTTATAGAAAACCCAGATATAACACCATCTTCATTGTGTCATTTATTGTGTTATAGGTTCTTATAAAAACGCAATGGATAGAACCCAAATTAACATTTTGTTATACGTTTTGATAATAACACAATGTATAGAAACTCTACTAAACAAAACCCAGTTAAAAGACACAATGACCTGAACCTTTAACACAATGCAAAAAAACCCAGTAAAAATGAAATTTTTTATTTTATTTTTATATGATAATATGGTACTCATATTAAAGATAAAAAAAGGCTCGTTATTATGGTGAAATTTTTTTTTATAAAAAATGTCATACGAAAAAGTTATGGACGTTTTAAATCGATGGGGGAATTGGCATGTGCCTTGCATGAGGAAAGAGAAAATTCATAAATATAGGATTCCTTTTATGCCCTTCTATTATCTTCTTTTCCCTACAACTAATCTCAACCCTCCAAATCTAAGATCAATGGACTAGAATCCTTCTTACCCTTCTTATTTATTTTAGCCTTTGTATTTGATCCTAACCCCTAATCCGACCACCATGTGATTATTAACTCTTTTCGGATTGATCCCTAAAAAATTTTAGGCCTAAGCTTTTGAATGAGGTGAATCTAGACACAAGCTTGGCTCGTTTATACGTCCCCCCAAACCTTTGACCCATTAACAATTCTTTTACATATATTATATCGTTTATAAAGTTAGTAACGTCCGTAATTTTCTCCAATCCTTTTGATATTTTATTTTAGGTGCAAATTCCCAATATATGTCACTTTTCTAAACTTTGAAATCTTCTTCCATCATATCTCATCATCTTCTTTATTTATATACAAAGTACAAACTCATCACACAACTTCAAACATATTAAACAATCATAGTAGTTGCCACCTTTGCCAACTAGCCCATGTGCACCTTCACATGCCTTCAAATTCTTCCACTTCAACCATCATTCAAAACACAACATTCTTCCATTACATCTTCATCTCCAAATGATCTTTAACAAGTCAACAATCACTACATCATGCTTGTTCTTCATCCTTTCATGCTACATGTGGTTGTTGTCAACCAACATGTGGTCCGTTGTTCGGTTTGTAGGGGTGGTGTTGATTGTAGGGTTGGTGGTGGTGTTGGTGCGAACCACCATTGTGACGTGAATAACAGTGTTGGTGATGCTGAGATTTGCGGGGAAGCGCCGCCGTGTGTTGGTGGTGGAAGGGAGGAAGATTAGTGGTGATGTTGCCATGCATTTGTTGAAGGTTTTGGTTAAAGAAAGAAGTATTGTTGCGGTTGCTTGTGCTACTTTTTTGAGTTCAATGGCCATGGTTTGGGTTGCTTAGAAGTTAAAAGTCATGGTGATAAAGTGACCATATACTTTTGTTCGTATATATATATATGGATTTTAAATATCATCCTTCTATTTTGTTTTTGTAATCATAGGAGTGTAAAAAAAATACATACATAAATTCAGTTTTATACAATGTTTTAAAAACCGGTAAATACCGGCCGGTTATACCGGTTTTACCATTTCTAGATGTAAATCCGATACGAAACACCCCGGTAAAAAAGTGAAACGGCATAAAGTTTGTACCGGCGGTAAAATCCGGTATACCGGTTTGAAACGTAATACCGGTACCGGCCCAGAGTTATTTAGTTTGGGTTGTTACTTATTTTTATTATATATGTTACTTATCTTACGTAATTTTTATATATTATAATTGTTCGTAACTAAAAGTTCTTATTTAATACTGTATGAAACGAAAATAGTTGATGTATTCAACACTCAAATGGCTTAAACATATCATACACTTTCATTTAAAAGAGGTTGTTGGAAAATTGAATGATTTTAGATAATCTTTTGGATTATTTTTTATTATGAATTTACTTTTGGATTATCTTTTAATATGTAATCATGCAATTTTGTATTAACTTTTGAGTTGATGTTTTAATTTATGAAATTATAGAGGTAGCTAGTCAACCCGGTTGAACCATTCGGTACTACCTGGTTCAACCGGTTGAACCATTTTTTAGCATAATCTGGTTTGATTTAAAAACCGATTTTTAAAACATTGGTTTTATATTGTAATTAGGTTTCCATTATTGAGTTTTTTTTTCTTTTTAAATAATTAGGTTAACAAAGTGGTAGGGGTGTTTTTACCTCTTTATAAAACCTTCAACCAATTCAATTGTCCAAGTTGAAGCAAGTCACCATTTTGGTTTTGGTTCACGGTTTGGTTTTTGATGGTTTAACGTTTCGGTTTAGTTTGATTTGGATTTTCGAACCGGTTATATAACATTTATTATTACTTAGTTTTCTTTTTTTTAAATGTAGTTATGTAAATGTGTTATAATCATAAATCATCTTTACCATGATAAAATTCAACACAAATTAATGATTTTTAAAAGAAATCAGTTCAAACTATTAAAACCGAAACGCTAAAACGTCAAACCAATAAGACTGGCCAGTTCGGTCGAGCCACCCACTATCCAAATCTAGTTGGATTGTCGTTTCTCAAAAGTATAGTTAGTAGTTAAATTATTATATCTATACCCACGCTAATAGCACAGTTTTACGCCACCTAACCCGCAACGCGGGGGCTTAAGACTAGTTAGAATAATTGAAACAATAAATTAAATAAACATGACCCTAGAAAATTGATATGAGGCTGATACACCACCATCCATTTCAATCATTTAGGAAATAGAACTATTGAAGATATCAATCATTATATCTTCTATACAACGCATAGTAATATCCCGATTCTTCTCTATAATTGTAAAACTCCTCAATTTTAGATTTGTCAACTTATGCACAATTTGCTGTTTTAGGCCAATGATTTGTAGCTCATAGTAATATCCCAATTCTACTTTATTATTGTAAAACCCTTCAATTTTGGATGTGTCAATTTATGCAGAATTTGCTAATGAAATCATATTAATAACCATACTAAACATAATACATGTGACTGCAATTTTGGATGTCTCAGTTTTTGCACCATTTGCTAACTACAATTTGAAGGGTTACAAATATAATTTTTATTCATAAGAAGTGTATAAATACATGTCAATAATTTTGTAATTTGGATACATAAAAAGGTTAGGTAACCATATTTATGGCGTTGTATCTATCTATTAACCTTTATCAAATTAGGAATGGCACAATTCTAAAATGTGAAACTTACAAAAGACAATATAAGAAAAAAATTCTAGATTTTTTAGTTTAACATTGCTAAATTTGTGTTTAGAATGGTAAGTCTCGATTCAGTTGAGCTGAAATCGATTCATTTTCGGATTTTTTTTTTTTTTTTGAAAGGCTAAAACTTGCACAACATGAGAATTGAACCCCTAACCTCCTTCTGCCCTAAACTCTAACTCACCAGGGATATTCTCAAGTGAATATTCATTTTGGTTTATGCTTCAACATAGGAAAGAATCAAACTGGGAATCGTCACCTTACTCGACAAACTCTTGAATCTCGTCCTCACTTTGAATATTTTCTTGCTAACTTGAACAAGTGATAAATCATTTCTTACTCTAATGAGGCTAACACTTTCCGTCCTAGAAGAAGATCCCGCATCAACATTCCACTTATTCTCCACCTTTATATAGCTCTCTGCTCCGTCAAAATATTTTATTTATGACAAAGGACCTTTGGCCTATTGGTAACAAGGTGTTGAAAAAATGTGGTGAGGGTTAAAAATCGCGTGATGAACAAAAAAAAGGTGTAAGATTAGATAGTATGTTTGTGGTGTGTGTGAGTTTCACGTACCATAAAGAGATTATTATTATTTACTTCATTCCATAGTTTTATAGCTACAAGTTTGAAACTACAACTAATTTCCTAAACACCTCCATACAAATAAGAGTTCCAACTTTTATAACATTTCACATTTTCTACCTATAAATTATAATCACTAGGCCAATTAAACTCATATAATTAAAAGCTTAAATATATAAAAGAACGTCCCCAAATAAGATTATCAGTTTCCAACTATACCGTCGCTTGTTTTACTAAAACTATGTGTAATAGTTTAACTAAAAAAAAATGTATGTCAGGTCACTATCACGTATGTAGGGGGACTCTTACTAACTTTCCTTCAAAAGTGTGTAATGATTTAACTAAAAAAAGTGGGTGACGTGGCTTGATGTGATTGGCTAAAATATTTTTCACTCTCATTCACACATAAAACCCTCACACCCGTTACAACTATGGCGCTCGAGCCATGGCGCCCCCTAGGGCCGGTGTTTGGCACCAACATGCTAAGGTGTAAGTTGGCGCCAACCCACTACATATAGTCTAAGCATACACCGATAGACTAGTGTAAAATTAGTTTAATCCGTGTTATAATGTTATTATATAAACGTGAATACTTTTTATTGCAATAATCAGCAACGATAGGCCCCTTATATGGGTTAAAAGCCTCGGGTTTTGCAAAGTGATATATGCCTTTATTGGATTTAGTTTTTGGAATTTTATAGACTAATTATATACAACCAAATCTGCCACTTGTTGGACTCAAAATTCTTGTGTAACATGAATTCTATTCAAAGTTCTTGTTTCTATGGGCATGAAAGTGAATCTTAAACGAGACAAACATGATAAAAAAAACTATACCTTACCCGAATACACAAAAACCAATCGGGAAACAAATTTCTATTCATCAGACCTTACAGAGGACGTTCGAAATATGTTTCTAAGGCTATTCTTGCTCTCCTTTTTTCTCTTTCCAACTTTACCCTTACTCGACTCATTAAACTCGTTTTCCAACAATAACCCTCTCTCAAGCCGTCTTGAAACCGACACAATTTCATAAGAATCCCAAAGTGATTGCTTGAAATCCCAACTCGTCGAAAGCCCATAATTGTGCTTGGTGTTTCGTGTTGGTTTGGTCATTGCTTCTTGCTTAAACCAAGTGGGCTTTTTCTTGAAGTTGAGACGACGTGCGTCAAATTCATTGGAGTCGGATGGGGGCGATGTGGTGGTGGTGTGACCGAGCCATGCTTGTGCCACCGCCTTGACGATTTCGAGCTCTTGTTCTTCGGGTTGTTCAATGTTTTTCTTCATAGTGTTTTGGAGTAGTAATAAGGTTTGAAAAGGTTTGTTTGGGGGCCATGGTTATGGCTATATTTTTCCTATCTTTTGGACAGAATGAGAGCCTCACATGATTGAATTTAAAAGAAGATAAATGTCACAAAATCAATGCCCATAAAATGGTGTAGCTTATAGGTTAGCCCCACAACTTCAAATGTATGGAAAATATGAAGGCCACGTCATTGTATTCGAAATCTCAACTTAAAATATATTAAAAATAAAGAAAAGTCAAGGGAATGTATGATGAGAAATAACCATATAACGGTCTTCTTCTACTCATTAAATAGTTGATTTTTTTAGCTGGGGATTAATTATAAAAAAAATTCAGATTAATTCTAACATGTAATAAGAAGAGTATTTGGGTATAAGATTAATTATAAAAAAAAAATTCATTGGTTTTGGGTGTGCAATGAGATAAGTATTTCGATATGAGATTAATTATAAAACTTTTGGTGGGTTTAGAAGTTAGAACTGGTATGATATGAAGTGATACCAGCCCATGACTGATGGCTTGAAACCATAGTTATCGATAGTGAATCGAGATGAATAGTGACATACTACCTATATGCTACGTAGCGATAGCGATGAAATATCGTGTTTAGCGATAAGGTAGTAGATAATTCAAAAAATAAAAAAAAACAGCAATTTATAATTTATATATGTTCTTATAATATTAATTTTATACTTTTTATGTATAAATTAAAAAGTTTAAGGACCAAATGTAAACTACTGAAGATAGAGGGGTTTAATGTTTAAATACACAAACTACTTTTACACCTTTTAATGAAGATAGAGGGGTTTAATGTTTAAGTACACAAACTACTTTTACACCTTTTAAGTAAAAAAAATACAAGTTTTAAGGACTGAATGTAAACCAGTGAAAGATAGAGGGGTTAAATGTTTAAATACCTAAACTTATTTAAACCCTAAAAGCCTAAAACACTCGTATACGCAGCCGCTCTTTTTTTCCCTTCTTCTTGGTTTCCGGCTGAAAATAGCATCGTTGCCTGAATTTTTCGCCGAAATTCGCGTCGGAAGTCGCTATATCGTCGCTATTTGATCGATATGTACCTTGTGGCGGCATATGGCCGCCACGCCACGCTATAGCGGCCGTCATAGACGCTATTGATAACTATCCTTGAAACCAATCACGTACCCGTTTACAACTTTAAAGCCATATACAATAAAATATTATATGATTTTAAAAAAAAATAGGATTTTAACTTTATTGAGAACTTGAAACTATGATAAATATAGTATCGTTGTAAATGTAATCGAGTTTTTGATATTTTTAAGTTGCTTTTTGTGTGAGTTCAAGGTAAGATTTCAGGTTACACGGGTAGTTTTTAACTTCAAAAGAATGAAGCCCGCAAACAGAAATGAACAGGAACCCAACATACAGTGGCGAAGCTTGACCCGAATGACGCGAGGGGGGGGGGGGGTCGAAAACATATATACCAAAAAATTTCTATACGAAAACTACATATATAACACTACTGAGCGAAATGTTCGGGGGTTACCCCCCCCCCCCCCCCCTTTCTATACTTCGCCCCTACCAACATATATGAAAAATGAGTATGAGACACAGTTTTACACTCGGGCAAAGCCGCAAAAGACATCGAATACTAATCCCTGGTTTTAACTCAAACCTTTAGATAATAAAATGAACCAAATACATAAATATTATTACAAGTAAACACAAGTCACAACTATGCCTCAATAATTGGCTGCATATAAGTAAACACAATTATGCCTCAATAATTGGCTGCATATAAGTAAACACAATTATGCCTCAATAATTGGCTGCATATAAGTAAACACAACTATGCCTCAATAATGCACTGCATAATTCATGTCTAAATATAACTTTGTGAAGATATACAAATTATTTGAATTCAAAAATTATGCAACCAACTTCTACTTCTACATCATTCATACACCAAATCATTGAACAGACCCAAAAATACTAGAAATCGATTTGTGTTTACGAACATGAGGCGGGGACTTGAACAACAAATCTTTAGCCTCAAGTTCTCTACCTTCATCTAACAAGCTCTGAAACATGTTTTGGTACGCTGAAACCGCAGGGCTTTGTTTAAAACTTGAAGTTTTCAAGAACTCCAAAGCATTATCAACCGATCCATATTTCGAAACATACCCGATAAACGCCTCAGAAAACGGTGGGTAGTCGTGTTTTTTCATCAACCTTAAAAGCTCCAAAGATTCATCAAACTTGTTCTCAGATAACAGATTTTGAATCAGATTTTTGTAAGTTGCTTGCCATGGTTTCACCCCACCACCCTTGACCATTTCGGTTAGTAGTTCATACGCGCTGATGGTTTTCTTTTGACCCAAAAACGCGTTTATTAAAACGTCCAAAAGATCTGCGTCGGCTTCACATCCTTTCTCTACCATGTTCGCTAAAAAGATAACCGCTTTATCAACTTCATTGGCGGAACAATGTCCTTGAATGAGAATCGTCCACGTTTTGACGTCGGGGATGCACGCGTTTTGTTCCATTACGTCGATCACGTTTGCGGCTTCTTCTAGCTTTCGGGCTTTACAAAGCCCAAAGATCAACTGGCTGTAGGTTATGTTATTGGGCGCGTATCCTGCATCTTTCATCGCTAACACAATCTTTTCGGCTTCTTCAAACTGACCCACGCTCGTTAACGATCTATGAATACCGTCATAAACGTTCTTCGAAAGAGAGTTACCCTTGGATTCAAATTTCTTCACCACGCGAAACACAAGATCCAAATTAGGTGAACTACTACCCGCGATGGTTCGTAAAAGCACACCGCAATCTTGACCCGATGGCGTGTACGGACTATCCATCATACGCTCGTAAAGCTCAACCGCGTCTTCCAACATCTTCCGTTTTTGAAACAATCTCGTAATCTTTAAATACGTATCGAGATCCATCTCATACCCATCCCTTTTCATTTCACCAAACACGTTCCAAAACTCTTGGATCGATTCCTCTCGCCCAAGAACGCGCAAAATCGCATTGTACGTAACCGCATTATGCTCAAACTCGAAATTCTCACTAACCCATTTGAAAAACCCTAATGCCTTCAAAGGGTATGTTCTTAACCCCTTCAAAACCCGAAGAACAAAATTATCTGAAACCTTAAACCCGAAATCCATCCGTTTCAACCTCTCCTCAACCCCATTTCCCCAACCCGAATCATCCGATTCGACCACAACACCAACAACTTCCTTAACAACATCATCAACAACATTACCTTTCGCCATAGAATTAACAAATTTCGTAAAAACCGAAACCTCACTAACCATATTCAACTTCTTAAAATCCCTAACAATCAACAAATAAGCCTGATCATCAACAAACAACCCCTGTTCTTTCATCCTATGAACCATAACCCAAAACTGTTTAATCGAATCTTTATTCGCATAAACCCGAAGCATCAAGCTATAAATTTGGGAACTTGGTTCAAACCCTGATTGACCCACAACAAAATTAAAGAAATTGGATGATTTTTGAGGGTCTTTGGATAGTTTCTTCAACACATATATTACAGATTCATGGGAAAAATTGGGTCTTGAATTTAACAATTGTTGTTCAAGATTGTTAGACCAGTTTTGGGATACTATGAGATCAAGGGTTTGTTGTGGGTTTGAAGAAAAGAAGAGTTTTGTGTGGTGAAATGGGTGTGAGTGAGTTGTTATTACCTGGTGGGCTCTGGTGAGTTGGGTTGAGTAGAGCGAGTTGGCGAGTCGGAGTGAACTCAGTAGTCTTTTTGTTGGATTCATGGCTGCTGCGATTGAAGGTGGAGAAAGGGGGTGAAGGGTTATTGAGGGTTTTGACTTTTGAGGTTTGACTGATGAGATATGGGTCGAGTCGGGTTCGGGTTTGGCCCATGTTTTTTGTAGGCCCAATAACTCGAATAAACTTTTATATGCAATGATACTACAAACCATATAACACTTAGCACCCCACACCACAGACAGAAATAATTTAAGTCTAGATCATAGTTATCAAATTGTAAAACTCATATATCAAATTGTATCATAGTTAACTTATATTAACCTCATATATAAATCTTCTATATCATAGTTATCAAATTGTAAAACTCATATATCAAGTCAAATTTTTATTCACGAAAGACTTCACAAAGTAATATATTAACTTATATTAACCTCGGCCGATACTGAACAAACATTTTTATAACATATATGTAAGTTCCCTATGTAGAAGTCGAGGTACTCTTGCATAATAAAGTATCATACAAGATCGTTTGTTATACACATACACAAGTGATGACAAGATCCCCACCAACATAGTCCAAAATCTAGGCCTTGTCTTTATCAAGGGAATAACATCCACCTAAAATCACACACCACATATGTTTGGTCTAAGTAAATACAAGAATCTTTAAATACCCTTTAAATAATATCATACAAAATAATTGGAAAAATTAATAAATTTTGTGTGTAAGTGTAACACCCTAAAAACAGGTTTGGTAATCAAACTACGTTAATATTAAAGAGCGGGTAAAATACCGTTAGAGGTAAAAGTTAACCTGTGAACTAAATAACTAGGAACACATTAACCTAGTTAGTAACATGTAAATAAGCAATAAAACAATGAGTTGTAGCTTTATATAATCAAAACTAAACTTGAGGGACCAAAACTATTAAAAAGGAAAGTTGTGTTTTAAAGATAAATAAATTAAAACACAACACACATATAGTGTGTGTGTGTAGGTCGATCATCAGGAGACCAAACAAGGGTAAACCCTTGTTCATCCAAGAATCATCAAATTGAAAGGGGAATTGGACCTCAAATTCGTTCATGAACGCATATTAACGATCACCTAGACAAGGGGGTCATAAGGTATGTTTAAAAACCTAGATTTGGTGAAAGTTATAACTTGAGACAAATATAATACTTGCAATAGATTGTTGGATGATGATCTGAGGATGAAATTAGGTGTAGATGTATGCTTAATTTCGTTAGACAAAAGGAAATTATGAAATAATTGATGTAAGGTTACTTGTAAGTGATTAACAAGTAGATTATGAAGTGGGTTTTGATAATATGATTGAGTTGATGATATATCTAGGTTTATAATCATCATAAATGATAGTAATAGGAAGATATTTGAACAATCAATGAGTTTTAGTTCATGTTCATACTTACCATGAATTGGGTTTCGTATAACATGATGAAATTGATGTTATGCTCATGATTAATAGATGCTTGAAATCATCATGTGTATGTGTATGTTTAAAGCCTTTGGCTAAATTTGATGTTGGGTAAAATTTTATACATATGATGCAATGGGTTGTTTCATGATGATGAAACAATCCTAAGTTATTGTCTAATAATTGATAGATTAGCATACAATGATTATTGTTTTGGTAAAAAATTACCGAATCAATTAAGTGATCAAATTTGTTTGTGAGTTAGTGGGCTAATGATGTTTGCAAAAGATATGTTAAATTGATGGTTTATGAAAACAGTTTCAGGATATAGCCTGAGGATATCAAACTATATCAATAATCAAACAATGAGCAGTAAATGTAAAAGTTGACACAAGATGTACGAGGAAAACCCTTGATCAATCTAGATCTCCGGCATAAAACCTCGGGAGCTGACAATCGTCGGCTGCCTTGTTCTTCTTATTGCTTGAAATAACCGGATACAACTTCGGGATAATGCTCGTAACAGCTCTAAGTGTTACAGTGATTGTGAAGTGTGAGTGAGTGTTAATTGCAGAAATAGCAAGTGATCGATGATTGTACGAGATTGTGTGTTCAAAATTGTGTGTCTAACCACTGATCCGACACCCCCTTTTATAGTTACAAAAAATAACTAACTATCCTAGAATTCCGGGATGCTGTTAAAACCTCTTAACATACCCCTAAACGTCCTAAAATATACCCCGTATACGAGAAACAAGCCTAAAATACCTTAACATTTATAAAAATCAAATAAAACAAATAAATAGGGTGTCTAGCGGCCCGCGACGGGTGAGACCAAAGGTCTCGCGGGGCGCGACGACCCCTGCTTGCTCGGCATATAAGTAAGCCACGTGTCCTAACTCGTGGCAAGTCTACTCCCTTGACTCGACAGACCTAAACCCTAGCTATGGCGGCTCACGGCCCGCGACAGGCTTAGCCTGGGGCGTCGCGAGGCGCGACGGAGTGGCTGATCAGCCTATAAAAGGAGTCGAGAGCCTCATAATTCGATGTTCAAAACTTTCTTTTCTCTCTCAACATATAGTAGATATATTACTCGGGTATTATACCTCTAAAAAGCGAAGCTCTGCCTCGTTGTAAGTATTATAACCCTATTTGTTACCCTACACGATTGATTTAGGGCTCCGTAACGCATGTAAGGCTTTGCCAGACTCAGTCGTTGGAGTTCTATCTCGTGTTACACCCGATTGATCTAGGACTCCGTAATGCATGTCAAGGCTCTGTCTGACTCAGTCATTGGAGTTCTGTCTCGAGTTGTACGGTTAATGTGATTTGGGTTATTTTACTAACACGTGTGCATTGTTTAATTTTAATAAATAATAACCAGAAGATTTACCAGGAAGCTTTAATTTTACCTAAGTAGACAATGTGAGTACATCTTACTTTTTGTCACCTTTTCTTTACCAAACCTCAAATGTTTTCAATTATACTTAACAATGATTGAGTCTATGTATTCTACAATTACTGCTGGTATGTTGGGGTTTTGTATATATTATTTGAATCCATTACTATTGGACAAAGAGTTAGCCAATGAGTAACATGACCCACAAGTCAGGTGTTGACAGTACTGAATGAGTACTGTGTAGATATAAACAATGTAATCGCTCTCAATACTGTAAAGTTATAAAAACTGTTTTGATTAAACTGGGATGCACTCGCCAGTATTTCTTGCTGATAAAACCTTTTTAAAACGTGTTTCAGGTAACTTAATGTGAAGCTAATAGAAGCCAATTGGAGAGCAGTGAAGGCTTGGAAAAGTGGCTATAAAAGTTACCTAAATAAAAAGAGTTTTGTTTTCAATAAACTAGGGTTTACCCCTATAAATGTATTGTAATAAAAACTTAGGTTTTATCACACTTATTATTATAAAAAGTTTGGTGTTTAACTCTGATAAAAATATTTCCTAACTACGGTCCTGATGAATAAATTCCGCAGCCAAATTAATAAACACCGATACCACCCGCTCTGCGTGCCGCGGCCGCCCGCCTCCCGGGGCAGGGGTTGGGGGCTGCGACACCATATGACCATTGTAGACTTCTTCTTCAGCTCCAACATTCTTCTTCCAACCGTCTTGAGCGAGTCTTTAGGAAGACAAAGCCCATACATCCGTTGGTACCTTGCAGCCAAAGAAAATCGTTAGTGGCGAGTAGGATACCCCTGCAGGATGTTACCAATATCCTGGTTCAGTATCCTGGTCGCAGTATCCAATATATATAATATCAGGATATGTCTTTGGAATATAGGTTCGAAATTCCACCCACAACAATTGTCCCCAAAATATAACTGTTGGGATCCTTTGATCCAAACGGGTATATTTTTCTTCGTGTTACCCGATGCTCTCAATGGGATGTAGATGTTGATTTGACATGGTGCAACTTCCAATGCGATATTTACTCATTGCTATCTATTATTCCCCTATATCTTCTCCTTTCTTTCTTGATAGTTATCAGATTATCTCAGAATTCTCAAGTACTTTTTTCTTCCTTCTCTCATTATTTTCTCTGTTTTCTTACCTAGTTTCTTTATGGCCACACGGACTCGATCACGCACTGGTGACTCCATCCCGACTTTCGTCAATCAAAATCTTCTCAAGAACCCTGAGAAGGAAGTATGTTCCTTTGATAACGCCGACATTGTTGCTCTAAGGGCCTCCAGCGCCTTCCCCAATCGAGCGATCATCCAGCCGTTTGATCGGAATCTCCGATCGGATGTGTCATCCGACGAGTGGATCTGCTTCTTAGCCTACCCTTTCTCTCTGGGCCTTCGATATCCTTTTCCCGAGTTTATCATGCAGTTCTTTTGCTTTGGATGATAAATGGTTTTGTTAATTCAGATATTAAAAATGATTATGGTTTGGTTAACTTATAGACTTTAGACGTAGCTAATTAATTCAATTATTATATATTTGCTCAAACAAAATATTACATTTTTTTATAAAGGAACAGAACTTACTAAAATAGTTACTCTACTAGTTATTGTACCTTTAGAATAATTAATCTATTATATAAAATAGAGTAAAGTACAATTTCAGTCCCTAAGGTTTACACCCAATCTCAGGTTCAGTTCTCATTTCAAAAATTCAACACTCCAGTCCCTCACGTTTTCAATTGCTCATAATCAAGACCCTCCCACTAACTTTCTTCAGTTGACCGTTAGATTATTTAACGCCGTGAAGGGTAGTTTGGTCATTTCACCAAAAACTGACCCTTTTCACACCTTTTAACCCTCTAGTTTCCCAAAGAAGCACCAAATCACTCCCTCTCTCCTCCAAAACTGGTGAACAGTGATTCTCCGGCAAATCACACAAATAACTCCGATCGTTGAAAACATGAGGCAATACGCAATAATTTTGATGACAATCCACGTTGTTAGTAAGACATTGTGTAAATTTTACTTAAATTCATTGATTTCGTTATGCGTGCCATGTATATAATCTGAAATGTGGGTCGGTTTTCATCAAATTCTAGTTGGAATTCACGTGCAAGTGACCCGACGCACAATCCGGATCCAATACCGGGTTCTATTGAGGACTAGAAGGGGGTTCAGGATTGAGCTCTGTTTCAACCGACGAGGATGATGACAGGGGGGGGTGCTTGGTTTGCTGTACGTATTATATCTAACTATGAGGATAAGTATAACACTTTAAAGGGTTGATTTTGGACTGATCCTGATCATTTTTGGGTTTTTGAAGTTTATGATCAGGATTCACGCTTTTGTGATGTTCATTAGGATGCTAATTAAACTGTTCTTGATGCTAATGGTAGTCTTTAATGGTTAAATGAAAGTGTTAATGATGATTATTCTACTCTGTTTGAGGTTATTAAACAGGGTGTGACTTATAAAGTGGATGATAATGACTTTGATAAGCTTAGTTGTGTTTGGTTGTCAAACATGATTCTAAAGTTGGGTTAGAATCAATTGTGTTTTCTATGTTATGCATCAGGATCATGTCAGACATATTTTGATTAGATTACATGCACTTGAATATGACTAATGCATATTATGTTTTCAATGCACATAATCAGTTGTGTTGTGCATTAGGATGATGTCAGTACCATCTTCATTAGATTACATATAAGTTGAATAGTTGTTGCACATTAAGTTTTGAATTCACATAAGCCTTTGAACATGAATTGCACAATTGGACTTTCATATAAGTTGAATAGTTGCTGCACATTAAGTTTTAAATGCACATAAGCCTTTGAACATGAAATGCACAATTGAATTTACATATTAGTTAAATACTTGTTGCTGTGACAACTGGCACAAAACCGATATTTTCTTTACTATTTTATTAATTATTTATTTCCTTCAATTATGTGCTTAAACGTCAACATTATATGCTTGCTTGCTTTACATATGAATTCATGCATGTTTTATACTTCAATTATCGCATTGTGCATTACATTAACTGTTGTGTCGACACGACTAGTAAACTCACTGGTAAGACAAACTGTGACAGCACAGCCTCAGCATGCAGATAAACGATAGATTTAGGGCCTAGATGTAGGTCTAACATCAAAATACATTAAAACCCATGTGTAGGAACAAGGGTTAACATAAACACTTTCCGGAAGCTAAAACAAGCACTAAAAAACTGCCCGAAACGCACCTAAAATTCAGAATTCGGCAGAAAATCAGCAAAATTAGCATTTTAACACTAAAATAATATGCAGAATTTATGTTTTAGTATCCAGAATAACTTGTAAAGTGTTGGGAATGAAAACTGTCACAAAAGGTACTTCATACCTAGTAAAACCGCACTATTTAACACTTTAACGAACCGATAACCTTGTTAAACAGGGTGTGACTTATAAAGTGGATGATAATGACTTTGATAATGTGTAACAACTGATGTTTTACAAATTAGAATGTACTCGCCAGTATTTCTTGCTGATAAAACCTTTTTAAAATGCGTTTCAGGTAACTTAATGTGAAGCCAATAGAAGACAGCTGGAGAGCACTAAAGGCTTAAAGTTGTGGCTATAAAAGTTACCAAATAAGAAAAGGAGTTTATGTTTTCAATAATTAGGGTTTATCCCTACATATGTATTGTCTAATGAAACTTGGATTTTATCCCAATTATTATTATAAAAGTTTGGTGTTTAACTCTGATAAAAATATTTCCTAACTACGGTTCTGATGTATTCCGCTGCCAAATTAATAAACACCGATACCACTGATCTGAATCTCGCGGCACCCGCTCCCAGGGTAGGGGTCGGGGGCTGCGACACGCTCTTTGGTGGTGTTCAAGAGATAATCTTTGATGAGGCCCACAAGTCAAGATACTCGGTCCACCCAGGATCAGACAAAATGTATCAAGACTTGAAGGAATACTATTGGTGGCCGAATCTCAAGAACGACGTTGCTGCTTATGTTGGAAAATGCCTAACCTGCGCTAAGGTTAAAGCTGAGTATCATAAACCATCAAGTCTACTGCAACAACCGGAAATACCTATGTGGAAGTGGGAACAAATATCGATGGAGTTTATAACAAAGTTGCCCAGGACCCCTAGAGGGCATGATATGATATGGGTAATAGTTAATTGATTGAAAAAGTCTGTACACTTCCTACCGATATGAGAAAAAGATAGCACAGGAAAGCTTGCTGAGTTATACATTAAGGAAATTGTGGCACGTCATGGAGTGCCTATTTCGATAATTTCTGACAGAGGTGGACGTTTTGTATCAAGCATCTGGTAATCCTTCCAAGAGGCCTTTGGATCTCAATTGGATCTAAGCACGGCCTTCCATCCGTAAACAGACGGCCAGAGCGAACTGACCATGCAAACCCTTGAAGACATGCTTCGAGCATGTGTAATGGATCTAGTCGGCAGCTGGGATACTCACCTACCCTTGGTCGAGTTTTCCTATAATAACAGCTATCATACGAGCATAAAAGCCGCACCGTTCGAAGCTCTTTATGGCCGCAAGTGTCGCTCACCGTTGTGTTGGGCAGAAGCCAGAGATAGACAGTTGATTGGTCCCAAACTTGTTCAAGAAACGACTGACAAAATCATTCAGATCCGAGACCGTATCAAGGCGGCTCGTGATCGACAAAAGAGCTACGCCGATCGAAGACGGAAAGCTTTAGACTTCGAGGTATGAGACAAAGTTTTACTAAAAGTCTCACCTTGGAAGGGTGAAGCAAGGTTCGGGAAATGTGGAAAGTTGAATCCACGATACATTGGACCGTTCAAGATTTTAGAAAAGATTGATACCGTAGCGTACAAACTAGAGTTACCGGAGGAACTGAATGGTGTACATGATATGTTCCATGTGTCAAACCTCAAAAAAAGTCCGACCCAGGAAACAGTTATCATCCCTGCGGATGAGGTACATATCGACGACAAACTCCGATTCACGGAAGAGCCTATTGAGGTGATGGACTGGAGAGTCCAGAAAACAAGGAGAAGTCATATAAAACTGGTTAAGGTACGTTGGAACTCTCGACACGGGCCCGAGTATACTTGGGAGCGTGAGGATCAGTTCAAAGCTAAGTACCCCCACCTATTCAAGGAAGCTCCTGCGAGAGATGACTAAACTTGAATTTCCGAGACATAATTCTTTTAACGGGGGGAGACTGTGACAGCTGGCACAAAACCAGTAATTCTCCTACTATTTTATTAATTATTTATTTACTGCAATTATGTGCTTAAACGTCAACATTATATGCTTATTTGCTTTACATATGAATTCATGCATGTTTTATACTTCAATTATCGCATTGTGCATTACATTAAGCGTTGCGTCGAAATGACTAGTAAACTCACAGGTAAGACAAGTTGTGATAGCACAGCCTCATCATGCAGATAAACGACAGATTTAGGGCCTAGATGTAGGTCCAACATCAAAATACATTAAAACCCAAGTGTAGGAACAAGGGTTAACATAAACACTTTCCGGAAGCTAAAACAAGCACTAAAAAACTGTCTGAAACGCACCTAAAATGCAGAATTCTGCAGAAAATCAGCAAAATCAGCATTTTAACACTAAAATAACATGCATAATTTATGTTTTAGTGTCCAGAATAACTTGTAAAGTGTCGGGAAGGAAAACTGTCACAAAAGGTACTTCATACCTTGTAAAACTGCACTATTTAGCACTTTAACGAACCGATAACCGGACACTACCCAAAACACGAAAAATAGACTAGAAGCATTGTTTGTATGATTTAAAGCTAGTTATAGTGATAAAACACCTTAAAATCAAAGAAACACATAAACACACTTAACTTCATCATAAACCCCCTAACTTACATCTATAACCTTTAACTTCCAAAATTTTACACTTAACCCTCTTTGGTAACCGGCCCCAAAGTGGCCCCACTCCCTTTCCATTATAATATTCACATGTGTGTGCTAGATATTGAACATAAAGACCCTTGGATAATCTAGTGTTGGAAAGTTATAAAGAAAACCATAAGGTTAACAAACATTATCATCTTCATCATTTTTCAAACTCCAACTTTCTCTCCTCCCTCTCTACACCTTACGACCAATAACCACCACCCACACGTCTTCATTTTCAATCATCTTACAACCATTCCAAGCTTATACAAAGGTGAAGGAAGGTGATCTAAGGAAGCTACAAGTGATAGAAGTTGAAGGACCTTCTTGTAGAGCTTTTAACCACTCATCTTCATCATTCTTCATCTTCTTCTTGTTTATGCCACTTCCCTAGCCACTAGAGCTAGTAGTATGCCTTCTAAACACTATTTTACTTCATGCTATTTGTAGGTACAAGTCACACCAACAAAGAACCTAAACTTTAAAAGATGGTAACATGAATATCTAACATAATCTAAGTGAAAATTAAATGAGTTGTTTTGAAGTTGTTTGATGTATGTTATGAAGTTGTGAATCTTGAATCTTGTGTTTATGTTTAGATCCATCAAGTGAAAGCTTGTTAGAAGCTTAGATCTAACAAGTTTAAGCATGGATCTTGAAAGATCCATGGTTAAACTTGAAGATGAACATGAAAAGTCTTTATGTAAACATGAAAAATGGTTTTTAAAGTATGATTCTTATGATCTTGAAGTAACATAGTTTATGGATGGTTAAGTTATGAGATTTAGCTTCATAAAAAGTTCATGAAAAAGTCTTCAAGAAGCTTATTTTTAAAAGAACCAAGTATGTTAAGTGTAAAACTCAAAGACTACATGCTTTTACAAAATAATCAAGTTCATCCTAGTGTTTAACATGATGATATTAGTGTATGTAACTTGTGATGTTGTTGAAAATTGAGTTTTGGTGAAGAAAAGAAAATAAACACTGGTTTGAAAACATGGGAAACCTCCATTTTTAGAGGAAACTATGTCCAAATTTTTATAAAATTTTGACACTTAGAAAAATATAAGTTTTGGTGAAACTTATTCCCCAAAAATTCACCTAAAAATATTTACTAAAGTTTCCTAATTTTTATACAAAATTACAAGTCAAGAAATAAGATTTTCTTCAAGGTTAAAATCAATATCAAGTATGTATAACTTTAGGGAAAATATATATATCTAGTGAACACCAAATTTTGTGCTAAGTGTATATTATATGTAGTATTGTATTAGGAACTTGAAAAATACATTAAATACTCCCAACGAGTATAATTACCAAAACACACACAAAAATATACAAGGAATTATTTATAAATATATATATACAAGAATTACCCATAAAAAAGGGGTATTTGGACAAGAACAAAATATATATTAATATAAATATATTCCTCAAAACATATGGACTTGGACTAATATTGGACATTTTTGGACATTAATATATATTTGGACAAATATATATAATTATTACCAAGTAATGAGAATTATACAAAAATCGGGTAAAAGACAAAAATAAATATATATATTTAACAAACATAACCGAATATATATATTTCAAACAAACCTTAAAAATATATTATTTTTAAGAAATATAAATCTGGAAAGTATTAAAAATAAAAAAATTGATTTGACAAATAAAGTAAAATACACAAGTATCTACATAAAAAATACATGTAGACTTCCCTAAGTGTACTTACATAAAAATAATATTGAAAATATTATTTAACAAAATACTTATATTTATTTTTGAAAAATAATATAAGTAACATATTTTGGATAAGTTAAAAATATAGATTATTTTTAACACTTATCGTTTATCAACACCTACATAAACAAATATATATATATTTTTGGGAATAAAATATATATATATTTTTGGGAATAAAATATATATTTACAAGTGAACGATACAAATTCAAATTACAATAACGCGACGAACGGGCGAGACCCGACAACCAAGGGCACGACCCTCGCAAATGATGAACTTATACAAAACAAATGCATAACTTAAGATGGTGACTTGCACTTAGTGAATTACAAGTCTAGTGATTAACGTACATAGAACACATATAGGTTGTGACTCCTACAAGACAAGCCCGGGGAAGTTTATGACGCAGGATACGCAAATCAGTGAGTTCATTTCCCCATTTTCTAAACATTTTCTTGTTTTCTAAACGTTGGGAAAAATACATGTACTTTGGTATGTTAGAACAAAACTAAGGAATGGCACAATAAGATCATGTCACGAATAGGGTGAGACTTAAGCACCATTAATCAACTATATACCTAGAACGCGGAACAAAATGTTAGATCTGATGGGTTTCAGGCAGCCACACTCTTGGCCACGTTTTTACCACGAGTACTTTAGTGTCTCTAGTCGTAAATCGACAGAAAAATGCCTATGGTTTGGATGCTTCCTATGTCGTTACATATGTTAATGGCCTGGCAAACCATTAGCGATCTCGATTTACTTACATTTACAGAATACATTTTTCAAGTACGTTTATACAATGACATACCATGATTCTTACAACACTTACTCATATGTTTTACACAAACTGCATGAATTCACACCAACTTTCATTGACAATTTTCAAAACTTACATGTATTTCAGGGAACTAAGTGGATGTGCGCGCGGTCTCTTTGCTCAAGAATGTTGTTTATGTTTCAAGTTATCATGTGTCTTTGCTCCGTTGCCACTTTTGCTGAATTTGTTGGTTATATTCCGCCTCCTAGCGGAGATATTGCAAACAAAACCTTGATCATTGTTATGAAATGAAATTGTAAACTTTTTAAACAATTATCTTATGTTGTGTTGTAAACGTTAAACCTAACTTTTGTTTTAGGATGTTAAACTATGAAAGGCAATTCGGAGTTATTTTTAATCGTGTAGAATGTTTACTTATCGTATGCAATGAGAACCTTTCAGGATCACACCTCGTGCTTCCACCTTAGAAAGGGGTGTGACAGATTGGTATCAGAGCTTCGTTTGCAGTAAACCAGGATTCTTTCTCGAGTCTAGTCTACAATCCTAGGATCCTCTCATGAAAACAATTTTTACAAAAGTTTTCATTGCATGAAAATTTCCACGACATCCACTACATAAACTTGTTTAAAAAAAAAACCAACCAAGGACACTACGTGGCTTAGGGTGCACAGAAGTAGCACGTATACTCAACTAGGGACTACTTGCAACAATATGTATAACTATATATTAATTAAGTAATGATAATTAATATATGTACGTATACCATAATTTTTAGAGTTAAATGCTTGGTTGGTCCCTGTGGTTTGCAAAAATTTCACACTTGGTCCCAATGGTTTACTAATTACACTCGTGGTCCCAAAACTTGTCAAAAGTGCACTCGCTTGGTCCCCAGCCCTAACTTAAGTTAAATTTCTCTGGTAAAACCCCTCACATGCTATGCACACGAGGGTAATTTGGTCTTTTCACCTCGAGCCCATTATAAAAACCACCTTATATTCTCTTTTCCCTCAATAATAACGACCGTCTTCTTCATGGAACCCTAGATTTCCTCCTGTCTCCCATGTTTCTCCTGGAACCATAGAAGATGGCAACCTGTCGATGTGGAAAGTTAGCCATTGTTCGAACATCATGGACCGACAACAACCCAGGACGTCGATTCTATTCATGTCCATCACCGGTAAGCAATAGCTTTCATTAATCGATGTTGTATTTGGTTTGAATTTTTGAATTGTTTGATGTGACAGGATGTCACGTGTCCTAGATTTGTTGGTTGGGTTGACCCGCCAATGTGCCCACGAGCTGTTCACATCATTCCAGGGCTACTTCGAGCAAGAAACAGGGCGGATCAAGAAAGGGATGAACTTCGGACTGAACTAAGATGGAAGAACAAGCTGATTTTAGTACTGTTGTTTCTGTTAGGGTTACAGTTTGCAATGTTTTTAGCTTGAGTGTAATGTTATTGTGAATTATGTAATTTGACCAAATACTACTTGAATGAAATTGGTCGATTTTGGGTGTTCAAAGGTATTGTTAATGAAGTGCAAAAGCGATACGGATGACCATTGTTAATAAAGTGCAAAAGCGATACGGATGACCATTTAATACCCAACAAACCTAATAAAGACACAACAAACCTAATTAATAAAGACACAACAACCATAATAAACACACTCAACTGCCAAAGCTATTTATTACCCTGCCATAGCTGATTACCCAAGCAACCATAATAAAGACACTCAACAACCATAATAAAGACAACCAAAATGGACATAAGCATACTGATTAACATGTCAAACATAATAGACAACCAAAATGGTGGCATAAACATAAGCCACAATAGTTAAACATGTCAAACATAAATGACCAATGTATTGTTTATAGCATACGGCTGATTAACATAACCAAATATAATATAAATGCAGCCCTTCAAAAGCATCCAACCTATTCTTCAGCTGCAGAACCACCAGCAGAACCACCAGCAGCTACCTCATCGTTTGCAGAACCACCTTCAGTTGCCTTTCCTTTCTTTGGCTCCTTACAGCTTCATGAATTATGCCCCTTCACATTGCATTTCTTACAGGTTACAGTCCCACCCTTTCTTGTCAGCTTACCTTTCTTCTCCATGGCATCTTCAACCTCCACTTGGTCTCTTCTCCTCTTTTTCTTTGGCCTGCCAGCTTGTTTGTGGTGAAGTGGAGGGGTCAATGTTGTTGGAACTGGTGATATTGGCCAGAGTTTGGGACCATTGATGGGACCAACCTTGTAGGCATAAGCCTTTTTCCAAGTGTCCAGATAGTAGCATGGATGGACCCAATCCTCAGGTGGCCCAACCTGTTGTTTGTGTGCAGCCATATCCCAGTTAACAACTACAACATGCTTACATGGTATTCCAGAAATTTCCCACCTCCTACATGTGCAAACGTTTTATTCGACATTCACAACATACTGCCCAAGAGTCCCTTGTACCTGCCACCTACTATCACCACACCATTTCACAGTGCATTGGGCTGCAGCCTTCTTGATCTCATCTAAAATCTCTGTTATCTTTGGTGTGAGGGGGCCTTTACACTGATGTTGCACCTTCATCACATTGACTATTCTCTTCATCAAATACTCCCTAAGATATTCCAAGCATGAAATGATTGGCTTTTCCCTCCCTTCAACAGTTTTGGCATTTAAAACTTCGCACATGTTGTTCAGTAGAGCATCAGATTGTGCCCAACCTACACATTGATAACCAATAAAGCAATGTTTAAAGTGATAAATAAATTTGTACTTAATTTGAGATGTGGTCTAGTGTTTGTGTATATTACCTGTGAAGTGAGATCTAGACCAATGCTTTGGTGGAATTTGTGCCAACCAGTTGTATGCTTCCTCATTGAACTTCTTCAACTCTTCCATTTTTCCCTAAACTCAGGTACTATTACACAAGAACATGAGTCAATAAAGACATAACAATCTTTACCTAACTAATGAATCAACAAGTTACCTGTTCTGGCAGTTGCACATGCCCATAAGCAATCTTTAAAGCCTTTCCCCTCCATTTTAACTTCATATTTTGGTGAATATGCCTAAGGCAAAACCTGTGTTCTGCAGCAGGGAATACCTTTTCAAGTGCATGAATAAGGCCCTAAAATTAACACCCAAAATAGTAAACATGTTAAAATTCAAACCAATAAATCAACATAATTATAAACAGTGGATCAGAAATTGCATAGGCTAACCTTTTGTCTATCAGAAATGAAGGTAAACCTTGAGTTGTTTTGTAATGCTAGATCATCTTTGAGACATTCTAGAAACCATGTCCAGGAATCCTTGTTCTCTGCTTCTGCAATTGCATAGGCCAGTGGATAGAGTCCATTGTTGGAATCCAAGCCTACTGCAACTAATACCTGACCATTTGTAGTGGAAAATGATGCTACGACTAGAGGATACCAGGGCACCCTGCCCACATGTAACAAGTGCAAGCGTCACCATGAGGGAGCTTGTCGCATTCTAAAGTGCGATAAATGTGGAAAATTGTGTCACCGTACCGAAGACTGTTGGGGAAGAGGAAATGGAGGCGGTAATAGAAATGGAAATGGGAACCGAAATGGTAATGGTGCTGGTAATGGAAACGGTAACGGAAATGGCAATGGCAATAGTAATGGTAATCGAAATGGAAATGGAAACGGGCGAAATTAAGGATGTTATGGTTGTGGTAGTAATGAACACTTCAAGAAAGATTGCCCAAAGGAGAACAAAACTCAAGCTCGAGCATTTGTCATAGGAGCAAGGAACGCCTGCGAAGACCCTAATGTGGTCACCGGTACGTTTCTCGTTAACAACCACTTTGCATCCATACTATTTGAAACCGGTGTCGATTTTAGTTTCATGTATGTGGAATTTAAACATATGCTTGGAGTTGAATCTAGTAGATTTCATATTCCTTATTCCATAGAATTAGCTGATGGTAAACTTGTTGAATCGTGCGAAGTTGTTAGAGGATGTACATTGGAACTTGGTGGACGAAGATTTAGCATCGATCTTTTGCCTGTCTAGTTGGGTAGCTTTGATGTTGTAGTTGGCATAGATTGGCTATCCAAGAATAGAGCCGAAGTCCTTTGTCATGAGAAAATCATTCGCATCCCTCTAAAAAATGATGAAACACTCATAGTACATGGGGAGAAGCGCGACACACCCCTGCGAATCATTAACTGCATCAAGGCCCAAAAATGCTTGCGAAAAGGATGCGTTGCCTTTTTGGCTCATGTGGTAGATAAGAAGGTGGAGGAACCAAAGCTTGAAGATACTCCCGTAGTAAAAGATTTCCCTGAAGGCTTCCCCAAAGACTTGTCGGGATTACCTCCGTAGAGACAAGTCGAGTTCCATATTGACTTGGTCCCGGGAGCCACACCCGTGGCCAAGGCACCTTATCGACTTGCGCCATCCGAGATGCAAGAGTTATCCACACAACTCCAGGAGTTGTTGGATAAAGGATTCATAAGGCTAAGCTTCTCGCCTTGGGGAGCTCCAGTGTTGTTCGTGAAGAAAAAGGATGGAACTTTTCAAATGTGCATCAATTATAGAGAGTTGAATAAACTCACAGTCAAGAATCGGTATCCATTACCGAGGATTGACGATTTATTCGACCAATTAAAAGGATCAAGCTATTACTCCAAGATTGACCTTCAATCTGGCTATCATCAGTTGAGGATACAGGAAGAAAGCATACCCAAGAAAGCGTTCAAGACTCGTTATGGGCACTACGAGTTCCTCGTGATGCCGTTTGGACTGACAAACACACCGGCTGTATTTATGGACTTGATGAATTGTGTTTGCAAGCCATATCTCGATAAATTTGTGATAGTATTTATCGATGATATTCTAATCTATTCATGAACAAAGAAAGAGCATGAACAACATCTGAGAACCATTCTGGAACTGTTGAAGAAGGAAAAGCTTTATGCGAAGTTCTCAAAGTGCGAATTTTGGATTCGCGAGGTACAGTTCCTTGGTCATGTAGTAAACGAGAATGGTATTCATGTAGAACCGCCAAATATTGAAGCAATAAAAAATTGGGAAGCGCCCAAAACTCTGACCGAAGTACGGCAATTTATGGGACTAGCGGGCTATTACCGACGATTTATTGAGAATTTTTCTAAAATTGCTCAGACGCTCACTTCCCTTACACAGAAAGACAGGAAGTTTGACTGGGAAGACAAACAGGAGGAAGCCTTTCAATTACTCAAAGATAAACTATGCGATGCACGGATCCTATCACTACCCGAAGGTACTGATGACTTCGTGGTATACTGCGACATTTTGCGTCAAGGTTTGGGTTACGTGCTCATGCAACGCCAAAAGGTCATCGGATATGCATCACGACAATTGAAGGTTCATGAGAAGAATTATACCACCCACGACCTGGAACTAGGCGCGGTGGTGTTTGCTTTGAAAATTTGGCGGCATTATTTGTATGGTACCCGCTGTACTATCTTCACATACCACAATTGCAACACATATTTAATCAGAATGAATTAAATATGCGACATCGACGATGGGTTGAGTTGCTGAACGATTATGATTGTGAGATTAAGTACCACCCTGGAAAGGCGAATATAATAGCAGACGCCTTGAGTCGAAAAGGAAGGATTAAAACTTTAAGGGTTCGAGCTTTGGAGATGACTGATGCGTGTCTAGCGTTATATGTTTTTATGTATATTTTTAGCCCTTTTTAACACTTTAGTCAAGTTTTAAATTTATAAAACACGATATTCTACTAACACTAAACACACATATGGGCAAGTGCACCCATTGTGAGCGTAGTATAGTGTTGGTAAGATACCGAGGTCGTCCAAGGACACAAGAGCTTTTAATACCGGTTTATCCTCAACGTCTAATCAAATCAAAATTTTGGAAAAAGGTTTAAACATGAAAATAAAAAACTAAAAATGCTGAAAATAGAAATAAAATAAAAACAGATAGACAAGATGAATCACTTGGATCCGGCTCGCCTTTAGTGTAACCTTTGATGTTTTCCGCACTTTTGCACTTTTTAAGAGATTATCTTAGTTATAGTAGTAGGCCCCTCTTTTTAAGGTGATGCTACTGTCAACCCAGTAGTTTGAGTCAGCAAGGATACAATCCTAAAGGGTTGGATTATTGAAAGATAATTAATTAAGTTATTAATGCGTAATGTGGTAGGCCCCTCTTTTGAAGGCGACGTTACCCTCGGCTAAGTGGTTTGACTCAGCAGGGATACAATCCCAAGTAGCCGGGTTAATGTATTAATAGTAGTTAACATATGAGGGGATCCAGCCATTCGCACCCCCGCCATCCAATACCAGTGGGTATTGAAGGAGGTCCTAGTAAGCTTGACCCAGGTCCTTGCAGGATCTATAGACTGAACAAGGCAAGAACCTTACCAAACCATTCCCTTAACCCCCGACCAGGTAGCCAACATATCTATATATAGACCGTAGAGATATGAATGGTGTAAATCTTTTATTTTATATAGACAGTAAAATAACGCCAAGACACCACAGACAAATGATAAGGAAGTTTCACCTTCAACATAAGAAACTAGTTATTAAAGTCATTAATACAAAACCAAATAAAAAGTGCGAAAATATTAAAAAACAAAAGTATTACACTAAATGCTTGTCTTCACTAAGTGATGTAAGAGACTTAGGCAAACATGGCCTTTGATTGTCAAGAACTCTTACTATCAATCTTGGATCCCGAGACTACTACACACACTCTATGATGGATGATGGATGATGGTGGTGGATGTGGGTGATGCGATGGTGGTGGAGTGTGGGTGAAGTGGGAGAGAGGTGGTTTGTCAAGGGATGCCTTTGAAGTGAACCAAGCACCCCTATTTATAGCCTGCACAGAAGCCCGGACAAGGCCCGGTGTCCGGTGGGTACGGCCCCGTGTCCATCCACTTTCTCTTTCTTCATTAATTGCAGTTTGTCTGTATTAGCTCCACACGCCCCAGTGTCCGCTGGGCACGACCCCGTGTGCATAAGCGTATCTGTACTATCAAGATTTGATTGGATTCTGTGAATCTTAGCGTTGACCACGGTCGTGTTGGACTGGGCACGCCCCCGTGTTGGGAAATAGAAGCTTCTACAACTATGTCTTTTCTGCAGACACCTGAGCACGCCCCCGTGTCCGCTGGGCACGAGGCGTGTTCAGCCTTCTGGTTTCTTTGTTTTTGCTTGGGAAGATGCTGTCGAGGGGTCGGGATTGCCACGTTTATTCCTTTTCTTGTAATTATGTTAGATTTCGCTGCATATTTGCTTATTTTGTTCATTTACGCTCATTTAATCCTGAAAATATAAAAGGAAGACAAAATCACACTTTTTCCAACATTAGTACTAAAAAAGAGTTAGTTTTATGCCTCTTTTGATGTAATTTATATGTTGCATTTTACACACATCAAATACCCCCATACTTGAATCTTTGCTTGTCCTCAAGCAAAACTCTTTTTAATGTGGCTTACACACCCAAATGGAATGGTAGAAGAGAACTTTTGGGCTTGTATTTGAGTGTCGGGATTCCAAGATCTTTATTTAGGCTTTATTTTTATGTTATTTACAATCCTATTCGTTATGATTTATTTAGAACGTTGCATAAGAGAAATTACTTATTTGGGCATAGCACGCCTCTTTAAAATTCCATTTATATACAAGTTCACATACCTCGTGGGAGATCACTCAACACTCGGCCGAAGATGTATTTTTGTGAAACACTCGAGACCGGCATGGAACTTACTTCTACCATATGCTTGCCAAGCAATCAATCCTCCTCCTTTTTAACTAAAAACCTTTGTAAATATCAAGAGGACTTGGGGAAGGGTTAGGCTTGGGTTAAAGGTAGGTGGTTTTGGGTTAGTGGTTACTAGAAAAGGGAGAAAGACGTAAAAAGCATCGGTTTTCGTAAAACTTTTTATTTTTGTGACTTTTTATTAAAATGAAGCATTTTCATACAAAGTTTCTTTTTGGGGAACTTGTTTGTTTATTGCTATACTTCATATATTTGGTTTTTTATAAGGAATGTCCACGGAAACCGAGCTTTTTACTAAAATAAAGGTTTAAAATAAAAAAAGGGTTTTTAGTGGTAAAGTGTGTTTGTTTTGTGCGTTTAGAAATGAAAAGGTTTAGGCTCAAAGGGGTTAACTAGGGGGATTTTGGGTAGGTGGTAAAAAAAATAATGGTGTTGAAAAGAAAAAGGGCTAGTCCTAATGCCTCCATCATTTACTTACTTGGGTTTAAGTTGGTAAGGACCGGGAATGCATCGTTATGGCAAGTTCTAGGGTCATAAGTAACCAAGCGGCTATTCACACAAGAAACGAAAGATGAGCATTTAGTTTAAAGATGTGTATTTGTATGCTAAACAAAGGCTCAAAACTCACTTTTTGTGGGAATGGGTTTTTAATGTGATCAAGTATATATAATCAAATTTTAACTAGATTTGTCATGCCGTTTCATAATTTTCTTATGTTGGTTCTTTTTATCACGACGCTATCGGTTGTAAATTTGTAAAAATATAACCTTTTTAGAACTTGTTATTCCCAAATTATACCAAGACAAGTAAAAAAAATGAAAAGTTTTTGAAAAAATTTGAGGTGTTTAGCGGTTCCAATAGAGTTTTGTGTAAGGCTTGTAACTAGGACTTGCAAAATTCAAGGTTTTAGCATCCCCCCCACACTTAAATTACACATTGTCCTCAATGTGTCCCAAAAATAAGTTTTTAGGTTGATTGAATGTGTAAAAAGGTGTTAAAAAGCAAAATTTTATGTTACTGGCATCTGGACACGGGCCCGTGCTGACCGGGCACGGCCCCGTGTTCAGATTGCTAGTATCAAAAAGTAACAGAAGGCTGGGCACGGGGTCGTGTTCAGCGAACACGCCCCGTGTTAAGTTACCTGAACTGGGCGTTTTTCTACAGACTATTGAGCACGGGGCATGTTGGCTGAGCACGGCCCGTGCTGAACTTGTTGTAATGAAGAAAGTTTGTCGGGAGGCTCTGTTTTTGTGCATGGGGCGTGGGTTTAAGCTTCCCTTAGTATCCTTCACCATCCCGAGTGTGTTTTATTCCTGAAAAGTAAAGTTAAACTAGAAAACATAAAAGTTAATCTAAACTAAAACTAAGGATAGTTCCGCGGAATGCCCCCGTGGTGCGCCACGTTTATAAGGGTCCTTGGCTAGACCAGCCTTATCAGGTGGTTCTGGCTCATCTTCAATTAGGGGGTCGTCATTGCCAATTGGATATTTCATTGATCGCTCAAGATCGACACATTTTTTAAATGCCCCTAATTGAATTGATAGATTGTTGTACTTCCGATTCTTCAAGGCTTCGTGGGTTTTTACAAAAGGTCGTCCCAACACTAGAGGAGCGTCATCAAGGATGACAAAGTTGGTTGGGATTACCATTTGATTTGTTTGGACCAAGACATCCTCAACTACCCCCATTGATTTTATTATTTTCCGATTAGATAGCAAAATGGGTATTTGAAGTGGAGAAAAATCACCAATACTTAATTTTTCGAAAATGTAGTTTGGCATTATATTAACACAAATATCTTTATCATTTGTAACATTACTAATAAAGGAATTTTGAAAAAAACATGGAACCGGTGTAATGTTAATTTCAAATGGATCTTCTTTTATTAGCGTGGTTTGATCATTTGTTAACTTAATGCTTACCGTTTCGTCAATTTTAGTGTTAGTGTTTAACTCTTTTAAAAACTTTGCATGAATGGGTACTAAACAATGATTTTTGAAATAAGGTGACAAGAGATTAATTTCTTTAAAATTAGACTCTTCTTGAATTTTAACGTTGTCGGACTCACCTTTTTCGTTGTTTAACCCATGTGTCGGCTTTTCAGTTACTTGTTCTTCCATTTTTACATTTTCAACTATCTCTTCCCTATTACAAGTTAATTCTTCCCTTGCGCGGGATTCCTCTTCCCTTGCGCGGGATTCATTTATGCAGCGCTCGATAGTTTTAATGTGTTCTATTATCTTATCGGCTATGTGGGTGATAGAGTAAGGATCTGGATCCTCAAAGCTTGAATTAGAAAGTTCGATCCTTGGTTCCTCATAATGCTCATATAAGGTAGATGGTTCGCACCATTGTTCCTCATAGTAAGCATATGATGGATAAGGGTCGTAACCTTGTTCTTCATAATACTCATATGAGGTGGGTTGTTCACGCCATGGTTCCTCATAGTAAGTATTTGAAGGTGGAGGCTCATATCTTGGTTCCTCAAAGTATGAGTATGAAGGCTCATACCTTGGTTCATCAAAATATGAGTATGAGGGAGAAGGTTCATACCTTGGGTCTTCATAGGATGTATATGAAGTGGACGACTCGTACCTGGGCTCCTCATAGTAGTTGTATGAAGTGGATGGTTCAAAGAGGTCACAATATTGTACCAAGTTAGGGTTACCACAAATGGTGCAATAGTCTTCCCTATAATCATCCTCCTCATAGTGGTAGTTGTAATCTCCTGAGTATTGACCCATAAGAATCACTCAGCAGATCACAACAGAGTCTCGGGACCAGAAAAAAAAATGAAAATGGAAACAGAGGCTGGACACGGCCCCGTGTTCAGTTAGCACGACCCGTGTTCAGGTTCTGTATCTGGGCGTTTTAATAAAAGTAACTGGTTTTATGTAGCACGGGGGCGTGTTAAGTGAGCACGACCTCGTGTTAATACTCTGTATCTGGGAGTTTTAAAAAAAATGTGCAGCACGGCCCTGTGTTCAGTCTACTGTAAATGCAAAAACTAACTAAAATGCAAAAAAATGCGCGCGATTAAAAAGGTTTTGAAAAACTAATTAGGCCATCGATTTTAAGCTTTCTTAAAATCCTTGTGTCCCCGGCAACGGCACCAAAAACTTGATGCGTGTGTAGCGTTATATGTTTTTATGTATATTTTTAGCCATTTTTAACGCTTTAGTCAAGTTTTAAATTTATAAAACACGATATTCTACTAACACTAAACACACATATGGGCAAGTGCACCCATCGTGAGCATAGTATAGCGTTGGTAAGATACCGAGGTCGTCCAAGGACACAAGAGCTTTTAATACCGGTTTATCCTCAACGTCTAATCAAATCAAAATTTTGGAAAAAAGTTTAAACATGAAAATAAAAAACTAAAAATGCTGAAAATAAAAATAAAATAAAAACAGATAGACAAGATGAATCACTTGGATCCGACTCGTCTTTAGTGTAACCTTTGATGTTTTCCGCACTTTTGCACTTTTTAAGAGATTATCTTAGTTATAGTTGTAGGCCCCTCTTTTGAAGGTGACGTTACCCTCAACCCAGTAGTTTGAGTCAGCAAGGATAGAATCCTAAAGGGTTGGATTATTGAAAGATAATTAATTAATTTATTAATGCGTAATGTGGTAGGCCCTTCTTTTGAAGGTTACGTTACCCTCGGCTAAGTGGTTTGAGTCAGCAGGGATACAATCCCAAGTAGCCGGGTTAATGTATTAATAGCAGTTTACATATGAGGGGATCAAGCCATTCGCACCCCCGCCATCCAATACCAGTGGGTATTGAAGGAGGTCCTAGTAAGCTTGACCCAGGTCCTTGCAGGATCTATACACTGAACAAGGCAAGAACCTTACCAAACCATGCCCTTAACCCCCGACCAGGTAGCCAACATATCTCTATATAGACCGTAGAGATATGAATGGTGTAAATCTTTTATTTTATATAGACAGTAAAATAACGCAAAGACACCACGGACAAATGATAAGGAAGTTTCACCTTCAACATAAGAAACTAGTTATTAAAGTCATTAATACAAAAGCAAATAAAAAGTGCGAAAAGATTAAAAAACAAAAGTATTACACTAAATGCTTGTCTTCACCAAGTGATGTAAGAGACTTAGGCAAACATGGGCTTTGATTGTCAAGAACTCTTATTATCAATCTTGGATCCCGAGACTACTACACACACTCTATGATGGATGATGGATGATGGTGGTGGATGTGGGTGTTGTGATGGTGGTGGAGTGTGGGTGAAGTGGGAGAGAGGTGGTTTGTCAAGGGATGCCTTTGAAGTGAACCAAGCACCCCTATTTATAGCATGCACAGAAGCCCGGACACGGCCCCATGTCTGGTGGGCATGGCCCTGTGTCCATCCACTTTCTCTTTCTTCATTAATTGCAGTTTGTCTGTATTAGCTCCACACGCCTCCGTGTCCGCTGGGCACGGACTCGTGTGCAGAAGCGTATCTGTACTATCAAGATTTGCTTGGATTCTGCGAATCTTAGCGTTGAACACGGCCGTGTTGAGCTGGGCACGCCCCCTTTTTGGGAAATAGAAGCTTCTACAACTTTGTCTTTTCTGCAGACACCTGAGCACGCCCCCATGTCCGCTGGGCACGAGGCGTGTTCAGCCTTCTGGTTTCTTTGTTTTTGCTTGGGAAGATTCTGTCGAGGGGTCGGGCATGCCACATTTATTCCTTTTCTTGTAATTATGTTTGATTTCGCTGCATATTTGCTTCTTTTGTTCATTTACGCTCATTTAATCCTGAAAATACAAAAGGAAGACAAAAGCACACTTTTTCCAACATTAGTACTAAAAAGGGTTAGTTTTATGCCTCTTTTGATGTAATTTATATGTTGCATTTTACACACATCAAATACCGCCACACTTGAATCTTTGCTTGTTCTCAAGCAAAACTCTTTTTAATGTGGCTTACACACCCAAATGGAATGGGTAGAAGAGAAGTTTTGGGCTTGTCTTTGAGTGTCGGGATTCCAAGATCTTTATTTAGGCTTTATTTTTATGTTATTTACAATCTTATTCGTTATGATTTATTTAGAACGTTTCATAAGAGAAATTACTTATTTGGGCATAACACGCCTCTTTAAAATTCCATCTATATACAAGTTCACATACCTTTGGGTCTGTCGCGGGGCGCGACACTCAGTTACTTACGGAGCATCTGTGCAGCCATGTGTCCTAACGCGTGTTGAAGCTATCCGGTTAAGTAGACAAGGCTAGGGCCTAGTCTACTAGCCTCGCGGACCGCGAAAGAAGAAGAAGGGGGCGTCACGGGCAGCGAGCCGCCCTTCGGCCAGGCTATATAAGGAGGCCTCTGGCCTCAGTTTACATTCGTTCATTTTCTGAATCCTCTCTCAATCTTTAAGCAATTATAATACTCGGGTAGTATACCCCTTAAAAAGCGAAGCTCTGCCTCGTTTTAAGTATTATAACCCCTGATCACGTATCTGTAACCCTACCGATTGATCTAGGTTTCTGTAACGCACGTCAAGGTTTTGCCTGACTCAGTCGTTGGAGTCCTGTCTCGTGTTACACCCGATTGATCTAGGACTCCGTAATGCATGTCAAGGCTCTGCCTGACTCAGTCATTGGAGTTCTGTCTCGAGTTGTACGGTTAATGTGATTTGGGTTATTTTACTAACACGTGTGCATTGTTTAATTTAATAGATAATGACCAGGAGAATCACCAGGAAGCTCTAGTAGTATCACCTAAGTCAACAATGTGAGTCATTCTCTTTTTCTACCAAATTGTTTTACTAAAACCTCAAATGTTTTCAATTACAATTACAGTGATTAAGTCTTTGTAATTCTACAATTGCTGCCAGTATTATGGGGTTTGTATACAGTACTTGATGACCTTCACAATTGGGCACAGGTATCCAATGTGTGATATGACCATAGTCACAGATCCGTCGAGTGACACGTATTGAACGAGTAATTGTGTAGATATAAACGTTGTAATCGCCCTTAATACTGTAATGTGTAACAACTGATGTTTTACAAATTAGAATGTACTCGCAAGTATTTCTTGCTGATAAAACCTTTTTAAAATGCGTTTCATGTAACTTAATGTGAAGCCAATAGAAGCCAGCTGGAGAGCACTGAAGGCTTAAAGTTGTGCTATAAAAGTTACCAAATAAGAAAACGAGTTTATGTTTTCAATAATTAGGGTTTATCCCTACAAATGTATTGTCAAATGAAACTTAGATTTTATCCCAATTATTATTATAAAAGTTTGGTGTTTAACTCTGATAAAAATATTTCCTAACTACGGTCCTGATGTATTCCGCTGCCAAATTAATAAACACCGATACCACTGACCTGAATCTCGTGGCGCCCACTCCCGGGGTAAAACTTTATTTAATTGCCAATTAACAATTACCAGTTTTACCCATTTTATCCTTGAATATTTACAATGTTCCTTTTTATAACCATTTATACAATCACATTCGTCGATGTGATTATTACTTTTCTCAATTTGAATCTTTATTGAGAATACTTACTTGGATGATTACTTTCGTCCAAGTTTATATTTAAACTATATTCAGTTATTGTCTTATTATTCACGACTTTGAATAATACATATCTCTACTGAATTTCTCTTGGAAACGTCATCCTGGATAGGAATCCTATCCAGGTTTTCCAAGTTTTACCTTCTATATACAACTGTCATTCGCTATGTGTTTGTTGCATATTTCTAGTTATACTATAAGTTTAAGACGTGTACCTTGTAGATACTCCCCTGATAAACTTTCCTTGTTGTTTGATCTCTCATTCGAGATCGTTTCTCGAATCATGTGTTTATCGTGTATGACTTACTTGTCATACTTCAGACTATTTCTTTATCGTATCGATAATTCTTTAAACTCTCGTCATCTTCCAATGTGAGGTTCCTTCAACTTAAAACATTTACAAATATTAGTAACTTTGATCTTTATAAGCGCCTGTATTATAATACAAGGCTTTCTACGACACGTGTTAACACACATAATTCTTTTAACTATATTGGTCTTTTATCGCTTTCTTTGGGGTAACGTGTTTTATACGATAACCCTATGTGTTGTTTTCAACACTTTATATGCTAGACCGTTAATATACAAAATAACTTACCGGATTTTGCAATCAAGTCTCGAACCAAACACTTTACTCCTTAACCTGGAGCTCTGATTACCAACTTGTAAGACCCTTAGTCCATTTATACGATTATCATAAGAGTTTCGACTATAATAGTGTATTTAAGATTAAACATACACTTAAAAATACGAGTTTGTTAAAACATTTTAATGAATAAAACATTTTAACGTTTTGTAGGTAAATTCGCCGTTTAAAACATGACGACGAAACATATAGCCGAAGCTTGAATCTTCATTGTGTTCGGTTTCTCGATGAGTTTGATCGTCCTCCGGTACTTTACATAATCCCTACATTTCAAAAGACATGAAACGAGTTAGTCATTCGGTGTTTATATCATTTCCGAACAAGTTTGTGCGTCCAAACACTCAAAATTTATCAGTTATGAGCGTTTAAAACTTGTTTATATAAGTTCCTAAGTCCAAACTGATCAACAACAAAAATTTTCCAGGTATTGAGGTGGTCGTGTGCCGCGACACCATCCTCCAAAACCTGTCGCGTGCCTCGACCATGATGAGCTTAGGCTGTCGCATGACGCGAGGTCTTAATTTCGACAACAAGTTTGGTTCAGGTCTGCATATTTCCCAGCCAAACTTAGTTTTACGAAAACTGCCATAATTAAGTCGTTATTGATCCGTTTTACGATCCGTTTCTTCCTACGTGATCGTAAATTGATTCTCCATAATATGGAGTTAAAATCCGACACCCGGATTAACAAAATGTTAGACTTTTAAGCCTTCGGCTTAAATTGTAGTCAATAACTTTTGACCAGTTTATGTATTAATCAAACAAACATGTTTGTTTGATCCCCATTTCTCATGAACCTTATATTTTCGATATTGTCTATCATATTAGGTTCAAATCCCGGGTTTATATACATTATTAAACCCGTTTTTACTTAAATGCTTATTTTGACCCGTTAAGGGTATTTAAGCATTTTTCCGCATAATTCATGCTCATTTACTTCTAGCATTTTATTTCCACATTATTTATCAATCGATCTTCCACCGCAACTATATTTACGACGGATTTAATGTGGTGATTTATATATTCCGAGTTTTTACCCCTCGGATCGTTATTTTACGGCAAGACTCCTATAGAGTCATTTGACCAAAGGTTTACATCTTTCGATTTTTATACTTATTCTAAGTATTTATTTAATCATAAAACTTGTTTCCAAACAACCTTTAAATGTTGTTTGCTCAATTTAGCTTACAAGGGCATTTTGGTCCATTTTAGCATTTCATTTAAAATGAAGGACTTTTGAAAGCATGTTTAATTCAAAATCCCTCTTTTTAGCTATGATTTGGTTTGAAAAGTCATTATTTTTTCAAATCACAATGACCATCATTTAAATCATTCGGTTTACTCATTAAAGTAACCAAATGTCTGTTTTGACTTCATTTAACTCTCAATGAACAATTCGTTCTAAATGAGTAGTTAACCAATTACACATACGTGGCTCGGATCAATATCCCGTTTCGATACCTTGCCTTAATAGCCACTAAGCAATAGCGATGTAAATATCCATTCGATATTTATTCCTATAATCATACAACTTGACAAACCATTAGTCGATATTGTCAAAGGGTGCTATTTTCACCTTTTGACCCGTTTGGTCTAAATGACCGTGTATCTTTGCGAGATGGTATTTATTTTCATCTCGTCTACATGACTCGCTCCGGTTTACATCGTACAGTCATTTTATTTATAAACCATTTCTTAACTCTTTTGACCCATTATGGCTTACGCCATAAAGTGTCTTTCACAAACTAACGGTTATCGTCAACGTGTGATCGAATTACCGTTTTACCCTTATTATTTGTATTGATTTACCTTATAAGGTAATCATTCAAAACTTGTTATTTATTAGTTATTGCATGACTAAATAATCTTATTAACTCTTTTTAACCATTCAACATGGTTTATCATTATTGTCTTTTGTTTCGAACCGCACATGTCATGTCGAAACATCATAAATCAAATATGATTATTTTTATTATTCATAACCTATAAAACCAATAGGTATTAAATAAAAGGTGTAAGCTTTGACTTACCTAGCATCCAGATTATGCTTTTCCTTTATTCTTGATTCGTTTGACCCGCTTCCTTCCCAAGCTTTCACCTAGCTTGTCAAGCGTCAAACTATCATTGTAAGTTGTAAGATGGTTAGACTAGTCATAATCATTCACGACTATTCCATCCTACGATCTTTATGCCGAAATTATCATTCGATCATATAAAAGGTCATTTTGACTTTAAAAAGTCAAACTGCCTATTGACAAAAGTAATTACACGATGTAGCTTAACTACTCGTTTTAAAACTTTTCTACAATACGGTTAGCATCCTTATTATGCTACCGTTTTAACTACTGATGAATTCAAGTTATTGTAATCGAATTTCATTTGATTAACACATGATGATATCTAACATCATTTTAATCATAATATATCATCATTTTCATTTTATCATACTAATCAAATTCCTAGCAAGTATGATCATTGATGTGTGTAAAATGCAACATATAAATTACATCAAATGAGGCATAAAACTAACCCTTTTTTAGTTCTAATGTTGGAAAAAGGGTGCTTTTGTCTTCCTTTTATATTTTCAGGACCAAATAAGCTTAAATGAACAAAAGAAACAAATATGCAGCAAAAACTGACATAAATACAAGAAAAGGAATAAACGTGGCATGATCGACCCCTCGATAGCATCTTCCCAAGCAAAAACAAGAGAACAGAAGGCTGACCACGGCCCCGTGCCCAGCGGACACAGGGGTGTGGCCAGAAGCCTGCAGAAAAGACAAAGCTATAGAAGCTTCTATTCCCAGCACGGGGGCGTGCCCAACTCAAAACGGGCCGTGGTCAAAGCTAAGATTCACAGAATCTTGCAAATCTTGATAGTACAGATACGCTTCTGCACACGGGGCCGTGCCTAGTGAACACGGGGCGTGTGGTGCCTAATACAGACAATTGCAATTAATGAAGAAAGAGAAAAAGGATGGACACGGGGTCGTGCCCAATGGACACGGGGCCGTGTCCGGGCTTCTGTGCAGGCTATAAATAGGGGTGCTTGGTTCACTTCAAAGGCATCCCTTGGCAAACCACCTCTCTCCCACTTCACCCACACTCCACCACCACTACAACACCCACATCCACCACCATCATCTATCATCCACCTTAGAGTGTGTGTAGTAGTCTTGGGATCCAAGATTGATAGTAAGAGTTCTTGACAATCAAAGGCCATGTTTGCCTAAGTCTCTTACATCACTTGGTGAAGACAAGCATTTAATGTAATACTTTTGATATTTAATCTTTTCACACTTTTTATTTGGTTTTGTATTAATGACTTTAATAACTAGTTTCTTATGTTGAAGGTGAAACTTCCTTATCATTTGTCTGTGGTGTCTTGGCGTTATTTTACTATCTATATAAAATAAAATATTTTCACCATTCATATCTCTACGGTCTATATAGAGATATGTTGGCTACCTGGTCGGGGGTTAAGGGAATGGTTTGGTAAGGTTCTTGCCTTGTTCAGCGTATAGATCCTGCAAGGACCTGGGTCAAGCTTACTAGGACCTCCTTCAATACCCACTGGTATTGGATGGCGGGGGTGCGAATGGCTTGATCCCCTCATATGTAAACTACTATTAATACATTAACCCGGCTACTTGGGATTGTATCCCTGCTGACTCAAACCACTTAGCCGAGGGTAACGTCACCTTCAAAATAGGGGCCTACCACATTACGCATTAATAACTTAATTAATTATCTTTCAATATTCCGACCCTTTGGGATTGTATCCTTGCTGACTCAAACCACTTGGTTGAGGGTAACGTCACCTTCAAAAGAGGGGCCTACTACTCTAACTAAGATAATATCTTAAAAAGTGCAAAAGTGCGGAAATCATCAAAGGTTACATTAAAGGCGAGTCGGATCCAAGTGATTCATCTTGTCTATATGTTTTTATTTTTATTTTATCTTTTCAGCATTTTTGTTTTTTTTCATGCTTAAATTTTTTTCTAAAACTTTTGATTTGATTAGATGTTGAGGATAAACCAATATTAAAAGCTCTTGTGTCCTTGGACGACCTCGGTATCTTACCAACACTATACTACGCTCACGATGGGTGCACTTGCCCATGTGTGTGTTTAGTGTTAGTAGAATATCGTGTTTTATAAATTTAAAACTTGACTAATGTGTTAAAAATGGCTTAAAATATAAAGAAAAACATAATACACCCGACACACACCAATCATGTACTCAAACACTCAATTTGTTCAAGTATTTCCTGATTATTATCAGATATGATGATTCTAATCATAATTATATCATCAATTCATCTTATGATTAAAACCCACTTATCGTAGTGTGGTAAATCATATTATCATTCAAATTATAGCATCTTATGTATAATTTTCACTTAGGGTTTGGTTCTTAAGGAAGTAAACATCACTAATTCAATCATAACTTCAATAATTCATTCATAATTCGTGATTATGGTGATTACTCAAATTTCACAACTTCACAAATCATCAAAATTTGACATACCTTATGATCCCTGATGCGTGTGAAGTGTATATATAAGTTTAAGTATATTTTAAGCCCTTTTACACTTTTTTTAGCCAAGTTTTAAATTTATAAAACACGATATTTACTAACACTAAACACACATATGGGCAAGTGCACCCATCGTGAGCGTAGTATAGTGTTGGCAAGATACCGAGGTCGTCCAAGGACACAAGAGCTTTTAGTACCGGTTTATCCTCAACGTCTAATCAAATCAAAAGTTTAGAAAAATTGTTTTAAACTAAAAATAAAAATTAACTAAAATGCTGAAAATAAAAATAAAAGAAAAACAGATAGACAAGATGAATCACTTGGCTCCGACTCGTGTTTAGTGTAACCTTTGATTATTTCCGCACTTTTGCACTATTTAAGAGATTATCTTAGTTATTGTAGTAGGCCCCTCTTTTGGAGGTGACGTTACCCTCAACCCAGTAGTTTGAGTCAGCAAGGATACAATCCTAAAGGGTCGGATTATTGAAAGATAATTAATTAAGTTATTAATGCAAATTATGGTAGGCCCCTCTTTTGAAGGCGACGTTACCCTCGGCTAAGTAGTCTGAGTTAGCAAGGATACAGTCCTAAGTAGCCGGGTTATAGTATTAATAGTAGTTTAACTTATGAGGGGATCAAAGAGTTTGGACCCCCGCCATCCAATACCGTTAAGTATTGAAGGAGGTCCTACTAAATTTGACCCAGGTCCCTTGCAGGATCTCTAAACGCTAAACAACGGCAAGACTCTTACCAAACCGTTGCGTTAACCCCCGACCAGGTAGCCAACATACCTCCATATAGACCGTGGAGATATGAATGGTGAAAATCTTTTATTTTATATAGACAGTAAAATAATGCCAAGACACCACGGACAAACGATAAGGAAGAATCACCTTCAACATAAGAAACTAGTTATTAAAGTCATTAATACATAACCAATTAAAAAGTGCGAAAAGATTAAAAATAAAAAGTATTACACTAGACACTTTGTCTTCACCAAGTGATGTAAGAGACTTAGGCAAACATGGCCTTGATTGTCAAGAACTCTTACGATCAATCTTGGATCCCGAGACGACTCACACACTCTATGATGGACAATGGATGATGGTGGTGGATGATGGTGTTATGGTGGTGGTGGGTGGTGGATGAAGTGTGAGAGAGGTGGTGTGCCAAGGGATGGTTTGAGCTTGAGCCAAGCACTCCTATTTATAGGCTGAACAGAAGCTCGGGCATGGCCCCGTGTCCACATCCTTCTCTTTCTTCATTAATTGCTCTTTGTCTTTATTAGTTGACCACGACCCCGTGTCCGCTGGGCACGACCCCGTGTGCAGAAGCATATCTGTACTATGAAGATTTGCCTGGATTCTGCGAATCTTATAGTTGACCACGGCCCCGTGCCCGCTGAGCACGGCCCCGTGGTGGGCAATACAAGCTTCTACCACTTTGTCTTTTCTGCTGACACTTGGGCACGCCCCCGTGCTGGCTGAGCACGGGGCGTGTTCAGTCTTCTGTCATCTTGTTTTGCTTTGGAAGATGCTGTCGTGGGGTCGGGCATGTCACGTTTGTTCCTTTTCTTGTATTTATGTTAGATTTTGCTGTCTTTTTGCTTCTTTTGTTAATTTGAGCTCATTTAATCCTGAAAATACAAAAGGAAGACAAAAGCACACTTTTTCCAACATTAGTACTAAAAAAGGGTAAGTTTTATGCCACAATTAATGTAATTTATATGTTGCATTTTGCACACATCAAATACCCCCACACTTGAATCTTTGCTTGTCCTCAAGCAAAACTCTTGATAACGTGGCTTTACACTCCCAAATGGAATGGGTAGAAAAGAAGGTTTTTTGGGCTTGTCATAGAGTGTCGGGATTTCCAAGATTCTTTATTTAGTTTTATTTTTATTTATTTACAATCCTATTCGTCATGATTTATTTAAAACTTTTCATAAGATAAATTACTTATTAGGGCATAACATGCCTCCTTAAAATTCTATTTATATACAAGTTCACATACCTCACGGGGGATCACTCAACACTCGGCCGAAGATGTATTTTAGTGAATCACTCGAGAGCGGCATGGAACTTACTCCTACCATATGCTTGCCAAGCAATCAATCCTCCTCCTTTTTAACTATATACCTTTGTAAATATCAAGAGGACTTTTGGGTGAATGGTTAGGCTTGGGTTAAAGGTAGGTGGTTGGGTTAGTGGTTAGTAGAAAGGGCGAAAAACGTAACAAGCGTCGGTTTTCGTAAGACTTTTTATTTTTGTAACTTTTATTTTGATGAAGCTATTATTCAAACAAAGTTATTTTTGATGAACTTGTTTGTTTACTTTTTTCTTTTGCTTCATCATCAACATTTTTTTTTTTGAAAAGTCATACGAAGAACCGAGCTAGTTACTAAAACAAAGGGTTAAAAATGAAAAAGGTTTTGGTGGGTGAAAGGGTGTTTGGTTTGGGTTATGAAATGAAAAGGTTTAGGCTCAAAGGGGCTAACTAGGGGGATTTTGGGTAGGTGGTAAAAAAAAATAATGGTGTAGAAATAAAAAGGGTTAGTCCTAATGCCTCCATCATTTACTTACTCGGGTTTAAGTTGGTAAGGACCGGGAATGTATCGTCGTGGTAAGTTCTAGAGTTGTAAGAACCAAGCGGCTATTCACACAAGAAACGAAAAATGAGCATTTAATTTAAAGATATATATTTGTATACTCAATAAAGGCTCAAAACTCACTTTTGTGGGAATGGGTTTTTATGTGATCAAGTATATATAATTAAATTTTAACTAAGCTTGTCATGCCTTTTCATAATTCTCTTATGTTGGTTCTTTTTATCACGACGCTATCGGTTGTAAATTTGTAAAAATATAACCTTTTTAGAACTATGAAATTCCCAAGTTAAACCTAGACAAGTAAAAAATATGAAATTTTTTGAAAAAAATTTGGAGTGATTAGCGGTTCCAATAGAGTTTTGTGTAAGGCTTGTATTTAGGACTTGCAAGATTCAAGGTTTTAGCATCCCCCCCCCCCCACTTAAATTACACATTTTCCTCAATGTGTCCCAAAAATAAGTTTTTAGGTTGATTGAATGTGTAAAAAAGGTGAAAAAGCAAAAATTTTGTGTTACTGGGCGCTGAACACGGCCCCGTGGTGTCCGGGCACGGCCCCGTGTTCAAGTGCCAGTAACAAAATTAAATCAAGAGAAACAGAAGTCTGGACATGGGGGCGTGTTGGGTGAGCACGGCCCGTGTCCAGTTTACCTGAACTGGGTATTTCTGCAGACTGTGCAGCACGGGGCCGTGTTGGGCGGACACGGCCCCTGCTGAGCTTACTGTTAATGAGAAAAATTGTCGGATGGTCCTGTTTTCCTGCATGGGGTGCTGGTTCAAGTTTCCCTTGTATCCTTTGCCATCTCTAGTGTGTTTTATTCATTTCAACACCATCCAAACACCAAATTAACTAAAACCATCATTCATTAAGTCATAGAGAGAATTACATAATAGTCCTAAGAATTAAAGTACTAGATAGTTAGGTCAAAGAAACACAAGAAATCTAAACCAAGAAGTTCTAGCCTACTACTTATTTTATTAGCAAAATTTCCGATGAGGTAAATCCCTCGGTTAAATGTGGCTTGAAGAACTTCTTTCTCCGGGCATGGGTTCCTCACACGTCGACGAGCCATTCTTCTATCTCCCTTGGGAGAAGAAAAGCGGGCTCATTGGCATCGGTTTGAGGAGGTTCAACCTCCACCGGGACTTCTTGTAGATCTACAAGAGGTGGTTCCGCTGGAATGTCGTCCCAACTGGTAGGATTGTGGATTCCAAGTGCTAGGTTCCAATCCTCTTGAGGGAGGATTGGTTCCATGGGAGGTGTTACAAGAATGTTTAACCTTTGGTGCAAGAGGTTAATTTCTTGAAAACTGTTTTCCAACCCCACCGTAAGATAATTTATACAGTCTATTAGGACCTCCTCTACCGAAGTCATCTCGTCAAGGGCTTCACGTAACGCCATCACGTATCTTACGAGAGTTGCTTCAATTGATGGCCTCCTTTCCCTTCGACTGTTTCTGGAGTGCGCAGAAGAGGTTCCACTGTTTTGGCTAGACATTCTACGAAAACAAACCAAAAATAGTTCGTTTTAATGAAACAGTATCAAGGACGCGGCCCCGTGCTCAATGAGCACGGCCCCGTGTTCACCTTTCTGTAGTTTTTTAGAACAAGGAATCTTAAAGTTTCAAATTATTTTCCCAACTTATGAAGCGGTTTTGAACAGAAATAACTTAAAACAATGTTGTGTAACTCATTTTTAACAAGATTCCTTGAACAAAAAGTTAACAAACATCAAAATAAAGCTTGGAATCAAGCTTCAATTGAGGTGTTGTTGCAAGAAAGATGAAGAAGAATATTTCCATGGAGGTGTTTTTTATAGTTATACTTGGAATCAAGCTTCAATGGAGGTGTTTTTTATAATTAAACTTTCAATTATCTAGATTTGGCCCCTCTTGTTTGGTTAGTTATTAAGTAGGCTACAACCTACTTATTTCGAACAATATTTCCACTCATTAACTAGGTTAAACATTCCTAGTTAATTTAGTGAGTTCGGGGAATTTATGACTCAGTTTATTTTAAGTTCCGTTAACTCAGGCTGTGACATCTGTGCCTCTTTGACCATCATACGAATACAAAACCAATGAAATATTGTGTTTCATACTTGGGATTTGTATAAATATGTGTATCATTGGCACATATCAATTCTTGTTCAATTTCGAGCTTTAAATCACTTTCTAGAAAGTTATACGCAAACTGATGCATAAATGTAATCAGATTAACGCAACAAACACTCCGTAATAGTGACATAGGCTTAACATACCTTAAATAACCAAATAACTTAGAAATAAGTTTTGAATGGTTTGGTGTGTCGAAAACAAGTTTATTCGATCGCATGGACTATCTGCGTCAAAGTGTGAAAGTATACCGATTCGTATGGTAACGAACATTCCGGAACTTGATCATAAGCTAAACATACCCTAAATATCCTTTACATATCTTATAAATAGGTTTTGAGGGGTTCGGTACGCGAAAATAAACTTATTTGATCAACAGGGACTAAAAGCGTCAAAAAGTGCATAAGTTTGCATTTTCGCGCATATCTTACGTTCTGAACATATCCGGACATCCAAAAATTTTTGTAATCATTAAAATATTTTATTTTAGGGATTGGAATGCAAAAATACCATTCGTCGCGTAATTTGGATCGTTTTCTCGTCCGTTCGAGTTTTCGTCGTAATTAACCGAATAACGCAACTGTACGACCAAACGAACCGACATCCGAGATAATTTCAAGCATGATTCAAGTCCCCTATACTTTAACTTCATTATTGAGCCTTGAAAATGGGTTAACGGGGTTTAAACGCGTTGAAAATGGCTTAAACATGATGCAGGGACCAATTCTGCCAATTTTTTAAAGTTTCTATAACTGGGAAGGGGTGGCGTCGTGGCACAGCCTAAGGGTTGTGCCATGGCGGCACGTGACGGCTCTAAATTGACAGAATTTCCATTTTCAGCGACCAGCTTGATTTCTAGGGTCTTTTGTGCAACATTTTCAATACCTTAAGCTGGTTTTGGACTCCGCTAGTATACTAAATCAGTGGGTAACACATGGAGGGCCAAGATCGAAGCTCAAAACCCGAGAAATGATCCTAACGGTTCTTGACTTTCTATAAATACCCACCAATTTCATTCATTCCATCTCATACATTTGATTCAATTCTGCTCTAAGTTAGAGTTCTATACTTCATACCTGAGCAATTTGAATCAAATCTTTCTTGCTTGGACCTTTTGTAAGCTTCTTTCATGCTTTTTATGTATTTCAAGCATGAAAGTCATACAGTGTTTGACTTTCTGCTTTGACCATGATTTGGTCAACACAAAGTTCGTTTGAACTTTGCAACGTGAGCGTAATCACGATGGTTATAGTCCCTTGTGACGATACCTACTGATTACCACGTTGATTAGTCGAAGTGACGAGTCAAAGTTTCGTCAAAATACGTGTTTATGCGTATTTTGCAACGAAGCTATTTTTGGATATCAAATCACTTTGTTTTGATATCAAACCTGTTTTCTAACTTAGTTAAACATGTTTTAACATGTTTAACTCATCACTTTTAGTCTAGTGCTTGTTTAGGGTCGTAAGACAAGCGGTCTTGACAACCGCTTAGACTTTCAAACCCGACCCGTTTGGTCGATCATTAGGATCCGACCAAACATGTTTTGTGACCATAGTTGTATAGGGAATAACCTTCCGAGGTTATACCTTATGGTCACTTAGTTTAATTAGTTGTATGATAGGTAGTTTATATGCCTTAAGAAAATGACCAAAATGCCCTTTTTATGCATAATTGGTATTTAAGCATATGTAACTTAAATTTTGCCACTTAAACTGATTATGCAACATACCTAAACATGTTAGGGCATATAATACTTGTCATAGGACTAGTTAGGCATCTCGAACGCGCTTTCACACGAACGACGAATTAAAGTAGCGTAAGCTACCTTAATGGGTCGTAACGGGTCGTAAGCACTTAGGATAGGTTCCGATTTAGAATGTAGGTTTTGTTAAACCATATCACATGAATTCCAATACTCATTTGGTTTACGAAACCTCATTATACCTGATCTTCAGATTTAGGCTTCGATTTATTAACTAGCGATTCGATTATTAGGTGCTACTTGAATTCCTTGGTTCACTCGAGCTTTGCTAGTTCATTTAATCAAGGATACTTTGCACTTCAATGTGAGTACATAGTTCCCCTCTTTTACCGTTTTCAAATGTTTTAGGGCGATTCATATGTGCTAAACGATTTGAGTTTCCTAAAACGAGTGTTATGGTTTATATTAAACACAACGATTTAATTTATATGAACTATTGAACCACTGGAACTATTGATCTATGTGAACTACTTGAACCACTGGAACTATAGGAACTGTATGAACTATTGAACTACTAGAACTATTGATCTATGTGAATTATTGAACTACTTGAACCACTTGAACTATGTGAACTGTAAGAATTATTTGAACCACTGGAACTATTTGATCTATGTGAACTATTTGAACGATTGGAACTAATTGAAATATTGAACAATTGGGTTATGGTAAGTGATTAGGTAACGGGGTGTAACACCTCGAAAAATTCACGACCAATAAAATAAAGACACGTATCATGTAAGATGGACGTGTCAGGAACCCGGATCAAGTCAAAAGATTGATGGTAGGATTTAAAAGTGTCGACATGTTAATTAAAACCTCTGAGCGACCTAATTATGAATCCCAAGACCCTAATCTGTTTTGTAAACATCTGATATGTTCAAATCCGGTTATTTCTGATAATAATAAATCCATGTTGCAAATGATGGGATTCAAGGTGTATTTACGACAAGAGTCATCATTAAAAGCCTTCTTAGATATGTCCAAGAAACCTCATGTGCATAGCAACACATGCAAGGACATGCAAAGCCTGCCTATATGGTCCCCTACTGTAAAGAAGACACGAGATTCGGAGATAGAAAGATTGCATGGTCAAAACTTAAAAGTTTTCAAGTTTTTGTCTTCTGATGAAGGCTTACGGACCGCAAAGGTGAGTCCTTACGGTCCGTAATGTGGCGGAGCTGGGCGTTGAATTCTAAAAGCGGATACGGACCGTAAAGCCAAGGACTTGCGGTCGGCAAGGCTAGTAACTGGGCACCTCAGATCAAAGGCGGTTACGGACCGCAGAGATAAGGGTTTACAGTCCGTAAGAGGTGGATACGGACCGCAACGGTTTGTGCTTACGGTCCGTAAGACCGTCACTGGCAGCACAAAATGGACAGTTGCCTGTTCAGCCTGTTGCACCGCCTTAGGAGAGTGGTTTTCGAATTCAGGGGCTTTGCAACTGGTTTTTGGCATTATAGGGACACATGGATACATCTGGGATCAGTCCTAGACTTTTGTGGCAAGATCTTATGAAATGTTCTTGGCTATATAAGGACTTCAAAGTTGCAACATTTCCTTGCTCATTTCAATTGCACTTCAAGCATTACTCTAGAACTCTTGGGACTTCTAGCAGACTTCCATCAACCTTGTTTAGTGCTTAGGACCTTTGTAAGTGTCCTTAACTTCCTAGTTTCAGTTTTAATTAGTTTAATGACCATAAGTCAAACTTATCGTAATTAAAGTTTGACTTCGTGATTAATCACTAATGGTCCAGTCATTAGTTAAATTAAGAATAGTTATAAGTTGGTAATTATGTGGGCAATAAACCTCTAAGAGTGCACCTACTGATTACCAACTTAACTGGGTCAAATGTCGGGTCAAAGTTAATCTTAAAAAGTCAACGGAAAGCTTATTTTCAAATTAATACATAATTAGCAATGTAGGATCCATGCAACCTGTTTTATCATTAATATAACTTGGTAATTAATGTAAGAACATGTCTAAACATGTTCAACCCGACAATTTTCAGTTTAGGCTCGGTACGGAACCGAAAGTCGCATAAGTTGACTTTTGCTTTGACTTTCAGTTCTGACCCAATGTAGCATGTTTTAGAAATGCCTTAGAGCCTTATTTAGACCAGGTTTCATGTTAGTATAACCCTCTGTGATTATACAACTTGGTTCATTAGTTATCCGATTCATATGCATGTTTCCGTTAAATGCTTAAATGTTGACTATTATGCCCATATGACCTTAAAATGTGATTTTTGAAAATGTAAAAGAATAGAAACTTTCATTACTGATTATTAGACTTGTCCCTAAAATTTGACATCAGTTTGAGGTCTAGGTTAGGAGTTATGCTCATTAGCGTAATTAGAAAGCTTTTTATTAATTAAACATCGTAATTAGCATATAGCCTATCTAAACTCAAATTTTAATACCAAAATTTTTACCTACAGATATAAAATAATATTTTGGGATTTTTGAATATTTTTATTTAATTTTAGGCTGAGCATAACATAGAGTTCTAAGCTTGATTCGGTAATTGCCGGTTTTGCCCTTTTGGGCTATAAAATGAGTTTTACAAATTATTTTGATACCAAACCTTTTTCTACTGATCTAATATGATAAATAAAACATTTTGAGGCTTCTGGAATAATAAAAATATCAGCTTTTCTTTAAAAACCCGGAAATAGCTCAAAATCGCCTTTTTAAGCGTTTTTAACGCATAGTATGTATTAAAACTACTTTAAATATATAATGTTTGATGCCTACTGATATTTTCAGTAAAAAATTTTTATATATTAACAGTAAGCAAAAGTTTTAAACTCAGATTTCCAGTTTTGACCTTTTAAGCCTATGTGAAATTACCAAAATACCCCTAAGGTGCATAGTTTGGTTTTAAATGATAAAATTCACATATATGTAATACCCTACTGTTATGACTTATAAAAATAAATATTTTTACTGATTAAATCAGACTTGTAACTCAGATTATTATTTTAAACTCTTTTATAACCTCTAAAATGACCAAAATGCCCCTACGGGGCATAGTTTGAGTTTAAATTCGTTTTGGGCATAATAGAAGATATCTTACTGATGTCACAACATATTTAAGACATATTAACTTAGGAAACCTGTATATGGCTCATATGGTTACCCGTTACGCATCTTGCGCGTTCGGTTTGGATTATGTAACTAGTTTGCATAAATTGACCGAAACAGGTCAAACCTTATCATTTTTGTCTCAAAATCCAGAATGTGTTTAGTTTACCCATATTATACAAGTCTTCAAACTTGTCGGGTCTAAATCACATTCTATTCCGGTCTTCGCTTAATCGTGCGTTTGAACCGTATATTCCTTTAAAACTAACCGGTCTAAGTTTAGGCTTAATTAAAGACCCGTTAGGAAATCTAATAGGTTATTAAAAACCTTTGTTCCAGAATAAGAGACCCGGTAAAAGCTACACGCACTTGCTATTTGTGATTAATACTTGCAAAGGTAAACACTTTTAACTTATTTTCCCTATACGGGCTTGGGGTACGGTATATAAAATACCGCTTGGTAGGGCATTGAATTTTTAATTGTATGAAGATTAATTTATTGAAATGTCCCGTTTAAATTGTTTTGTTTGATTAAAGCCTTTGGGGGGTTAATGACCATGTCCCGGATATCCTTGACATCATTTTACGAAATGGCCACGACCTAAGCACGGGGTGTAGGCGTACACCCGACAGCGCATAAATAAATAATAAGGTATAACCGCCGGTTTCGGGAATAACCCGCCGCGGGACTATATCATGTGGTGTGTCTGTTAATCTTTAACCCGGTGTCAATCTGGGCTACTGAACGTATAACAAACATGTAAATTTTTTACAAGTTTATATATAAATAATTATCCCATGTTATAAAAGAACTTTTGTGCCTTGTGCATTCAAATCAATTTTCTTAAATGTTTTCAAAATGAGTCAGTTAATTGTATTTACCAGTGTAAACTGACGTATTTTCCCAAAAAGGTTAAGTGCAGGTACTAAGCGTAATAGGCTGGCCTCTCCTTAGCATCATTAAGAGTCTCGCAAGCTTGGATGCATTAAGTCTGATGAACTATGTTTCTTTTTATTTGATCCGCATGTGGATCTGTTTCAACTATTATTGTGATACTTAATATTACAATTTTATTCGGTTGAAATAAATATATCTTTTGCTTCCGCTGTGCATTTAAATTTGTGTTGTTTGACTATGATGATATCAACTACGTCACAATACTCTCCACCGGGCCCACCGGTAATACGTGGAAATATCGGGGTGTGACAGGTTGGTATCAGAGCCAACACTGAGTGAATTAAACACTAGCCTTTTGTGTTTAATCTCAGTTACACAGTTGCACATTCCTAAATTTTCGAGTCTAGACAAAGAACTTAGGATAAATCCCGTTTTGTTTTATTTGGTCTTTTATATATATTTCTTGTTGTTATCTATTGTTTGTTTTGACAGGAACAACTACAATGCCGCCAAGATTCCGAGGTAGGGGAAGAGGCAAGGGGCCATTCGTCGCCCCTAATGATCATGAAGCCGGGCCTTCACGCCGGCGAACACCATCCGACACCTAAAACCGAAGTCCTCAAGAAAACAGGAGGACCCATACAGAACCTGCAAGGCGCTTAGTCTTGCTGAGCTCCTCCCCCTCGTACCTACACTCTTACGGGCCTCATTCGGAAAATGAGCCCCACAACTCCCACCAATCCTTTATACCCCTACAGAGCCACAATTCTCACCAATCACCTTTCGATGACCTGACGCCTATCTTCCAAGGCCGCTTTAACCCGGCAAACTACATTGGAGAACCAGTGGGTTTTAACCCACTAGGACCCGAAGATCATTTCTCAGGCGACCATGCAATGGACATGGATGAGGACACCGATCTTGCAGAGCCACCTTCTGGAACCCCTAACCACCCCATCGAAATTTCAGATGGGTCACCTTTCGTGGGATCACCTTATAATGGTCCCGACAGCTATGAGGAGAGGTTCCGACAGATAGACTGGGTGTTTACCCCCAGTTACCACAACTCACCACAGCCGCAGCAGCAGCAGCAGGATCCCTCCGAGGATCCTCGTTTTGTCGCGGTCACTCCGCCACCACCACCAGCTCAGCAACAGCCTCCGGAGCCACCGAGGCGAAGAAGATCAAAAGCACAGATGTCCGTGCGAGGAGGAGTGCGTATCAGCACCCCTCAACCTTCAAGTGGCAGCCGCTACTCACCACTCCATGAAGAACCGCGGATGGGTGGGTCTTCAAACCCTGTCTCAGAAGTAAACTCTGCGCCTGTCGCGCCACCACCGTTGGGTTTTAGTGACCCAATTCCTACATACACCGGTGCGGCGGCGTATAATCCCTTTGAGCAGCCGATCCACACCAACTATAACTATGCCGAGGCTGACCCTTACTTGGTAGCAGCGGCAAACAACAATGCCCAACATCCGGAAGGATCCTTTGGGATTCCATATCAAACCGGATACTCACACTATGGGTACCCACCATATGGGTATCAGCAGCCGCCGCCTCCTCAACCTCCGTTTTATCAGCAACCCCCACAGTCGCCTGCGATGTCGCCACCGCAACATCAGGAAATTCTTCAAAGGATTAATGAGGTGCGGCAGGAAGTGCGAGAAGACCGTAGACAGAACCGAGGAATGTTCAAGAGTCTGGCAAACTTAATTAAGGGAAAAAGCAAGAAGGATCATTAAATCCTTTATTTGTTTGTTCTTAGTGTTGTAATCATGTCCCTGCATGGACATTTGTTTCAGTATTCTGCCCCTGCGTGGGCATGTCTTTCTGTATTCTGCCCCTGCGTGGGCATGTTTTTCTGTTAACCCCTGCGTGGGTATGTTATTTCTGTTTAAGCCCCTGCGCGGGCATGTTATTTCAGTAGAAGTCCCGTTTAGGGCAAACCTGTACTTGTTTAAATTTTGCATTGGAATGATTGAAATTAAATTTTCATTTTTGATTAAAATATATGCATAAATATAATATGTGAAATAAACGAAAATATAACATTCCACTTATGAGACCTACCATTATAATAAAATAATAAAAATCTAAAAAGGGGACAAAACCTAGCCATGTGTTATTATAAGACAGGGCCAAGATGGTAATTCCTCGAATTAGATTCAGGTCCTTATTAACACCTCAATTTAGGATTGTTCTGCGTTAAATGTTAAAAAGAATCTTAAAGGTAAAACTTAGTCTATATGTTGTTGCAGACATGACCAAGATGGTAAAACCTATTCAAAAGGTTCCAATCCTTGTTAACATCTGAAAACATGTTAACACTCTTGACAAAATGTGATTCGATAAAAATCGCATGAGTCATCCTTATATTTGATTCTCCCTAATACTTTTAATTAATTAAAACATCCATTAGGGATATAATGCCTACGGGCTATACTCATTGTCATATAAGACAAAAGACAGTCGTGGTCTTCGACCCCCTGTTAAGAAGAGGTAATGAATTATAATTAAAACACTCAATACCATGACCCTATAAGATCATGATTAAAAATTTAAAAACCGTCCACGTGACTAGGCTTTTTGCCATTTATATATTTTAATTCCAACTAAGGATTATTATAATGTCCTGAATATATATATATATATATATATATATATATATATATATATATGCTTAATTAATCAAAATGGTTTCTTAAATACCATGATTAATAAGTCTTCTAGAATAATAAAACTGTTATAGACCTCTGAATGAATTAAAATCATTATTTTATGTAGCCATCAAGCTACATGGCCGGGTCAGACAAAGCCAACAGTCACCCCAGAGAAAATCATGACACCTCCAGAGTCAACGTAGCAGGAGCAGAATTACAAGCATTGATAGACAATGCTGTTACAAGAGCTTTGGATAGGCAATTCAATGAATCCAGTGGTACTCATGTAAGGACCCAGTCTGTGCCACACTCTAAACCACCCTCTAGGATTCACACCGGTCATAAAAGTGATTCTCATCACTCAACAAATCAGAGGAGTGTTCCATCTAAGAGAGTAGTGTTAAACCAAGAACCACGTGCTAAAGGTTGCATCTATAAATACTTTGTTTCCTGCAAACCCAGGGATTTCACCGGGGAAAAGGGAGCAGTTGACTGCATGTCATGGTTAGACGAGATGGACACTGTGGTAGATATTAGTGGTTGCGCTAATTAGGATGTAATAAAGTTTGTATCCCAGTCGTTCAAGGGTGAAGAACTAGCTTGGTGGAGATCCTTGATCAAGCCACTGGGAAAATCCCATTGTACAATCTGTCTTGGGAACAGTTTGTGACATTGATTAAGGAGAATTACTGCCCTCAGCATGAGGTTGAAACGATTGAAGCTGATTTCTTGTCATTGGTTATGAAAAACCTAGACTGTCAAGCCTACCTTACAAGCTTCAACACTATGTCAAGACTAGTTCTGTATCTGGTAACTCCGGAACCCAAGAGGATAGCTCGTTTCATCGGGGGTTTGGCCCCAGAAATCAAGGCCAGTGTGAAGGCATCTAGACCAGCTACCTTCCGGTCTGTAGCTGATATATCATTGTCCCTTACTTTGGACGCGGTCAGGAAAAGATCGCTGAGAAACACAGATGCTGAGAAAAGGAAGCGTGAGGATGACAACTCACGACATTCAGATAAGAAGCGTAAAGGAAACAATGACCACAAGAAGAGTTCTGGAACGAAAAAGGATGGTCAGCAGTCGGGGGATAAGCCCAAGTGTAAGGTCTGTAAGAAGCACCATTTCGGGAGGTGCAGATTTGAATTGAAATCCCAATCGCAACCAAGGCCTTGTGGGATTTGTAAATCTTCTGAGCACAAGACATTGGACTGTAAGAAAATCAAGGATGCGACGTGCTATAGCTGCAACAAGAAAGGGCACATTAAGTCCAACTGCCCAAAGTTTGCAAAGAAGGCTGAAGATGGGAAAAAGACCAATGCTAGGGTCTTCCAGATGAACGTACAAGAGGCGATCCAGAATGATAATGTCATAACAGGTACCTTCCTTATTAATGACGTTTATGCAAGAGTGTTATTTGATTCTGGAGCAGATAAGTCATTTGTTGATGATAAGTTTTGTAAGTTGTTAAACCTACCTGTTAGAACCCTAAGCATAAAATATGAGGTTGAATTAGCCGATGGCACCATAGAAACCGCATCAACTGTGTTAGATGGATGTTTCATATCCATTAGGAACCACTCTTTTCCTTTGTCCTTACTTCCTTTGAAGTTAGCCGGTTTCGATATAGTTATAGGCATGGACTGGTTATCTCATAACCATTCTCAGATTATTTGCAACAAAAAGCAAGTGGTGATCAAGACTCCGTCTGGTGAACCACTTACCATTCAGGGAGATACCCAGTATGGACTGCCTGAGCAAGTGTCCATGCTCAAGGCATCTAGGTGTTTGAAGAAAGGTTGTGTCATCTACATGGCACAAGTGACTATTGATGAGCAGAAGCCTAAGATTGAAGATATCCCTGTCATTTCTGAATATTCCGAAGTATTTCCTGAGGAACTACCTGGTTTGCCACCAGATAGGCAAGTAGAATTCAGAATTGACATTATTCCAGGAGCAACACCTGTTGCAAGGGCACCTTACAGGTTGGCACCAACAGAGATGAAAGAGTTGAGGACTCAGCTAGACGAGTTGTTGGCTAAAGGTTTCATTCGTCCTAGTTCATCTCCTTGGGGAGCGCCAATCCTGTTTGTAAAGAAAAAGGATGGGTCGATGCGTCTATGCATCGATTATCGCGAACTTAATAAGGTCACTATCAAGAATAGATATCCATTGCCCAGGATCGACGATCTGCTCGATCAACTTCAAGGGGCGAGTTACTTCTCCAAGATCGACTTAAGATCAGGCTACCATCAACTGAAAGTTAAAGATGAAGATGTACACAAGACTGTATTTAGGACTCGTTATGGTCATTACGAGTTCTTAGTGATGCCTTTTGGGCTCACTAATGCACCAGCAGTGTTCATGGATCTCATGAACCGTGTCTGCAAGCCATACTTGGACAAATTTGTTATCGTTTTCATTGACGACATTCTGATCTATTCAAAGAATCAGGCCAACCATGAGAAGCATCTTCGATGCATTCTGAAACTACTTCAGCAGGAGAAGCTCTATGCCAAGTTTTCGAAGTGTGAATTCTGGCTTCGTGAAGTCCAATTCCTTGGACATGTTGTTAGTGAGCGTGGTATCCAAGTAAATCCCGCTAAAGTTGAAGCTGTCATGAATTGGCAAGAGCCAAAGACGCCTACAGAGATTCGTAGCTTTCTAGGTTTAGCAGGATATTATAGGCGATTTATTGAAAACTTCTCAAGGATTGCTGCGCCCCTAACTTCGTTGACGCGTCAGAATATTAAGTTTGACTGGGGCCCTAAGCAGCAGGAATCCTTTGATGTCCTTAAGCAAAAGTTGAGCAATGCACATGTGTTAACATTGCCAGAAGGAATTGATGAATTTGTGGTATATTGTGATGCATCGCACACAGGTATGGGATGTGTGCTTATGCAGAAAGGCAAAGTTATTGCCTATGCTTCTCGACAGTTAAAAGTGCATGAGAAGAATTACACCACCCATGATTTGGAGTTGGGTGCCGTGGTATTTGCACTAAAACTATGGAGACATTACTTGTATGGAACCAAGTGTGTGATCTACTCTGATCACAAAAGCCTTCAACATCTGTTCAATCAGAAGGATTTGAACATGAGGCAGCGACGTTGGATGGAAACCTTGAATGATTATGACTGTGAGATAAGATACCATCCAGGCAAGGCAAATGTGGTTGCCGATGCCTTATGTAGAAAGGAAAGGGTGAAACCTATAAGAATCAATGCCAAGAGCATTGAATTAAAGAATAGTTTGATTGAAAGGTTGTTAGCTGCGCAGAAGGAAGCTGTATTAGAAGCTAACTATCCTAATGAAAACCTAGGAGTAACTGAAGAACATTTATCCTATGGCAAGGACGGAATTCTGAGGTTAAATGGATGAATATGGGTTCCAATTTATGGAGGACTTCGGGATGTTATCCTCCAGGAAGCCCACAGTTCTAAGTACTCCGTTCATCCTGGAGCTGATAAGATGTACCAGGATCTGAAGGCAAATTATTGGTGGATAGGCTTGAAGAAGTCTATAGCTACCTATGTAGCCAAATGTTTGACGTGCGCTCAAGTCAAAGCTGAACACCAGAAACCGTCAGGTTTGCTACAACAGCCTGAACTTCCCACCTGGAAATGGGAGATGGTGACGATGGATTTCATCACCAAGTTGCCAAAGACAAGGAAAGGAAATGATACTATATGGGTGATAATAGATAGACTGACTAAGTCAGCACATTTCTTACCCATTAAAGAAACGTATAGCTCCGATATGTTAGCCTAATTGTACGTAGATAAGATTGTATCTCTGCATGGCGTACCAGTGACTATTATCTCTGACAAAGATACTAGGTACACATCTCATTTCTGGAAAAGTTTCCAACAATCTTTGGGCACACACTTAAATTTTAGTACGGCTTACCATCCTTAGACGGACGGGCAGAGTGAGCGTACCATCCAAACTTTGGAAGACATGCTTCGTGCATGTGTGATCGAATTAGGTGGTAGTTGGGATAACCACCTGCCATTGGTCGAGTTCTCCGATAACAATAGCTACCATACAAGCATTCAAGCTGCGCCTTTTGAGGCATTATATGGTAGGAAATGTAGGACGCCTATTTGTTGGGCAGAAGTAGGAGAAGCTCAGTTGTCAGGACCTGATATAGTCCTTGAAACAACGGACAAGATTGTCCAAATTCGTGACTGCCTGAAAGCTGCCAGAGATAGGCAGAAAGCTACGTAGACTTAAGGCGTAAGCCTCTAAAGTTCGAGGTTGGTGACAAAGTGTTGCTTAAAGTATCACCCTGGAAAGGAGTGATGCCTTTTGGTAAGAAAGGCAAATTAAGCCCAAGGTATATAGGATCATTTGAGATCATCGAATGTGTTGGATCAGTGGCTTATAAGTTAAACTTTCCTGAAGAGGTCAGTGGTATTCACAATGTATTCCACATCTGCAATCTAAAGAAATGTCTAGCTGATGAATCACTAGTCATGTCACATAATGATGTGCACATAGATGAGAGCTTAAAGTTTGTTGAAAGACCTTTGTCGATCGAGGATCGACAGATTAAGAAGCTTCGATGGAAGCACGTACCGATTGTAAAGGTTAAATGGGATGCCCGCAGAGGTCCCGAGTACACATGGGAGGTAGAGTCCACAATGAAAGAAAAATACCCTCATTTATTTCAGTAAATCTTGAGGTCGAGATTTCTTTTAAGGGGGTGAGGATGTAACACCTCGAAAAATTCACAACCAATAAAATAAAGACACGTATCATGTAAGATGGACGTGTCAGGAACCCGGATCAATTCAAAATATTAATGGTATGATTTAAAAGTGTCGACATGTTAATTAAAACCTCTGAGCGACCTAATTATGAATCCCAAGACCCTAATCTGTTTTGTAAACATCTGATATGTTCAAATCTCGTTATTTCTGATAATAATAAATCCATGTTGCAAATGATGGGATTCAAGGTGTATTTACGACAAGAGTCATCATTAAAAGCCTTCTTAGATATGTCCAAGAAACCTCATGTGCATAGCAACACATGCAAGGACATGCAAAGCCTGCCTATATGGTCCCCTACTGTAAAGAAGACACGAGATTCGGAGATAGAAAGATTGCATGGTCAAAAACTTAAAAGTTTTCAAGTTTTTGTCTTCTGATTAAGGCTTACGGACCGCAAAGGTGAGTCCTTACGGTCCGTAATGTGGTGGAGCTGGGCGTTGAATTCTAAAAGCGGATACGGACCGCAAAGCCAAGGACTTACGGTCCGCAAGGCTAGTAACTGGGCACCTCAGATCAAAGGCGGTTACGAACCGCAAAGATAAGGGTTTACGGTCCGTAAGAGGTGGATACGGACCGCAAGGGTTTGTGCTTACGGTCCGTAAGACCGTCGCTGGCAGCAGAAAATGGACAGTTGCCTGTTCAGCCTGTTGCACCGCCTTAGGAGAGTGGTTTTCGAATTCAGGGGCTTTGCAACTGGTTTTTGGCATTATAGGGACCCATGGATACATCTGGGATCAGTCCTAGACTTTTGTGGCAAGATCTTATGAAATGTTCTTGGCTATATAAGGACTTCAAAGTTGCAACATTTCCTTGCTCATTTCAATTGCACTTCAAGCATTACTCTGGAACTCTTGGAACTTCTAGCAGACTTCCATCAACCTTGTTTAGTGCTTAGGACCTTTGTAAGTGTCCTTAACTTCCTAGTTTCAGTTTTAATTAGTTTAATGACCATAAGTCAAACTTATCGTAATTAAAGTTTGACTTCGTGATTAATCACTAATGGTCCAGTCATTAGTTAAATTAAGAATAGTTATAAGTTGGTAATTATGTGGGCAATAAACCTCTAAGAGTGCACCTACTGATTACCACCTTAACTGGGTCAAATGTCGGGTCAAAGTTAATCTTAAAAAGTCAACAGAAAGCTTATTTTCAAATTAATACATAATTAGCAATGTAGGATCCATGCAACCTGTTTTATCATTAATATAACTTGGTAATTAATGTAAGAACATGTCTAAACATGTTCAACCCGACAATTTTCAGTTTAGGCTCGGTACGGAACCGAAAGTCGCATAAGTTGACTTTTGCTTTGACTTTCAGTTCTGACCCAATGTAGCATGTTTTAGAAATGCCTTAGAGCCTTATTTGGACCAGGTTTCATGTTAGTATAACCCTCTGTGATTATACAACTTGGTTCATTAGTTATCCGATTCATATGCATGTTTCCGTTAAATGCTTAAATGTTAACTATTATGCCCATATGACCTTAAAATGTGATTTTTGAAAATGTAAAAGAATAGAAACTTTCATTACTGATTATTAGACTTGTCCCTAAAATTTGACATCAGTTTGAGGTCTAAGTTAGGAGTTTTGCTCATTAGCGTAATTAGAAAGCTTTTTATTAATTAAACATCGTAATTAGCATATAGCCTATCTAAACTCAAATTTTAATACCAAACTTTTTACCTACTAATATAAAATAATATTTTGGGATTTTTGAAGATTTTTATTTAATTTTAGGCTGAGCATAACATAGAGTTCTAAGCTTGATTCGGTAATTGCCGGTTTTGCCCTTTTGGGCTACAAAATGAGTTTTACAAATTATTTTGATACCAAACCTTTTTCTACTGATCTAATATGATAAATAAAACATTTTGAGCCTTCTGGAATAATAAAAATATCAGCTTTCCTTTAAAAACTCAGATATTGGTCAAAATAGCCTTTTTAAGCGTTTTTAACGCATATTATGTATTAAAACTACTTTAAATATATAAGGTTTGATGCCTACTGATATTTTCAGTAATTTTTTTTATATATTAACAGTAAGCAAAAGTTTTAAACTCAGCTTTCCAGTTTTGACCTTTTAAGCCTATGTGAAATTACCAAAATACCCCTAAGGTGCATAGTTTGGTTTTAAATGATAAAATTCACATATATGTAATACCCTACTGTTATGACTTATAAAAATAAATATTTTTACTGATTAAATCAGACTTGTAACTCAGATTATTATTTTAAACTCTTTTATAACCTCTAAAATGACCAAAATGCCCCTACGGGGCATAGTTTGAGTTTAAATTCGTTTTGGGCATAATAGAAGATATCTTACTGATGTCACAACATATTTAAGGCATATTAACTTAGGAAACCTGTATATGGATCATATGGTTACCCGTTACGCATCTTGCGAGTTTGGTTTGGATTATGTAACTAGTTTGCATAAATTGACCGAAACGGGTCAAACCTTATCATTTTTGTCTCAAAATCCAGAATGTGTTTAGTTTACCCATATTTTACAAGTCTTCAAACTTGTCGGGTCTAAATCACATTCTATTCCGGTCTTCGCTTAATCGTGCGTTTGAACCGTATCTTCATTTAAAACTAACCGGTCTAAGTTTAGGCTTAATTAAAGACCCGTTAGGAAATCTAATAGGTTATTAAAAGCCTTTGTTCCAGAATAGGAGACCCGGTAAAAGCTACACACACTTGCTATTTGTGATTAATAATTGCAAAGGTAAATACTTTTAACTTATTTTCCCTATACGGACTTGGGGTACGGTATATAAAATACCGCTTGGTCGGGGCATTGAATTTTTAATTGTATGAAGATTAATTTATTGAAATGTCCCGTTTAAATTGTTTTGTTTGATTAAATCCTTTGGGGGTTAATGACCATGTCCCGGATATCCTTGGCATCATTTTACGAAATGGCCACGACCTAAGCACGGGGTGTAGGCGTACACCCGACAGTGCATAAATAAATAATAAGGTATAACCGCCGGTTTCGGGAATAACCCGCCGCGGGACTATATCATGTGGTGTGTCTGTTAATCTTTAACCCGGTGTCAATCCGGGCTACTGAACGTATAACAAACATGTAAATTATTTTACAAGTTTATATATAAATAATTATCCCAAGTTATAAAAGAACTTTTGTGCTTTGTGCATTCAAATCAATTTTCTTAAATGTTTTCAAAATGAGTCAGTTAAGTGTATTTACCAGTGTAAACTGACGTATTTTCCCAAAAAGGTTAAGTGCAGGTACTAAGCGTAATAGGCTGGCCTCTCCTTAGCATCATTAAGAGTCTCGCAAGCTTGGAGCATTAAGTCTGATGAACTATGTTTCTTTTTATTTGATCCGCCTGTGGATCTGTTTCAACTATTATTGTGATACTTAATATTATAATTTTATTCGGTTGAAATAAATCTATCTTTTGCTTCCGCTGTGCATTTAAATTTGTGTTGTTTGACTATGATGATATCAACTACGTCACAATACTCCCCACCGGGCCCACCAGTAATACGTGGAAATATCGGGGTGTGACACGGGGCGGGTGTAATGTGATAAAAGCATGGTTGATACGCCGCTGATACTTCCTATATATAAGTGCTTTTAACACATTACATGTCGTTGCGTTACCTAGATCACTTGGACAAATGTTTTCAAAACAAAGTTACACTACAAGGTTTTCTTAGCAATATAAACCATACAATGTTTACTTTCAACAACGATTTACTACTTGGTTTACAAAGACAGATGTTTTCAGTTAAGATTAATGGCTACAATGTTTTTTTGGTTTATACATATATCAACTTGTAAAAGTTGATAGAGACATACTGCAATATCAAACTCTTTTGTTTTCAAGGTACACACTCGACAACTCTCGTAGTTGGACGGGGTATTGCAATATGAACTCAAAGCCATGAATCTAACATACTCACAAAACCTATGTACTCGCCGACATTTTTATGCTGACGTATTTTCACATATGTTTCAGGTACCATAGTTTGATGATTATTTGATGATGATTATGACACATACTCACATAGGAATGGACGAGGCCTTAGTGATTTAATAACAACGAAAGACAATTTGTTCATGTTTTGCTTCTGATTTCAATACAATGTAATAAACTTAATTCAATAAAACAAAATTTCAATCCATGTGTTGTGAAACAATGATTCAGTTACGACACTCCCCGACGTTTCCATCGCGGTTTGTTGTTTTAACGTTGTCGGGGGGGTGACAGAAGAGTTGGTATCAGAGCTCATGGTTATAGGAAATTAGGTTATTAGTAATGCTTTGACCTAGACTATAACCTTCCTAGGACCCTAACACAAATTACCTTGTGTTTAGTCTTAAAACAATACCGTTGCCAATCTTTAGGTGACAACCACAACAAGAACACGAAATATGAATCCAACTTGAAAACTAATCATCTCTTCTTAGATGATTTGTTATAAGGTTTTGAACCTTCAAAGTTTTCAAAATCTTGTCAAAGTTTGGGTCTTATAATGTGAACACGTGCAATCTGGAAGGGTGGATGCCTGTATCTTGAGTTTTCTGTCTAAGGCTAGATTGTTCGTACAAATCCACATAATCGGACCAGTCACTCTTACCTGGGAACTCTTGGGATGAGTGTCCACTTATAGGCTAAAGCAGGTCTTCGCAATACATTATATTGACCCATTTACTTTGATTAGTCACTGTGTGTCATTTGTTTGTTCGAGATAACGAACGAATGATCGCCTTCTTTATGTTTCGTTGATATCTTCAATACCTCTTTTGTTTATCCAATCGTCAATCTCACTCGTTTCTCATGTTTCCTTGTTCTTTTTAGAATATGCCACTTAGACGTGATCCAGAACAGGATGCTGCCCTCGCAGCCACAATCGTTCAGCAGATGGCTGCCTTGCTTCCGAACCTCATTACCCAGATAAACCAGATGAATAACAATAACAATGCTCAATGTAACTTCAAAACGTTCAATTCAGCTAAGCCATCGAAAATTTCTGGGTCTCAAGGAGCAACTGCGCTCCTACAATGGTTCGAGAGTCTAGAAAGCACCTTCAGACATGTTCAGTGTCCAAATGAGCGAAAGGTTGAATTCGCATATAGTGTTTTTGAGAAACAAGCTTTAACATGGTGGAATGGTGTGATGAGAGATAGGGTGCCGATGTGGCACTGGCTCAAACCTGGGAAGAGCTTCGAGCTCTAATGATGAAGGAATTCTATCCTCGTCATGAAATCAGGGCATTGGAAAGGAAATTCGACGATCTTAAACAAGATAGTGGTGAGCATCGAGCCTACACGGACTGATATGAGGAGCTAAGTCTGCTATGCCCAACCATGGTTAGGCCTTTGGATAAGGCAATTGAAAAGTATATTGATGGCCTCCCTGACTCAGTACAAGACATTGTTATTGGTAGCAACCCTACTACAGTTAGACAGGCCATTGAGCTATCCGCTACCCTGACTGAATCTCAGATCAGGAAAGGTAAACTTTTCCGAAAAGGCGACAAGAAACCAACTGATGAAACGAAACCAAAGGATAAGCAGACTGAATCCTTCAAGAAGTCAAAGAAGCAAAAGGCTTCTCAGAACTTCGTCGTGGTTGCTCAAAACGATCAAGATGTCCCTAACCAACCATCTCAACCCCCTGCTAAGAAGCCATACAACGGGACTGCACCCTTGTGCAACCAATGTAACCTTCATCATCATGCTAGTGTGAAATGTCGCAAATGCCTGAATTGTGGACTTACTGGTCATACAGCTAAGGTTTGCCGAGCTGCAGCTACACCAAATCAAGCTGATAACAACCCAACACAAGCTCGTTTTCCACCAGGTTCTAGCTACAACTGTGGCGAGATGGGCCATTTATGAAATAATTGCCCAAAGCTTGTTAATGCAAATCCAGCACGTGGATGAGCATTCGACCGACTGGAAGACGATGCTGTTTGGGACAATCGAATCATGTCTATTATTTTCTTTTGTTATTAAAACAGTTATTTTGGTTTATAAATAAATCTTTTATTTACATTACGATGTACAAATGTGATTACATGTATGAACGACATATCCCCTACAATACCGACGATCAAGGAACCGTGTTCCTTGCAAAACAAACTACTCTCATAGTTCTTCCATTTTTGTGATCACTCGTGATCTTTATGAAAATCCTAAGTACTCGTTTCTTCTAGGAAACAAAGTACAAGGTGAAAGTTACAACCCTGAACGAATACCCAAAGTACCACTTTAAATCCTTAATTGGATACCCAAGGGTACTTCCGTAAGCCCTTGATTGGTCTTACATATCATATTTTCCCGACTTCACGACATTTTACACATCATATGACTTCCAAAGATTTTGCATGTTTTTAGAAAACCTCATGCGTGTTTTCAAAATCATCTCACGAGATTTTAATACATTTAAAAAAAATGTTTACCTAATATACTTAGTACATGATTTCAAAAACATTACATAAGGTTTTCAAAAACACATTTTTTTAACTATTCCAAGTATAGCTTTCAAAAACAATTTTGCTCGTATGTCGCCTTAACATACGTAGTGCGCGATTTCCAAGAACATCTGCTTCGTATGCTGACTAAGCATGCTTAGCACAATGACTTCAAGGATCCAATTGCTTCATATGTTGTCTTAGCATATCTAGTGCAAGGTTCCCAAACATTTCCCGCTATACAAATTCCAAATCCTTATAGGATCTTCTTCATAGTTAGACCCTTGCTGACGTTTAAAGCGCAACAATCAAAGTCCTTAAATTGGATTCTTTGTGTGCTAATTCGAATATTACGATTCTTTGTGAACGAAATCAAATCATTATAAGATTGTCCTATCTTTATAAGATAAAATTCTTGAGGATCTTTGAAGTGCTAGTTGAAGTCCATTGACTGGATTCCTGTATACTTTGAATGCCCGAGTACAAATCAATAACAAGTTAATAACAAATTAATAACCAAGTGAAAATTTGTGTGACTATTATGTGCTTACGTGTTTATGTGTTGACCAAATCAAAGTTATCACATCGTTGTTCGACCAAATCTTTCCACTACACAATATAAAATAAACTGTGCGGCCTGTGCAAGGAATTACGTAATTATGGATGCATACATAACTATGGAATTCAGTGCACAGAAACCACAAAAAGTTTTGTCATGTATCAAACTAATCAAGAAACAGAAGTTAACTATATTCATTTCCATTTCTGATGAAGTACCCGTTGAGGAAAAATGAACTAGCTATTCATTTTTCACTTCTGAAAGAAATATCCGCTGAGGGAAATGAATAATCTATTCATGAACTGTGTTCATTTTCATTTCTTATGAAGTACCCCCTGAGGAAAATGAATTATCCATTCATTTTCGCCTCTGAGAAATATCCCCTGAGGAAAATGAACAAAATTCATTTTCATTTATGATAAAGTACCCACTGAGGAAGATAAACCATCCGTTCATTTTCACTTTTGAAGAAATACCCACTGAGGAAAATGAATAAATTCATTCCATTTCCGATGAAGTACCCACTGAGGAAGATGAATTGATCATTCATTTTCACTTCTAAAGAAATACCCGCTGAGGGAATGAATAATCCTGTGTTAATTCTGTCATTTTCATTTCTAATGAAGTACCCACTGAGAAAAATGAATCATCCATTCATTTTCACTTATGAAGAAATATCCACTGAGGAAAAAAATCTGATTCATTTCGCTTCTAACAAAGTATCCACTGAGGAAAATGAATTATCCATTCATTTTCACTTCTAAAGAAATACCCATTTGGGGAAAGAATAATCCTGTATCGATTCCTTCATTTCCACTTCCGACGAAGTACCCACTGAGGAAAATGAATCATCCATTCATTTTCACTTCTGAAGAAAAATCCATTGGGGAAATGAATAACCTATTCAATAATCCTTCATTCCCACTTCCGCCGAAGTACCCACTGAGGAAAATGAATCATCCATTCATTTTCAATTCTGAAGAAAAATCCATCGGGGAAATGAATAACCTATTCAATAATCCTTCATTTCCACTTCCGACGAAGTACCCACTGAGGAAAATGAATCATCCATTCATTTTCGCTTCTGAAGAAATATCCATCAGGGAAAACGAATATCTTTTACAATTATCCTTCATTTCTACTTCCGATAAAAGTATCCATTGAAGAAAATGAATCATCCATTCATTATCGCTTCTAAAGAATATCCACTGGAGGAATGAAATACCAATCCTTGCGAGATCTTTCTGTCTTAGTTGTTAGATTCTCAAGGGATACTCGTAGAACTACTGGTTAAGTTGATCTCTATCATTAATCAAATCACTCGTTCGCACTTCTTACTTTATCTAAGGAAGCACCCACAAGGGAACGGTAAAGTTACGCCTTACATGGAAATCCTTGATGGGTTACTCTATGCAAATAGATGACGCCCTAGATTCCCTACAAGACGGTTGTTTAACATAACTTCAGACAGACTCCTTCGAATAAATTTCAGGATGAAAGTTCCTAAAGTAGGGGAGACTGTGACATCTGTGCCTCTTTAACCATCATACGAATACAAAACCAATGAAATATTGTGTTTCATACTTGGGATTTGTATAAATATGTGTATCATTTGCACATATAAATTCTTGTTCAATTTCGAGCTTTAAATCACTTTCTAGAAAGTTATACTCGAACTGATGCATAAATGTAATCAGATTAACGCAACAAACACTCCGGAATAGTGAAATAGGCTTAACATACCTTAAATAACCTTTAACATAACTTAGAAATAAGTTTTGGATGCTTTGGTGTGTCGAAAACAAGTTTATTATATCGCAGAGACTATTTGCTTCAAACTGTGAAAGTATACCGATTCGTATGGTAACGAACATTTCGGAACTTGATCATAAGCTAAACATACCCTAAATATCCTTTACATATCTTAGAAATAGGCTTTGAGGGGTTCCATATGCGAAAATAAACTTATTTGATCAACAGGGACTAAGAGCGTCAAAAAGTGCATAAGTTTGCATTTTCGCGCATATCTTACGTTCTGAACATATCCGGACATCCAAAAATTTTAGTAATCATTAAAATATTTTATTTTAGTGATTGGAATGCAAAAATACCATTCGTCACGTAATTTGGATCGTTTTCGCGTCCGTTCAAGTTTTCGTCGTAATTAACCGAATAACGCAACCGTACGTCCAAACGAACAGACATCCGAGATAATTTCAAGGATGATTCAAGTACCCTATACTTTAACTTCATTATTGAGCCTTGAAAATGGGTTAACGGGGTTTAAACGTGTCGAAAATGGCTTAAACATGCTGCAGGGACCAAGTCTGCCAATTTTTGAAAGTTTCTGTAACTGGGACGGGGTGGCGTCGCGCCACAGCCTAAGGGTTGTGCCGTGGCGGCACGCGACGGCTCTAAATTGACAGAATTTCCATTTTCAGCAAACAACTTGATTTCTAGGGTCTTTTGTGCAACATTTTCAATACCTTGAGCTGGTTTTGGACTCCCCTAGTATACTAAATCAGTGGGTAACACATGGAGGGCCAAGATCGAAGCTCAAAACCCGAGAAATGATCCTAACGGTTCTTGATTTTCTATAAATACCCACCAATTTCATTCATTCCATCTCATACATTTGATTCAATTCTGCTCTAAGTTAGAGTTCTATACTTCATACCTAAGCAATTTGAATCAAATCTTTCTTACTTGGACCTTTTGTAAGCTTCTTTCATGCTTTTTATGTATTTCAAGCTTGAAAGTCAAACAGTGTTTGACTTTCTGCTTTGACCATGATTTGGTCAAGACAAAGTTCGTTTGAACTTTGCAACGTGAGCGTAATCACGATGGTTATAGTCCCTTGTGACTATACCTACTGATTTACCACGTTGATTAGTCGAAGTGACGAGTCAAAGTTTCGGTCAAAATACGTGTTTATGCGTATTTTGCAACGAAGCTATTTTTGGATATCAAAACACTTTGTTTTGATATCAAACCTGTTTTCTAACTTAGTTAAACATGTTTTAACATGTTTAACTCGTCACTTTTAGTCTAGTGCTTGTTTAGGGTCGTAAGTCAAGCGGTCTTGACAACCGCTTAGACTTTCGAACCCGACCCGTTTGGTCGATCATTAGGATCCGACCAAACATGTTTTGTGACCATAGTTGAATAGGGAATAACCTTCCGAGATTATAACTTATGGTCACTTAGTTTAATTAGTTGTATGATAGGTAGTTTATATGACTTAGGAAAATGACCAAAATGCCCTTTTTATGCATAATTGGTATTTAAGCATATGTAACTTAACTTTTGCCACTTAAAATGATTATGCAACATACTTAAACATGTTAGGGCATATAATACTTGTCATAGGACTAGTTAGGCGTCTCGAACGCGCTTTCACGCGAACGACGCGTTAAAGTAGCGTAAGCTACCTTAATGGGTCGTAACGGGTCGTAAGCACTTAGGATAGGTTCTGATTTAGAATGTAGGCTTTGTTAAACCATATTACATGAGTTCCAATACTCATTTGGTTTACGAAACCTCATTCTACCCAATCTTCCGATTTAGGCATCGATTTATTAACTAGCGATTCGATTATTAGGTGCTACTTGAATTCCTTGGTTCACTCGAGCTTTGCTAGTTCATTTAATCAAGGATACTTTGCACTTCGATGTGAGTACATAGTTCCCCTCTTTTACCGTTTTCAAATGTTTTGGGGCGATTCATATGTGCTAAACGATTTGAGTTTCCTAAAACGAGTGTTATGGTTTATATTAAACACAACGATTTAATTTATATGAACTATTGAACCACTGGAACTATTGATCTATGTGAACTACTTGAACCACTGGAACTATAGGAACTGTATGAACTATTGAACTACTAGAACTATTTATCTATGTGAATTATTGAACTACTTGAACCACTTGAACTATGTGAACTGTATGAATTATTTGAACCACTGGAACTATTTGATCTATGTGAACTATTTGAACTATTTGAACGATTGGAACTAATTGAAATATTGAACAATTGGGTTATGGTAAGTGATTAGGTAACGGGGCGGGTGTAATGTGAAAAAAGCATGGTGGATACGCCACTGGTACTTCCTATATATAAGTGCTTTTAACACATTACATGTCGTTGCGTTACCTAGATCACTTGGACAAATGTTTTCAAAACAAAGTTACACTACAAGGTTTTCTTAGCAATATAAACCATACAATGTTTACTTTCAACAGCGATTTACTACTTGGTTTACAAAGACAAATGTTTTCAGTTAAGATTAATGGCTACAATGTTTTTTTGGTTTATACATATATCAACTTGTAAAAGTTTATAGAAACATACTGCAATATCAAACTCTTTTGTTTTCAAGGTACACACTCGACAACTCTCGTAGTTGGACGAGGAATTACAATATGAACTCAAAGCCATGAATCTAACATACTCACAAAACCTATGTACTCGCCGGCATTTTTATGCTGACGTATTTTCACATATCTTTCAGGTACCATAGTTTGATGATTATTTGATGATGATTATGACGCATGCTCACATAGGAATGGACGAGGGATTAGTGACTCAATAACAATGAAAGACAATTTGTTCATGTTTTGCTTCTGATTTCAATACAATGTAATAAACTTAATTCAATAAAACAAAATTTCAATCCATGTGTTGTGAAACAATGATTCTGTTACGACACTCCTCGACGTTTCCGTCGCGGTTTGTTGTTTTAACGCTGTCGGGGGGGGGTGACAGAAGAGTTGGTATCAGAGCTCATGGTTATAGGAAATTAGGTTATTAGTAATGCTTTGACCTAGACTATAACCTTCCTAAGACCCTAACACAAATTACCTTGTGTTTAGTCTTAAACCAATACCGTTGCCTATCTTTAGGTGACAACCACAACAAGAACACGAAATATGAATCCGACTTAAAAACTAATCATCTCTTCTTAGTTGATTTGTTATAAGGTTTTGAACCTTCAAAGTTTTCAAAATCTTGTCAAAGTTTGGGTCTTATAATGTGAACACGTGCAATCTGGAAGGGTGGATGTCTGTATCCTGAGTTTTCTGTCTAAGGCTAGAGTGTTCATACAAATCCACATAATCGGACCAGTTACTCTTACCTGGGAACTCTTGGGATGAGTGTCCACTTATAGGCTAAAGCAGGTCTTCGCAATACATTATATTGACCCATTTACTTTGATCAGTCACTGTGTGTCATTTGTTTGTTCGAGATAACGAACGAATGATCGCCTTCTTTATGTTTCGTTGATATCTTCAATACCTATTTTGTTTATCCAATCGTCAATCTCACTCGTTTCTCATGTTTCCTTGTCAATTTTAGAATATGCCACCTAGACGTGATCTAGAACAGGATGCTACCCTCGCAGCCACAATCGTTCAGCAGATGGCTGTTGTGCTTCTGAACCTCATTACCCCGATAAACCAGGCGAATAACAATAACAATGCTCCATGTAACTTCAAAACGTTCAATTCAGCTAAGCCATCAAAATTTTCTGGGTCTCAAGGAGCAACCGCGCTCCTACAATAGTTCGAGAGTCTAGAAAGCACCTTCAGACATGTTCAGTGTCCAAATGAGCGAAAGGTTGAATTCGCATCTAGTGTTTTTGAAAAACGATCTTTAACATGGTGGAATGGTGTGATGAGAGACAGGGGTGCCGATGTGGCACTGGCTCAAACCTGGGAAGAGCTTCGAGCTCTAATGATGAAGGAATTCTATCCTCGTCATGAAATCAGGGCACTGGAAAGGAAATTCGATGATCTTAAACAAGATAGTGGTGAGCATCGAGCCTACACGGACTGATATGAGGAGCTAAGTCTGCTATGCCCAACCATGGTTATGCTTTTGGATAAGGCAATTGAAAAGTATATTGATGGCCTCCCTGACTCAGTACAAGACATTGTTACTGGTAACAACCCTACTACAGTTAGACAGGCCATTGAGCTATCCGCTACCCTGACTGAATCTCAGATCAGGAAAGGTAAACTTTTCCGAAAAGGTGACAAGAAACCAACCGATGAAACGAAACCAAAGGATAAGCAGACTGAATCCTCCAAGAAGTCAAAGAAGCAAAAGGCTTCTCAGAACTTCGCCGTGGTTGCTCAAAACGATCAAGATGTCCCTAACCAACCAGCTCAACCCCCTGGGACTGCACCCTTATGCAACCAATGTAACCTTCATCATCATGCTAGTGTGAAATGTCGCAAATGCCTAAATTTTGGACTTACTTGTCATACAGCTAAGGTTTGTCGAGCTGCAACTACACCAAATCAAGTTGATAACAACCCAACACAAGCTCGTTTTCCACTAGGTTCTTGCTACAACTGTGGCGAGATGGGCCATTTCTGAAATAATTGCCCAAAGCTTGTTAATGCAAATCCAGCACGTGGATGAGCATTCGACCGACTGGAAGACGATGCTGTTTGGGACAATCGAATCTTGTGTATTATTTTCTTTTGTTATCAAAACAGTTATTTTGGTTTATAAATAAATCTTGTATTTACATTACGATGTACAAATGTGATTACATGTATGAACGGCATATCCCCTACAATACCGACGATCAAGGAACCGTGTTCCTTGCAAAACAAACTACTCTCATAGTTCTTCCATTTTTGTGATCACTCGTGATCTCTATGAAAATCCTAAGTACTCGTTTCTTCTAAGAAACAAAGTACAAGGTGAAAGTTACAACCCTGAACGAATACCCATAGTACCACTTTAAATCCTTAATTGGATACCCAAGGGTACTTCCGTAAGCCCTTGATTGGTCTTTCATATCATATTTTCCCGACTTCACGACATTTTACACAACATATGACTTCCAAAGATTTTGCACGTTTTTAAAAACCTCATGCGTGTTTTCAAAATCATCTCACACGATTTTAATACATTTAAAAAAAATGTTTACCTAATATACTTAGTACATGATTTCAAAAACATTACATAAGGTTTTCAAAAACATATTTTTTAACTATTCCAAGCATAGCTTTCAAAAACAATTTTTCTCGTATGTTGCCTTAACATACGTAGTGCGCGATTTCCAAGAACATCCGCTCCGTATGCTGACTAAGCATGCTTAGCACAATGACTTCAAGGATCCATTTGCTTCATATGTTGTCTTAGCATATCTAGTGCAAGTTTCCCAAACACTTCCTGCTATACAAATTCCAAATCCTTATAGGATCTTCTTCATAGTTAGACCCTTGCTGACGTTTAAAGCGCAACAATCAAAGTCCTTAAATTGGATTCTTTGTGTGCTAATTCGAATATTACGATTCTTTGTGAACGAAATCAAATCATTATAAGATTGTCCTATCTTTATAAGATAAAATTCTTGAGGATCTTTGAAGTGCTAGTTGAAGTCCATTGATTGGATTCCTGGTATACTTTGAATGCCCGAGTAGAAATCAATAACAAGTTAATAACAAATTAATAACCAAGTGAAAAATTGTGTGACTATTATGTGCTTACGTGTTTATGTGTTGACCAAATCAAAGTTATCACATGGTTGTTCGACCAAATCTTTCCACTACACATTATAAAATAAACTGTGCGGACTGTGCAAGGAATTACGTAATTATGGATGAATACATAACTATGGAATTCAGTGCACAGAAACCACAGCAAGTTTTGTCATGTATCAAACTAATCAAGAAACAAAAGTTAACTATATTCATTTCCATTTCTGATGAAATACCCGTTGAGGAAAAATGAACTAGCTATTCATTTTTCACTTAAATATCCGCTGAGGGAAATGAATAATCTATTCATGAACCGTGTTCATTTTCATTCCTTATGAAGTACCCCCTGAGGAAAATGAATTATCCATACATTTTCTCCTCTGAGAAATATCCCCTGAGGAAAATGAACAAAATTCATTTTCATTTCTGATAAGGTACCCACTGAGGAAGATAAACCATCCGTTCATTTTCACTTTTGAAGAAATACCCACTGAGGAAAATGAATAAATTCATTCCATTTCTGACGAAGTACCCACTGAGGAAGATGAATTGATCATTCATTTTCACTTCTAAAGAAATACCCGCTGAGGGAATGAATAATCCTGCGTTAATTCTGTCATTTTCATTTCTAATGAAGTACCCACTGAGAAAAATGAATCATCCATTCATTTTCACTTTTGAAGAAATATCCACTGAGGAAAATACTCTGATTCATTCCGCTTCTAACAAAGTATCCACTGAGGAAAATGAATTATCCATTCATTTTCACTTCTAAAGAAATACCCATTTGGGGAAAGAATAATCCTGTATCGATTCCTTCATTTCCACTTCCGACGAAGTACCCACTGAGGAAATGAATCATCCATTCATTTTCACTTCTGAAGAAAAATCCATCGGGGAAATGAATAACCTATTCAATAATCCTTCATTTCCACTTCCGACGAAGTACCCACCGAGGAAAATGAATCATCCATTCATTTTCGCTTCTGAAGAAATATCCATCGGGGAAAACAAATATCTTTTACAATTACCCTTCATTTCTACTTCCGATAAAAGTATCCATTGAAGAAAATGAATCATCCATTCATTTTCGCTTCTAAAGAATATCCACTGGAGGAATGAAATACCAATCCTTACGAGATCTTTCTATCTTAGTAGTTAGATTCTCAAGGGATCTCGTAGAACTACTGGTAAGTTTGATCTCTATCATTAATCAAATCACTCATTCCCACTTCCTACTTTATCTAAGGAAGCACCCACTAGGGAATGGTAAAGTTACGCCTTACATGGAAATCCTTGATGGGTTACTCTATGCAAATAGATGACGCCCTAGATTCCCTACAAGACGGTTGTTTAACATAACTTCAGACAGACTCCATCGAATAAATTTTGGTACTAAATTTCCTAAAGTAGGGGAGACTGTAACATCTGTGCCTCTTTGACCATCATACGAATACAAAACCAATGAAATATTGTGTTTCATACTTAGGATTTGTATAAATATGTGTATCATTTGCACATATAAATTCTTGTTCAATTTCGAGCTTTAAATCACTTTCTAGAAAGTTATACGCGAACTAATGCATAAATGTAATCAGATTAACACAACAAACACTCCAGAATAGTGACATAGGCTTAACATACCTTAAATAACCTTTAACATAACTTACAAATAAGTTTTCGATGGGTTGGTGTGTCGAAAACAGGTTTATTCGGTCGCAGAGACTATTTGCTTCAAACTGTGAAAGTATACTGATTCGTATGGTAACGAACATTTCAGAACTTGATCATAAGCTAAACATACCCTAAATATCCTTTACATATCTTAGAAATAGGCTTTGAGGGGTTCGGTATGCGAAAATAAACTTATTTGATCAACAAGGACTAAAAGCGTTAAAAAGTGCATAAGTTTGCATTTTCGCGCATATCTTACGTTCTGAACATATCCGGACATCCAAAAATTTTTGTTATCATTAAAATATTTTATTTTAGTGATTGGAATGCAAAAATACCATTCGTCACTTAATTTGGATCGTTTTCGCGTCCGTTCGAGTTTTCGTCGTAATTAACCGAATAACGCAACCGTACGACCAAACGAACTGACATCCGAGATAATTTCAAGGATGATTCAAGTCCCCTATACTTTAACTTCATTATTGAGCCTTGAAAATGGGTTAACGGGGTTTAAACGCGTCGAAAATGGCTTAAACATGCTGCAGGGACCAAGTCTGCCAATTTTTGAAAGTTTCTGTAACTGGGAAGCGGTGGCGTCGTGCCACAGCCTAAGGGTTGTGCCGTGGCGGCACGCGACGGCTCTAAATTGACAGAATTTCCATTTTCAGCAACTAGCTTGATTTCTAGGGTCTTTTATGCAACATTTTCAATACCTTGAGCTGGTTTTGGACTCCCCTAGTATACTAAATCCGTGGGTAACACATGGAGGGCCAAGATCGAAGCTCAAAACCCGAGAAATGATCCTAACGGTTCTTAACTTTCTATAAATACCCACCAATTTCATTCATTCCATCTCATTCATTTGATTCAATTCTGCTCTAAGTTGGAGTTCTATACTTCATACCTGAGCAATTTGAATCAAATCTTCCCTACTTGGTCCTTTTGTAAGCTTCTTTCATGCTTTTTGTGTATTTCAAGCATGAAAGTCAAACAGTGTTTGACTTTCTGCTTTGACCATGATTTGGTCAACACAAAGTTCGTTTGAACTTTGCAACTTGAGCGTAATCACGATGGTTATAGTCCCTTGTGACTATACCTACTGATTACCACGTTGATTAGTCGAAGTGGCGAGTCAAAGTTTCGGTCAAAATACGTGTTTATGCGTATTTTGCAACAAAGCTATTTTTAGATATCAAAGCACTTTGTTTTGATATCAAACCTGTTTTCTAACTTAGTTAAACATGTTTTAACATGTTTAACTCGTCACTTTTAGTCTAGTGCTTGTTTAGGGTCGTAAATCAGGCGGTCTTGACAACCGCTTAGACTTTCGAACCTGACCCGTTTGGTCGATCATTAGGATCTGACCAAGCATGTTTTGTGACCATAGTTGTATAGGGAATAACCTTCCGAGGTTATACCTTATGGTCACTTAGTTTAATTAGTTGTATGGTAGGTAGTTTATATGCCTTAGAAAAATGACCAAAATGCCCTTTTTATGCATAATTGGTATTTAAGCATATGTAACTTAACTTTTGCCACTTAAACTGATTATGCAACATACTTAAACATGTTAGGGCATATAATACTTGTCATAGGACTAGTTAGGCGTCTCGAACGCGCTTTCGCGCGAACGACGCTTTAAAGTAGCGTAAGCTACCTTAATGGGTCGTAACGAGTCGTAAGCACTTAGGATAGGTTCTGATTTAGAACGTAGGCTTTGTTAAACCATATCACATGAGTTCGAATACTCATTTAGTTTATGAAACCTCATTCTACCCGATCTTCTGATTTAGGCGTCGATTTATTAACTAGCGATTCGATTATTAGTGTAACAACTCTCATCAAAAAGTCATATTTATTATTTTAATTGTCCAATAGGAAACCCTAATTAAGACACCCAAGTAATTCTGCGCAAACCCTAAAATTTTCAGAACAATCAGAATCAGGATCAGGGCCCCTAAAACTCAGGGGGGGTATTTCCTAGTTAACGATTATCTTAAAATCGTGCTGTCAAAAAACGAATTTTGAGAAACTGTCAAGTCATCAGGCCTAGTCCCAACCGTGGCTACTCTATAAAAAATAGGTAACTGTTACGGACCGTAAGGGTTAATTGTTACGGTCCGTAAGGGGGGGCAAAATTCGGGTATAAATAGCCGACTTTGGGACTTGATTCTGGGCACTAAAACGACGAAAGAATTCGTAATATACTTCGAGTTATCGTCTGTTTACTACAATTAACACACACGGATCACTAATCGACGCCGCAATCAGGGTAATAACTCGATCGCTATTACGATTCAACGTCCGATCGATTATAACTATCCAACGATTGTTTAAGTGCCGCTCAAATTGAGTTTATACTTTGTTATTCATCGTGATTTCGACTTGAATGTTTGAGTGCTGTTCGAACTCGGACTATACTCTGTCATTCGTTGTGAATCCGCTGAATTGTTAAGTATTGCACTAGTAAATCGTTGTGAGGGTTTAATCTCGTGAATTGTCGTAACTGCTGTATTAGTTACTAACCTGTTTGTGTGTGTATTATTATTTAAATTAGGTTAATCAAGGCTAATCAGTAGGCTTATACTCTGCTCGTTAAATCTACAATGTGAGTCATTCTCTTTTTATCAACTATTTTACAATACCTCAAATTATTTTCAAGGTTATAATTACAGGGACTAAGTCGTGGATATCTTGAATTACTGGCTAGTGGGGTATTGTGCACATTACTAATTTGCTTCCGGTTACGTTCATTGACATAACCGGGGTAATCCCAGTTAGGTTCATTGACCTACTAGGGATAATCATCACTATTTAGGTTCATTGATCTAATAGTGGTATGACCATCATCACCATTGTGACTTGTCACCATTGTGACAGAGCGCCAGATAAAAATAAGATAGAAGCCATTGTAATCGCTCTTATGCTGTAATTAATAACTATGCATCATTATGCAAAATAGAATGATTCACTCAGTATTTCCCGCTGACAAAACCTTTTTCAAACATGTTTCAGGTGATCTGTTATGATCTAGGAAAAGTGCCATAAAGCACTACAAGCTCAAGGAAGTGGCTCAGTATAAAATAAAGAAACATGTTTTGTAAAAATAAAAGATTTCTTCGTGAAATCAAACGATTGTAAAATACGGGGTTTTATCCCGAGTTGTGAAATAAAATAATCGGGAAATATTTCAGTTTAAAAAAAAAAGATCCTGATGAAAAACTTCCGCTGTTAAACTCAATTAATTAAATACCACAGGATTTCTGTCCCGCGGCTCCTGAAACGGGTCAAACCGGGTCGAGGGCCGTGACAGAAAAAGGTGGTATCAGAGCCACTGATTTAAGCTTACTATTGATTTTAGCCTATTAAAGTAATTGAGAGATACTTAGGAAATTTAATTGCCATTTTATGATTATGTGTTTTATTATTTTACTAATTGTGTACATTATGGGCAAATCTCTATATGCTATCCATTGTAGCAATAAATATAAATCTTTAAAATAATTTCACTCAAAGTTTTAGCATCCTTATTAAATATAAGCCAGAAACCTGATTCAGTGAATAAATAAATTTACAAATAAAACTTAAGTTTCAGTTGTTTTGGTATTTAACCAGTATGAAATATTATTTAAAAGTTTTTCTATAAAATTTTGTTATGATTTCTAATTTAGTAATTGTGTAAACAGCATGAGTGACTTGTCTGACGCCCTTCAGAATTTAAATCTCTATCCAGTAAGAATAGAGGTTTCCAGAGATTTCAATAGGTATATACCAGACGTAGAAGAACCTATAGAATTCAATGCTTTACCTCTCGAGAAACCCAAGCCTAAGAAAATAGAAATTGGGGAAAGCTCTAAGCAAATTAAGGGATTACCATCTCAGGAAGAGCTAGATCTGATATTGACAAGCTATGATACTATTAAGCCTATTAAGGAAAATGATTTTATTTATTCTCTTGAAACACAACTACCAATAAACTTAGAACCAGCTATTCCAAACCCTTCAATCCACTCGCAAATAGACGAATGGTTGACTAATGAAATACAGTTACAAAACAATCCCTATAAGCTTTTTCCTCAGTTAAATCCAGAACCTTTACCAAATCCACCAATGAGTAACGAGAATATGGTTGAACTTCACCACTTTGGCGAAGAATTAATAAATGCTGGGAATAGGATCCAAGAGATTGGGGGACAGATCTCCTGGAAATACGATGAAAGGGAACGCCGTTACTAGAATATCATCTGACAAAAGGATAGGGGATTTATGAAACTGTGGTTGTGTAATAATAATAGTAAAATCAGTATGTGTAAAATAAATAATAAAACGGGTGTATATAGAAGCATGATATAATGAAATTTTAGAAAGTTACAATTTTGTTTGTATATTCGTTTACGTGATTAGGTGCAATTAATTGTGACATTAGATTATTTCTTCTATACTAATTATTTATCTATAAATTAGATATCAGATGGAAAACGCTAATAATGAACCAGTTAATGAGGTTAATCAATCTGAGCAACAACCGGGGGATCAATATATGACTAGGCAGGATATAAAAAATATCGTTGCTCAAGGGATAGCTAATGTTATTCCAACAATAGTTACTCAAGGGATAGCCAACGCTATTCCAGCAATTGTTGCTGCTATTAAAAATCCAATCGAACCGCAACAAATCGTTCCTAGCAAACGCATTTCTGAAGATAATTTCAGTAATAGCGTAAATGGAGGCGGTAATCATGTTAATCATGATAATGAACCACGGCAAGCTCCTCCTCCTAAGAAAATGAAAGCTGCAACGCCTGGTTGCACTTACAAAGAATTTCTTGCATGTAAACCCACTGAGTTTGCAGGCAATGAAGGAGCGACTGCGGCACTGCGTTGGTTAGAGAAAACCGAGGCAGTAATTGCCATAAGTAAATGTGCTCAGGATGATCAGGTCATGTACGCATCAAATCTTTTCAAAGAAGGGGCGCTAGAATGGTGGAATACGGTGTTACAAGCAAAAGGAAGAAGGATGGCGTATGCTATGAATTTGGAAGAATTTAAGAGCTTTGTAGAAAGAAAATTCTGTCCCGAGTATGAAAAGGAACAAATGACAAATAAGTTTCTAACCCACCGGATGGTGGATGTAGATTGTCGAGGGTATACTTCGACATTCTTCGAGTATGCTAGAGTGGTACCAACCCTGGCTTCGCCAGAACCGGTACTTATTTCTCGTTATATTTGGGGATTAATTTCCGAAATCCGTAATATTGTCAAGGCTGCGAAACCTCGCACAATTGATGATGCAGTGGAATTAGCCAATACTCTGACTGACGAACTAGTACGGACAAGAGAAGAAAATAGAAGGAAGGAAGTAGCCCAAAAGATTACCCAAGAATTCCGTTCTGGTAACCATAACAATTTCAAGAAAGGAGGGAATGGGCAATCTTCTACTAGCCCATTTTGCAATTTTTGCAAAAGGAAGCATTTTGGAAGATGCAAAGGATATTGCAATTTTTGCAAAATTCCAGGGCATCAAGAAGAAGACTGCAGGAGGAAGAAATTTTCAGTCTGCTACAACTGTGGAGAAGCTGGACATCTTAGGCCAGATTGTCCAAAACTGAATAAACCATTTGACAATAAAGCCAAACCTGCAGAAGGAGCAAAAAGGAATGTAAGAGCCTTCCAGCTGACTACTCAAGAAGCCGAGATGATTCCAGATGTGATAGCCGGTACGTTCTTAGTTTACAACGTTTACACAAAAGTATTATTTGACTCTGGTACAAACCAAAGTTTTATAAATACTTTACTCTGCCAAACTCTTAACTTACCGTTAGTCAGCATTAGATAAATTTCTACAGTAGAAACGGCAGATGGGAATTTAGTTAAAATAAATAAGGTTCTGCAAAACGTAGAAATAGAACTTTTAAGTCATAAATTTTATGCAACCATATTGGTTGAATTCGATGTTATGTTAGAAATGAATTGATTAGTAAACAACTATGCTCGAATTATCTATGACAAGAATTCCATAGAAATTTGTGCAACCACTAGAGAAGTAATAATGATTACAGAAGATAAGCCATGAAAGTTGTTAATTATGAGCGAAAGCAAGGAATAGTATATATGATTTCAGTAATCATTAATACTAAAGATAAAGAACTTAAGGAATTTCTGTAGTGTTCAGAATACCCAGATGTATTCCCAGAAAAGTTACAGGATTACCATCAGATAGGGAGGTGGAATTTAGGATTCATCTAATTATATCGATAGCAAAGGCACCGTATCGGTTAGCACAGTATTGGTTATTAAGAAAAAGGATGATTCGATGAGAATGTGTATTGATTATAGGGAATTGAATAAGGTTACAATTAAGAATCAATACCCATTACCTAGAATTGATGATCTATTCGATCAATTCCAGGGAGATAGATATTTTTCTAAGATAGAATTACGTCCTGGATATCATCAATTGAAAGTACAAGAGGAAGACATACCTAAAACTACTTTCAGAACTAGGAATGGTCATTACGATTTTACAAGTCATGTCCTTCGGATTAATGAATGCACCTGCAGTATTCATGGACATGATGAATAGAATCTGTAAACCATAGTTGGATAAATTTGTAACTGTCTTCATCGACGATATACTTATTTATTCCAAAAGTTAGGAAGAACATTGTGAGCATTTGCATGCACTCTTAACTTTGTTAAGAAAAGAAAAGCTTTACATCAAATTCTCAAAGTGTGAATTTTGGCTACCAGAAGTGCAATTCTAGTTCATATGATGAATCATGAAGATATTCACGTAAATCCTGATAAGATATTACCAAATGAAAGGTTCCGCAATCTGCAATGGAAATTAGGAGTTTTGTAGGTTTAGCTAGATATGATAGATGATTTATTAAGAATTTTTTTTTTTCAAGATAGCTATACTATTAACTAAGCTAACCTGTAAAACAGTTAAGTTTGAATGGAGACCTAAACAAGAAGAAGCCTTTAGGATCTTAAAGCATAAATTAACAAAATCCTAGCCTTACCAGAAGGAACAGAAGAATTTAAAGTATATGGTGATGCTTCAAAACTAAGATGTGTGCGTATGCAACGCAAGAAGGTAATTGCGTATGCTTCAAGACAGTTGAAAAAGAACGAAGAAACTATACCACTCATAACTTAGAATTAGGAGTCATAATTTTTGCCCTTAAAATTTGGAGACATTATCTGTGTAGAAGTAAGTTTACTGTCTATAAGAATTTAAGATATATATGTGATGCTTCAAAACTAAGATGTGTGCGTATGCAACGCAAGAAGGTAATTGCGTATGCTTCAAGACAGTTGAAAAAGAACGAAGAAACTATACCACTCATAACTTAGAATTAGGAGTCATAATTTTTGCCCTTAAAATTTGGAGACATTATCTGTGTAGAAGTAAGTTTACTGTCTATAAGAATTTAAGATATATATTTGGGCAAAAAGAGTTAAACATGAGGCAAAGAAGATGGATAAAAATCCTAAGTGACTACGATTATGATATTCAGTATCACGAAGAAAAGGCTGAAGACAGCTATAGATCGCCAGAAGAATTATACAGATAATAGATGAAAGCCGTTGGAGTTCGAGTTGGAGACAAAATGTATCTCCTTGGAAAGGAGTAAGAAAGGAAAACTGAGTCCAAGGTACGTAGGACCATTTTCAGTAATCCAACGTATAGGACCAGTTGCTTATCGTTTACAATTACCAGAAGAATTAGCTGGAGTACATGATGTATTTCATGTATCCAATCTCAAGAAATGTTTATCGGATGAATCACTGGTAGTACCTCTTCGAGATATAGAGGTAAACGAAAAGCTAAAATTTGTTGAGAAACCTCTTCAAATTGAGGATCGAAAGATCAAATTTCTCAAACATAAACGACTAGTTTTAGTCAAAGTCAGGTAGGATTCAAAACGGGAACCTGAATATACTTGGGAACTGAAATTAGAAAAGAAGCGAAGGTATCCTCAATTATTCCAATAAATCTCGAGGACGAGATTTTTATTAAGGTGGGGAGAATATAACAACTCTCATCAAAAAGTCATATTTATTATTTTAATTGTCCAATAGGAAACCCTAATTAAGACACCCAAGTAATTCTGCGCAAACCCTAAAATTTTCAGAACAATCAGAATCAGGATCAGGGCCCCTAAAACTCAAGGGGGTAATTTCCTAGTTAACGATTATCTTAAAATCGTGCTGTCAAAAAACGAATTTTGAGAAACTGTCAAGTCATCAGGCCTAGTCCCAACCGTGGCTACTCTATAAAAAATAGGTAACCCTTACGGACCGTAAGGGTTAATTGTTACGGTCCGTAAGGGGGGGCAAAATTCGGGTATAAATAGCCGACTTTGGGACTTGATTCTGGGCACTAAAACGACGAAAGAATTCGTAATATACTTCGAGTTATCGTCTGTTTACTACAATTAACACACACGGATCACTAATCGACGCCGCAATCAGGGTAATAACTCGATCGCTATTACGATTCAACGTCCGATCGATTATAACTATCCAACGATTGTTTAAGTGCCGCTCAAATTGAGTTTATACTTTGTTATTCATCGTGATTTCGACTTGAATGTTTGAGTGCTGTTCGAACTCGGACTATACTCTGTCATTCGTTGTGAATCCGCTGAATTGTTAAGTATTGCACTAGTAAATCGTTGTGAGGGTTTAATCTCGTGAATTGTCGTAACTGCTGTATTAGTTACTAACCTGTTTGTGTGTGTATTATTATTTAAATTAGGTTAATCAAGGCTAATCAGTAGGCTTATACTCTGCTCGTTAAATCTACAATGTGAGTCATTCTCTTTTTATCAACTATTTTACAATACCTCAAATTATTTTCAAGGTTATAATTACAGGGACTAAGTCGTGGATATCTTGAATTACTGGCTAGTGGGGTATTGTGCACATTACTAATTTGCTTCCGGTTACGTTCATTGACATAACCGGGGTAATCCCAGTTAGGTTCATTGACCTACTAGGGATAATCATCACTATTTAGGTTCATTGATCTAATAGTGGTATGACCATCGTCACCATTGTGACTTGTCACCATTGTGACAGAGCGCCAGATAAAAATAAGATAGAAGCCATTGTAATCGCTCTTATGCTGTAATTAATAACTATGCATCATTATGCAAAATAGAATGATTCACTCAGTATTTCCCGCTGACAAAACCTTTTTCAAACATGTTTCAGGTGATCTGTTATGATCTAGGAAAAGTGCCATAAAGCACTACAAGCTCAAGGAAGTGGCTCAGTATAAAATAAAGAAACATGTTTTGTAAAAATAAAAGATTTCTTCGTGAAATCAAACGATTGTAAAATACGGGGTTTTATCCCGAGTTGTGAAATAAAATAATCGGGAAATATTTTAGTTTTTAAAAAAAAAAAGATCCTGATGAAAAACTTTCGCTGTTAAACTCAATTAATTAAATACCATAGGATTTCTGTCCCGCGGCTCCTGAAACGGGTCAAACCGGGTCGGGGACCGTGACAATTAGGTGCCACTTGAATTCCTTGGTTCACTTGAGCTTTGCTAGTTCATTTATTCAAGGATACTTTGAACTTCGATGTTAGTACATAGTTCCCCTCTTTTATCATTTTCAAATGTTTTAGGGCGATTCATGTGTGCTAAACGATTTGAGTTTCCTAAAACGAGTGTTATGGTTTATATTAAACACAACGATTTAATTTATATGAACTATTGAACCACTAGAACTATTGATCTATGTGAACTACTTGAACCACTGGAACTATGGGAACTGTATGAACTATTGAACCACTGGAACTATTGATCTATGTGAATTATTGAACTACCTGAACCACTGGAACTATGTGAACTGTATGAATTATTTGAACCACTGGAACTATTTGATCTATGTGAACAATTTGAACTATTTGAACGATTGGAACTAATCGAACTATTGAACAATTGGGTTATGGTAAGTGATTAGGTAACTGGGCGGGTGTAATGTGATAAAAGCATGGTGGATACGCCGCTGGTACTTCCTATATATAAGTGCTTTTAACACATTACATGTCGTTGCGTTACCTAGATCACTTGGACAAATGTTTTCAAAACAATGTTACACTACAAGGTTTTCTTAGCAATATAAACCTTACAATGTTTACTTTCAACAACGATTTACTACTTGGTTTACAAAGACAAATGTTTTTAGTTAAGATTCATGGCTACAATGTTTTTTTTTTTTGTTTATACATATATCAACTTGTAAAAGTTGATAGAAACATACTGCAATATCAAACTCTTTTGTTTTCAAGGTACACACTCGACAACTCTCGTAGTTGGACGAGGTATTGCAATATGAACTCAAAGCCATGAATCTAACATACTCAAAAAATCTATGTACTCGCCGGCATTTTTATGCTGACGTATTTTCACATATGTTTCAGGTACCATAGTTTGATGATTGTTTGATGATGATTATGACGCATGCTCACATAGGAATGGACGAGGCCTTAGTGACTCAATAACAATGAAAGACAATTTGTTCATGTTTTGCTTCTGATTTCAATACAATGTAATAAACTTAATTCAATAAAACAAAATTTCAATCCATGTGTTGTGAAGCAATGATTCTGTTACGACACTCCCTGACGTTTCCATCGCGCTTTGTTGTTTTAACGCGGTCGGGGTGTGACACAGGCCTTTTATAAACTTTATTTCTTCAAAAGCTTTCGTTTAACTTTTAATTAATATTAGGTTTGGTTAAATAAATCCTAATATTTTTTGGGTTAATTTTACCACTAAAGGTACTTTACCCGTCTTTTAGTATTTACGTGGTTTGATAACCAAACCCGTTTTCGGGGTGTTACAAGTCTATCCCCCTTAAAGAGGTTTCATCCTCGAAACCTTTCTTACATAGTTCATTGAGTTTTAAACTCAATGCATTTGACCTGAGTAATATTTTTAAGCATTACTCATACTTTAACCAATTGTTAGTATTACCAGAAAATTATGGTAATATCTTTTTGGTTACAACACATTTACGAACCTCATACGACAAAATGCAACTTGAAATAACATAATCTCGTTATTTTCACTAGTTTAGTTAACTTAGCGAAATCCATTGCTTTCAGACTATCGAATTCTTTATGAATCCGTTATTTTGACCCGTTTAAAGGTCTTTAGTGAAATCTTTCACTTTTAGCAAACAAACTCTTTTGTTTTCAAATTTATTCATTCGGTTCAGTTATACGGAATCCACCACTTACGAGCAAACCGAATTTCTTGATTTCCATCTTAATATTTAAGATAGTTCAATAAATGATATTAGAGAAATTTTATAAAGTATATAACCACATACTTATAGCTTTATCTTTCAATTGTGTTTTTGCTCGATTTGACTTCCCAACCCTTCACTTGGGTTGTTTCACGATCCCTCAAAATAGGTGATCAGTATTTTCTATTAGTAAGGTCTCATGGGCCGTCACTCTCATCTTGTATCTCTATATACCTTTGTTGTTTACTTGACCGAGTTGCCAATTTGGCTACTTGATCATATAAATCTATTGGTTTTGTTTATCCCACGCTATTCTCAAAATAAATAACGTATTAACCAATTTCTTAATTTGAATCTTGACCTTAACCGGTCTCACTAACTAGACTTATTAGTCCAGTTACTTTATTCCCATCACTCGGGTTACAATGTGATTACATTTCACATTACTTTTCTTGACCGTGATCGTGTCACGTCATGTTTAAGTTTGTATCAACCTTTCATTTTCGAAAATATTTCTTTTCGAATATATCGTCTTGCACCTATCAGTGTCAAAACCTGTATCTTTAATATTTACTATTTAAATTCCTATCAGAATTCATATTTGTAAAAACGTTATTTGTTACTAAAACTGAATTTTAGTCTAACGTTTTCTTTTTAGTTTATGTCAATTACTTCATATCAAGAAATTGACAACAAAGAATTTAACCTTTTACAGTTTTTGTTTTATGCGGGGATTCTCAACTGGTTCCCTCGCTTTGTCTAATTAACCCGTAGGTTCTATCACTTAGCCTCGTGGGCTATTTCATTAGATTTTCACCTCTTTAAGGCGAGATCTTTATAATCTATTTCTTTCTATTCATGACCCGTGGGTCATTTTGGTCCGGTATACCTTTACACTGTTTGTAACCAGAAGGTTATAATGATCCCATAGATCATTCTTTTTAATGTTTGAAATTCATTTTTTTTCACATTTTAAATTCATTAAGTGTGACTGTAGTCCGTATCTACAATTGTTTTCTTATGCCATCTGACCTTACATTGTATTCAACCCGTTTGACTTGTTCATGTGAAATCCATCACTTGTGAACAGTCAAAATTTGTTCTTCATTCACCCCGTTCAACCTCACAATAGTTTAACATAATTATTAAAATTTATGTTTGAGAAATTTTATAGTCTTTTAGTCATAACTCATAATCCGAGTCTTTTGACTTTCAATCCGCGTTCCCGCCTCTTGGGATACGCATGTGTTTAAATTCCTACCCATCAACTGGGTGACTTACCTAAGTCATTATTAATGCAACCATTTAGGTATGCATTAAGACTTCGTTTTGAACTGTATGGTTATCTTAGCGAAATCCATCGCTTTATTCAACCAAACTTTTATTCTTTATTTAACCATCTTTGACGGTCTTATAATTCTGAATGATGATTATCATCATCATCCTTTCTTTATTACAACCAAAGTCAACGACTTCGATCGTCTTTTTGTATGAGCAATACCTTCATTTCTATGACCTCGCGGGTAATTTATAATTTGGTTTTACATGCCCCTTTTTTTTTCTTCCATGGCTCTTTCATCCAAAATGACTTATTTCTCGAATTCCCTTGGGTCATTTATTTCTATGCGCGCCATACATCGTTTTTATGGTTCCCTCGAAAACCATTTATACGAGTATGCCCATAAGATTTCTTGACCCCAAGGTTCTTTTAACTTTTTTTATTCATCTCGACCTTACCACATCGGACATAACTGTGCTCATTATAAGAAGCTCATGGTATCATGTGTTCACTACTTACTTAGCCAGAGTAAGCGATCAACACATGGTACACATGACCTTGTTATAATTACCACCTCACGTCCCATGTAAGTAACCTCTCGATTTATTTTATTTGGTAAAACTTTATTTAATTGCCAATTAACAATTACAAGTTTTACCCATTTTATCCTTGAACATTTACAATGTTCCTTTTTATAACCATTTATACAATCACATTCGTCGATGTTATTATTACTTTTCTCAATTTGAATCTTTATTGAGAATACTTACTTGGATGATTACTTTCGTCCAAGTATATATTTAAACTATATTCAGTTATTGTTTTATTATTCACGACTGTGAATAATACGTATCTCTACTGAATTTCTCTTGGAAACGCCATCCTGGATATGAATCCTCTCTAGGTTTTCCAAGTTTTACCTTCTATATGCAACTGTCATTCGCTATTTGTTTGTTGCATATTTCTAGTTATACTATAAGTTTAAGACGTGTACCTTGTAGATACTCACCCTAATAAACTTTCCTTGTTGTTCGATCTCTCATTCGAGATCGTTTCTCGATTCTTGTCTTTATCGTGTATTACTTACTTGTCATACTTCAGACTATTTCTTTATCGTATCGATAATTCTTTAAACTCTCGTCATCTTCTAATGCGAGGTTCCTTCAACTTAAAACATTTACAAATATTCGTAACTTTGATCTTTATAAGCGCCCGTATTATAATACAAGGCTTTCTATGACACGTGTTAATACACGTAATTCGTTTAACTATATTGGTCTTTTATCGCTTTCTTTGGGGTAACGTGTTTTACACGATAACCCTATGTGTTGTTTTCAACACTTTATATGCTAGACCATTAATATACAAAATAACTTACCGGATTTTGCGATCAAGTCTCGAACCGAACACTTTACTCCTTAACCTGGAGCTCTGATTACCAACTTGTAAGATCCTTAGTCCATTTATACGATTATCATAAGATTTTCGACTATAATAGTGTATTTAAGATTAAACATACACTTAAAAATACGAGTTTGTTAAAACATTTTAATGAATAAAACATTTTAACGTTTTGTAGGTAAATTCGACGTTTAAAACATGACGATGAAACATATAGCGGAAGCTTGAATCTTCATTGTGTTCGGTTTCTGGATGAGCTTGATCGTCCTCCGGTACTTTACATAATCCCTAAATTTCATAAGACATGAAACGAGTTAGTCATTCGGTGTTTATAACATATCCGAACAAGTTTGTGTATCCAAACACTCAAAATTTATCAGTTATGAGCGTTTAAAACTTGTTTATACAAGTTCCTAAGTCCAAACTGATCAACAGCAAAAATTTGCCAGGTATTGAGGTGGTCGCGTGCCGTGACACCATCCTCCAAAACTTGTCGCGTGCCGCGACAGGTGTCGCGTGCCACGATCATGATGAGCTTAGGCTGTCACGTGACGTGAGGCCTTAATTTTGACAACAGGTTTGGTTCAGGTCTGCATATTTCCCAGCCAAACTTAGTTTTACGAAAACTGCCATAATTTGGTCGTTATTGATCCGTTTTACGATCCGTTTCTTCCTACGTGATCGTAAATTGATTCTCCAATATATGGAGTTAAAATCCAGCATCCGGATTAACAAAATTTTAGACTTTTAAGCCTTCGGCTTAAATTGTAGTCAATAACTTTTGACCCGTTTATGTATTAATCAAACAAACATGTTTGTTTGATCCCCATTTCTCATGAACCTTATATTTTTGATATTGTCTATCATATTAGGTTCAAATCCCGGGTTTATATATATTCTTAAACCCGTTTTTACTTAAACGCTTATTTTGACCCGTTAAGGGTATTTAAGCATTCTTTCGCATAATTCATGCTCATTTACTTCTAGCATTTTATTTCCACATTATTTATCAATCGATCTTCCACCACAACTATATTTGTGGCGGATTTAATGTGGTGATTTATATATTCCGGGTTTTTAACCCTCGGATCGTTATTTTACGGCAAGACTCCTATAGAGTCATTTGACCAAAGGTTTACATCTTTCGCTTTTTATACTTATTCTAAGTATTTATTTAATCATAAAACTTGTTTCCAAACAACCTTTAAATGTTGTTTGCTCAATTTAGCTTACAAGGGCATTTTGGTCCATTTTAGCCTTTCATTTAAAATGAAGGACTTTTGAAAGCATGTTTAATTCAAAATCGCTCTTTTTAGCTATGATTTGGTTTGAAAACTCATTATGTTTTCAAATCACAATGACCATCATTTAAATCATTCGGTTTACTCATTAAAGTAACCAAATATCTGTTTTGACTTCATTTAACTCTCAATGAACAATTCGTTCTAAATGAGTAGTTAACCAATTACACATACCTGGCTCGGATCAATATATTGACCCGTTTCGATACCTTGGCTTAATAGCCGCTAAGTAATAGCGATGTAAATATCCATTCGATATTTATTCCTATAATCATACAACTTGACAAACCATTAGTCGATATTGTCAAAGGGTGATATTTTCTCCTTTTGACCCGTTTGGTCTAAATGACCGGGTATCTTTGCGAGATGGTATTTATTTTCATCTCGTCTACATGACTCGCTCCGGTTTACACCGCACAGTCATTTTATTTATAAACCATTTATTAACTCTTTTGACCCATTATGGCTTACGCCATAAAGTGTCTTTCACAAACTAACGGTTATCGTCAACGTGTGATCGAATTACCGTTTTACCCTTATTATTTGTAATGATTTACCTTATAATGTAATCATTCAAAACTCGTTATTTATTAGTTATTGCATGACTAAATAATCTTATTAACTCTTTTTAACCATTCAACATGGTTTATCATTATTATCTTTTGTTTCGAACCGCACATGTCGTGTCGAAACATCATAAATCAAATATGATTTTTTTTTATTATTCAAAACCTATAAAACCAATAGGTATTAAATAAAAGGTGTAAGCTTTGACTTACCTAGCATCCAGATTATGCTTTTCCTTCATTCTTGATTCGTTTGACCCGCTTCCTTCCCAAGCTTTCACCTTGCTTGTCAGGCGTCAAACTATCATTGTAAGTTGTAAGATGGTTAGACTACTCATAATCATTCACGACTATTCCATCCTACGATCTTTATGTCGAAATTATCATTCGATCATATAAAAGGTCATTTTGACTTTAAAAAGTCAAACTGCCTATTTACAAATGTAATTACACGATGTAGCTTAACTACTCGTTTTATTACTTTTCTACTATACGGTTAGCATCCTTATTATGCTACTGTTTTAACTACTTATGAATTCAAGTTATTGTAATCGAATTTCATTCGATTAACACATGATGATATCTAACATCATTTTAATCATAATATATCATCATTTTCATTTTATCATACTAATCAAATTCCTAGCAAGTATGATCATTGATGTGTGTAAAATGAAACATATAAATTACATCAAATGAGGTATAAAACTAACCTTTTTTTAGTACTAATGTTGGAAAAAAGGGTGCTTTTGTCTTCCTTTTGTATTTTCAGGACCAAATGAGCTTAAATGAACAAAAGGAACAAATATGCAGCAAAAACTAACATAAATACAAGAAAAGGAATAAACGTGGCATGCCCGACCCCTCGACAGCATCTTCCCAAGCAAAAACAAGAGAACAGAAGGCTGACCACGGCCCCGTGCCCAACGGACACGGGGGCGTGGCCAGAAGTCTGCAGAAAAGACAAAGCTATAGAAGCTTCTATTCCCCACACGGGGGCGTGCCTAGCTCAACACGGGCCGTGGTCAACGCTAAGATTCGCAGAATCTTGCAAATCTTGATAGTACAGATACGCTTCTGCACACGGGGTCGTGCCCAGTGAACACGGGGGCGTGTGGAGCCTAATACAGACAATTAAAATTAATGAAGAAAGAGAAAGAGGATGGACACGGGGCCGTGTTCGGGCTTCTGTGCAGGTTATAAATAGGGGTGCTTGGTTCACTTCAAAGGCATCCCTTGGCAAACCACCTCTCTCCCACTTCACCCACACTCCACCAGCACTACAACACCCACATCCACCACCATCATCTATCATCCACCTTAGAGTGTGTGTAGTAGTCTTGGGATCCAAGATTGATAGTAAGAGTTCTTGACAATCAAAGGCCATGTTTGCCTAAGTCTCTTACATCACTTGGTGAAGACAAACATTTAATGTAATACCTTTGATTTTTAATATTTTCGCACTTTTTATTTTGTTTTGTATTAATGACTTTAATAACTAGTTTCTTATGTTGAAGGTGAAACATCCTTATCATTTGTCCGTGGTGTCTTGGCGTTATTTTACTGTCTATATAAAATAAAAGATTTTCACCATTCATATATGCACGGTCTATATAGAGATATGTTGGCGATCTGGTCGGGGGTTAAGGGAATGGTTTGGTAAGGTTCTTGCCTTGTTCAGTGTATAGATCCTGCAAGGACCTAGGTCAAGCTTACTAGGACCTCCTTCAATACCCACTGGTATTGGATGGCGGGGGTGCGAATGGCTTGATCCCCTCATATGTAAACTACTATTAATACATTAACCCGGCTACTTGGGATTGTATCCCTGCTGACTCAAACCACTTAGTCGAGGGTAACGTCACCTTCAAAAGAGGGGCCTACCACATTACGCTTTAATAACTTAATTAATTATCTTTCAATATTCTGACCCTTTGGGATTGTATCCTTGTTGACTCAAACCACTGGGTTGAGGGTAACGTCACCTTCAAAAGAGGGGCCTACTACTATAGCTAAGATAATCTCTTAAAAAGTGCAAAAGTGTGGAAATCATCAAAGGTTACATTAAAGGCGAGTCAGATCCAAGTGATTCATCTTGTCTATCTGTTTTTATTTTTATTTTATCTTTTCAGCATTTTTGTTTTTTTTTTTCATGCTTAAAACTTTTTCTAAAACTTTTGATTTGATTAGATGTTGAGGATAAATCAGTATTAAAAGCTCTTGTGTCCTTGGACGGCCTCGGTATCTTGCCAACGCTATACTACGCTCACGATGGGTGCACTTGCCCATGTGTGTGTTTAGTGTTAGTAGAATATCGTGTTTTATAAATTTAAAACTTGACTAATGTGTTAAAAAGGGCTTAAAATATAAAGAAAAACATAATACACCCGACACACACCAATCATGTACTCAAACACTCAATTTGTTCAAGTATTTCCTGATTATTATCAGATATGATGATTCTAATCATAATTATATCATCAATTCATCTTATGATTAAAACCCACTTATCGTAGTGTGGTAAATCATATTATCATTTAAATTATAGCATCTTATGTATAATTTTCACTTAGGGTTTGGTTCTTAAGCAAGTATACATCACTAATTCAATCATAACTTCAATAATTCATTCATAATTCGTGATTATGGTGATTACTCAAATTTCACAACTTCACAGATCATCAAAATTTGACATACCTTATGATCCCCTAGCTTGGGTGATCATTAATTCACGTTCAATTATGAATTTAGACTTTGTTTGAGCCTTCAATTTGATGATTTTGTTGTGATTAGGGTTTTGGGCTCCCTGGGAGCTTCTGGTCGAACACAGAATACACATATGAAGTGTGAGTTTTGTTTTGAATTCTATTTATAATTAAACTTTCAATTATCCAGATTTGGCCCCTCTTGTTTGGTTAGTTATTTAGTTGGCTACAAACTACTTATTTCTAACAATATTTCCACTCATTAACTAGGTTAAACATTCCTAGTTAATTTAGTGAGTTCGGGGAATTTACGACTTAGTTTATTTTAAGTCCCGTTAACTCAGGCCTTTTATAAACTTTATTTCTTCAAAAGCTTTCGTTTAACTTTTAATTAATATTAGGTTTAGTTAAATAAATCCTAATATTTTTTGGGTTAATTTTACCACTAAAGGTACTTTACCCGTCTTTTAGTATTTACGTGGTTTGATTACCAAACCCGTTTTCTGGGTGTTTCACGAATCTCAAGAACGAAATTGCTGCTTACGTTGGAAAATGCCTAACCTGCGCTAAGGTTAGGGCCGAGTATCAGAAACCATCAGGTCTACTGCAAAAATCGGAAATACCTGTGTGGAAGTAGGAACAAATATCGATGGATTTTATAACAAAGTTGCCCAGGACCCCTAGAGGGCATGATATGTTATGGGTAATAGTTGATTGATTGACAAAGTCTGCGCACTTCCTACCGATACGAGAAAAAGATAGCACATGAAACCTTGCTGAGTTATACCTTAAGGAGATTGTAGCACGTCATGGAGTGCCTATTTCGATAATTTCTGGCAGAGATGGACGTTTTGTATCAAGGATCTGGCAATCCTTCCAAGAGGCCTTTAGATCTCAATTGGATCTAAGCACGACCTTCCATCCGTAAACAGACGGAGAAAACGGACTATGCAAACCCTTGAAGACATGCTTCGAGCATGTGTAACGGATCTAGGCGGCAGCTGGGATACTCACCTACCCTTGGTTGAGTTTTCCTATAATAACAGTTATCATACAAGCATAAAAGCCGTACCGTTCGAAGCTTTTTATGGCCGCAAGTGTCGCTCACCGTTGTGTTGGGCAGAAGCCGGAGATAGACAGTTGATTGGTCCCGAACTTGTTCAAGAAACGACTGATAAAATCATTCAGGTCCGAGACCGTATCAAGGCGGCTCGTGATCGACAAAAGAGCTACGTCGATCGAAGATGGAAACCTTTAGACTTCGTGGTGGGAGACAAAGTTTTACTAAAAGTCTCACCTTGGAAGGGTGTAGCGAGGTTCGGGAAACGTGGAAAGTTGAATCCACGATACATTGGAGTTACCGGAGGAACTGAATGGCGTACATGATACGTTCCATGAGTCAAAACTCAAAGAGAGTCCGACCCAGGAAACAGTTATCATCCCTGCGGATGAGGTACATATCGACGACAAACTCCGATTCACGGAAGAGCCTGTTGAGGTGATGGACTGGAGAGTCCAGAAAACAAGGAGAAGTCGTATAAAACTGGTTAAGGTACGTTGGAACTCTCGACACGGGCCCTAGTATACTTGGGAGTGTGAGGATCAGTTCAAAGCTAAGTAGCCCCACCTATTCAAGGAAGCTCCTGCTAGAGATGACTCAGCTTGAATTTCGGGACGAAATTCTTTTAACGGGGGGAGACTGTGACAACTGGCACAAAACCGGTAATTTTCGTACTATTTTATTAATTATTTATTTCCTGCAATTATGTGCTTAAACGTCAACATTATATGCTTGCTTGCTTTACATATGAATTCATGCATGTTTTATACTTCAATTATCGCATTGTGCATTACATTAAGCGTTGCGTCGAAATGACTAGTAAACTCACCGATAAGACAAGCTGTGATAGCACAGCCTCAGCATGCAGATAAACGATAGATTTAGGGCCTAGATGTAGGTCCAACATCAAAATACATTAAAACCCAAGTGTAGGAACAAGGGTTAACATAAACACTTTTCGGAAACTAAAACAAGCACTAAAAAAACTGCCCGAAAAGCACCTAAAATGCAGAATTCTGCAGAAAATCAGCATTTTAACACTAAAATAACATGCAGAATTTATGTTTTAGTGTCCAGAATAACTTGTAAAGTGTCGGGAAGGAAACTGTCACAAAAGGTACTTCATACCTTGTACAACTGCACTATTTAGCATTTTAACGAATGTAGGATCGCATGCTGACCCGAACGAGTCAATCGGAGGTGTTCTAATCCGTTTCAGGTGCGGAATAACAAGAAACGGACACGAAAAACAGCTTGTTCTACTAAATCTTGCCTTGTATATTGATTTCACACTGATTACAAGTCAATCGGCACTTCGGCAGCAGTTCGGTACCGGAAACATGACAACGTTACAAATGATTTCGCTCCTAAGGTATATATAGGGACTAGGTTTCGCTCATATGGACATGTCCACAAAAGTGAAACCTCCCATTGTACATATAAGCGGAACCTTATTTAAGGTTTCCCACATACGGACATGTACATATAAGCGGAACCTTATTTAAGATTTCCCACATACGGACATGTACATATAAGCGGAACCTTAACACAAGACACGATACACTTCCTATTTTTTTCATAAAATGTGCCCTAATCTAACATTCTAAGACTAAGACTCGATACAAGACGAAGTCAACAGATGTAGTGCACCAACAGACTCCCCCTCAGATGTTGACGAGTCGACTATCGAGTCACGACACTGCTGTGTCTTCACTTCTTCAGTCTTGATCAATCTCTGGGCTTCCAGAATCTCTATCTATCTCTTGTATCTTCAAACTCGTTCTCTAACAAACTCCTCCTCAAAACATGCTGGGATCAAAGTCTGACTTTTACAGCATCAAAATGGCAACCTGGCTTTACATAGTCCTCAGTTGTTGAAACCTGACTCTTATTCAGCTCAAGAAATCCTGCACATTCTCTACCCAAAACATAAGATTCACAAGAATAAGATATTTAACAATTTATCAAATTTCATGCACCAACACTGACTCTTCTACAATCAGTATACAATCAGATATTAACAATGATCATTTAACGAATTTCTTATCTCTGAAAAACTTTTCAATCAAATTCTCCCAAACCTATTCATCATGTTCAGCACTCGGAATTTTGAAGTCAGCTCTTCAATATCAGTTGTCAAAAATCTTTTTGAATTTTTCAAAATTTATGCTAAAACACACCGAAAATCTTTTTGGATTTTTAATATAACAGAAATGAAATGCAGCAAAGAAATATTTACAGACAATATTTTTGTGAGTTCGCGTAAGAGGATCATATCAGTTTTTGAGACAAATCACCAACACCGTTAAGCTTTAAAAATTTTAAGTTCTAAACGATTCACCTAGATTGTCAGTATATTTGTCCACTTAAATTTTCACACAAAGTTCAACTGCTTCGAGATACGATTTTACTGCCTTATATACTTAAACTTAATCGCGTGTCCCACCTCAGAATATACTCCCGTATCCAGATCCCAATATTCAGTCTTACAGGTAATTATGACACAAATGATATCTGTAGGGGTTAATAAATTATGAAGAATCATGAGAGCTCAGGTCAGAACTACCGTTCAGCAGAGAGATCATGACTCAACTTTTGGGTGAGTCCCCTTTAGAGGATCTTTTTTACAACAGCATTGCTAAGCAATTTTATTGTCTTATCATATATGCTGAGGGTGATGCTATGTTTCAAGCATTGCGGAAAGTATTATTCGAGGACTAGGTCAGAACTTCCATTCAGCAGAAGTCCAGGAATAATACCCCAGATATCACTGAGTATAAAGACCTAGTATATCAGAAAAAGGAATCTTTCAAACGAGATTTCGGGGGTTACCCATATATCCGAGAGATGTTACCCACGACATAAGCAAGTTTGAATTTAGGTTTATATCTCGTCACAATCTACTAAATGTGCAAAAACCTACTGGCATATCATCAGTGAGACCGTTTATCACTATTTAAATTTCCATTTCTTTAGCATGCCGTGATCGTCCACTGATGTACTATCATTTCCTCTTTTTCACAACAAAAACTCATTTTTCATTTTATCATGTTTTTGACTTTTTCAAATTTTCTAATGTTTTTGGATTTTCTGAAAATTTTTACTCCCCCTAAAATGCAAACACATTTTAGGAAATTTGAAAATTGAAAACAAACTATACAATAAAGTGACAACCGATATCAAATCACTTCAATTCGCCATCCTCTTGGCATAAACAATCAGAACTCCCCCTCACAACAAACTATTTTCCCATTGTGATTTCAAAACACTTAAGTTTGTTTTAATCAAATGGTTTTTCCGGAAAATAAGTTTGATTTTACCAATTGTAAAATTAGGGTTTATCACTTTGTTCATCAAATACCATTTGTAAGTATGGTCCAATCAAGTTCAACTTAATGACCTTGATTAACCACTTGTCAATGATAACCTTCTTCAACCACTTACAGGTTTACTTATCAATCATAACCACTTGTACATCAAAATATAACAATTTAAATATACCACCTGTAGATTTACCAACTGTACCACTTGTAGGTTCATTTGCTAAGAAAGATACCGATTCCTGCTCCACTTTTACCAACCTGGGAGCTCCGGCAAGTCAGTTTTTTTTTTAGTTTTGAAAAACTTTCCCCCAAGGCTGACCATCCTTGGGAGATTCTGGAACACATCTGTCCCACCAACACTTTGATTTGTAGAATTCTTTAGCACCTTTCACTTTTCCTGCAACCATCTTACCAAAAATATGTTTAACATTTCCATTAAACACTTTTTCAGCATCAAATTCTTTCTTATCAGCAAAGAATTGATCTGAAATCTCAACCCTACCTTTTGATTTCAAATAATCTTTTGTCAATGACGGAAAGTTTTCCTCGTTCATCTCAGGAACGGAATTATAAATCTTTTTCTCAACACATGACTCCTCTGATTTTATGGAATCAGATTCATTGTCAGAATTACCCTCGGATTTAACAACCCACTTTTGTTTACTCAAATCACCTCTTCTTTTGTAAAACCCTTTTGAACTTTCTCCTTCCTCAGAAGTAGAATTTTCAAACTTTTTAACATTTTTCACAGGTTGTTCTTTCTTATCAACACAACTCTTTCTCAAAACAGAGTTAGAAGAAACTTCCTGTTTTTGGTAGTTGGTCTTGGGGCAATTCCAAGCTATGTGTCCAACTTCTTGGCATTTGAAACAGGTTCTTGTGTCAACTCTTGAAGCAAATTTTCTCACATTCTTCTTTACTTCAGCAAGAAACTCTTGATTCGACTGCTTCCAGAACGGTTTCTTCTGTTCATCCTCTGAACTTCCTCCTGAAACAAATTTTGTTTTTGGTTTATAAGTTTTCTGATTTTTATAATTTTCTGAAGAATTGAAGCCAAGACCTTTCTTTTTGAGATTACCATTATGGTTTGATTTCTTTTGAAAACCTGAACCATAACAGTAACCCTTTTTCTTGTTCAATCTCTGTTGAACTCTTGAAGTGTACTTTTTAGGTTTTTCAGCAAGATTTAAATCTTTTATTTCAGAAATATTAATTTCTGTTAATTTGAAAACCTGTTTGATCATTTCAGTTCTGACACTTCTTATTGGAAAATCCTCATCAGAATATAATTTGTCTGAATCATACAAAGTATAAGCCACTTTGATTGACCCGACATTCAAATTAGATTTTGATAACAGAAATTCTCTATTGTAAACCCTGTTAACTGGTGAACTCGGACTCCTCTCAGACGAACTCGTACTATCTGACTTAGACTCCGACTTTGACTCTTCATCCGTATCTAACACCTGATCGACAACTTTCTTTACTAACTCAGACTCATGATCAGTGTCAGACGCTGTGAATGTAACATCAATATTGTCTGGTAATTCATCAGTGATTTCAGAATTTAACTTGATGTTGACTGCCTTTTTTAGACGCTCCTCGTTAGGATTCCTTGGAGAATAAGTTTCATGGATCGGGGGCGGACATCTATTATACTTGACACTTGGTTTCTTACCAGTATCAGTATCTTTAGTCTTTTTCTCCTTGAATGCCTCAAGACCTGCAACAGTAGGATAAACACGATCAATCAAATAATCACAAGTAGTGTAACTCAACAGTAATCATTTAATCCTTTCACTCTCAATTTTCTCAAGTTCCAGCTCCTTCTTCAGTTTAGCACAATCTTCAATGTAATCATTTATGACGCTTTGCTTTGTCATCAAAGTTGCACTCATTTTGTCATTTGCTTTCTCGATTTCAGCATTCGTTCTTTTCAACCCATCAACTGTCCTATTCAGTACATCGTATGACTCTTTCACATACTTCACATCAGACAGTAAATCTTCCTTAATCTTCTCTAAATCAGCAATCTTTTTATCTTTTTCTTCACAAACTTTGCAAGACTCTGAACATTTCTCACAAGGCTTCGTGACTTCAACTACCTTCTCAATTATCTTTTCAACTTCGACAGTCTTTTCAACTTCAACAATCTTTTCGACAATCTTTTCTACTTCGACAAGTTTTTCAATTTCAACAATTTTTTCGACCTCAACAATCTTATCAACAACTTTCTCTACTTCGACAATTTCTTCTCCTGCTTCTGTCTTTTCAGCAGCTTGCATTTTTGCTGCTTCCAGCTCTTTCCTCAATCTTGCCATCTTCTTCTGGTACAACATCTCCATTTTATCTGCAAAAAACAAATTAAAACTAGTTAGATCAATGCCTTTTCTAGCTTTGTTGAGATGTTCTTCCTCATCATCGGTATCCATATCGCTTCCAAGATCAGGAAATATCGGGATTCTTTTCTCACTAGCCTCTTCACCTAGTATTCTAGCAACAAAGCCTGAATCAGATGGAATGTATTTATCCCAACTAAATCCCTCTGCAACTTTTTCATCATCTTGATGAATCAGTAAAGCTTTCTTCTTTCCATCATCAGTAGCATGAGCATGTGCAATTTGAGGTTGTTGAGTAGTCTGATGGAAGATTGATTTCTGATAATAATTATTTCTATCTTGATTCCCGGTAGCTTCTTTACTTTTGCACTCTCGTTTAAAATGACCTTTTCCTTTACAACGGAAACATGTAACCTTTAATTTATCAAATCCCAATGGAGAGGTAGCCATTCCTCGAAATTCATCCCTACCAGTGATCTCTTGAAACTTTTCAGCTCTCCTCCAAGCACTTGCTAAGTACCATTTGATATCTATCACTTCAAGTTCTTCAGCATCAATTTGGTCGTAATCTTCTTTGGTAAGCATCGGATTGCCAATCTTCCCATCGATCAAACTTTCGTAAGATTCTAACATAGTAACCAGTGATGCCATGTGCTGCTTGGCAACTTCTGGAGACAAATTCTGACCATTTTGAATGTTTAATGTAACATTGCACTGAAGATGTGTTGAATTTTGTCGTTGAGAAGTTGATGTTGCGCTATTTGGATCAAAACTTGAAAATGATGAAGAAAATCCACCACTTTGAGTCGCATTATTAATCTTTGTTCCAGATGAGCTGTCAGCACTAAAACCAGTTTGAATTTTTGGACTATGACTGGGAGTGGCCTCAAACTTGTTACCTCTGTAATACAAACTGACATCTTGTTTTGCATTTGGATTCGTCATTATAGCAGTCTTTTGAATATCCAGCTCTTGTTCCTCAATCTTCTGGATAAACTGTGCCAAGTTCATACTCTCAGTCTTCCTCATGAGTTTCACAATCATCAGATAAGTTCCCCACTTCTGTTGGGGTAATGCCTCTGCTAACTTATCAACCCACTCATCATCATCTTTCTGAATATCCAATCTTTTCATTTCTTGAACCAGATGACAGTATCTATCTATTGTTTCCTTTGTGGTTTCATGATCAAATGCAGTAAATATGTCAAACGACTTCTTCAATAAGGCCTTTTTGTTTTTGATCATATCAGCACTCCCTCGGAATTTCTGAAGTAAAGCTTCCCAGATTGATCTAGCAGTTCCATTATGTTGAAGTAAGACAAAGATATCTTCTTTAACGGCTTGCTGTAAAATGCTGATCATCATCTTCTCACTAGTGTATTTCAACTTATCAGCTTCAGTAAAATCATTAAAACCCTTTTCCAACCCACGTTCATTCTTTGGTTTCTCGTAATCTTTCAGTAAAGAACACCAAGCATCGAATCTGTAAGCCTGAACCCAATTCTCAAAACGGTTTTTCCAACCCTGAAAATCTTCGATATACATCAACTTTGGTGGTTTCTGATGCGTTCCCGTTTCATTCTCACTGTATAAATTTTCAGCAGCAGTAACCGGAGCGACTGGTGTGGCAAACGCGTTGTAGAATTCCTCTTCCATGCTTCAGTAATCAGAATATATTTCAAGAAAAACCCGAACGAGCAAATAAACGATCAGTTTAAACGGGCTTATCAATTAACTGAAACAAACTAATACTCGAACTGATTAATATTTTGTGCGGACTGAAGATTGACAAACTGTGCGGACTGCTATGACCCGGATAAAAAACAAACGACCTTTTCCAATGACCTGGCTAAACCACACGACCTTGAACGAGTTTGAATTCAAACGAACTAAACCACCTCTCTTGTGAACTGATTTGCCGTCAACAATGATTGGGCCTCAAATGAGAGTCACGTGGGTTGTCAATTAAAGTCAACAGTTTTTCATTGGACCTCAATTTTAATTCAAAGACTATGATTGGGCCGATACTCTCTAAAACGAAATATGATTGGGCCCTTAATCCACTAATTCAACAACTGATTGTGCCTCTAAAATACACTTATCCGACAACTGATTTGACCGCACAAATCACTTAGTCAGTAAACACATGTGCCGATATTATGAATATTATCTTGAGCCGATACAAAAATGGACAGTCAATGCATTTATTTAATACATCACAAGCAGCCTTGAATATCAAAACATGTATTGGGCGTGTAATATGAGATGGACTGACAACAATCAACTTTAAACGATTTCTATAGGACCAATATAAACTCGAGCAGTGTGATCACATGGATATCACAATTTGACTCAAATTAACTCCACTTTTCACATGCAATACTATAATGAACTCAGATGCTTTTGGCTGACAATTGTTTTGGTTCAAGATAACACTATTGGACCTTTTAACTAATGTTTATCTATGATCACATGCAAACTTTTGTTTTCAACACCACTTAGCTGACAACCCTTTTGATACTTTTCATGCGCAAAGTATTGATATTATTCAATTGAAAGCACAAAGGCCGATGGAGTGAAATCAGAAAGTATGTCAGTTTTTGGAGCGGAATCAATGGTCCTGGTGGTCCTATGAGCGAAATCAAGGGTTCTGGATGTGCCTTATGAGCGAAACTAGGTGTCTTGGGTTGACACAAAAGCGAAACCAGGTCTATGGATGACAAATGAGCGAAACCTAATGTTCCTTGGAGCGAAACTACTCAATTTATGTGTCAAATGAGCGAAATTACCCTGACAAATAAGCGAAATCACACAATGTTCATATGAGCGGAACCACATCCGAAGGTAATTTGGTCCATTTTTAATCCGAATTTCCGTTCCAAACTTTCAAGGGTTTGTCTATGTCCAATTTTAAACAATCTGTGAAATTTTGGTCCAATTCTAACCGTGAAATCTTATTGAACTTGTAAAAGAAGGTATAGAAGCTAGAATTAGAGATGAAAACAAGCTGAGATATGCAGAACTCCTCGTCCTGAGCTCTGATACCACTTGTAGGATCGCGTGCTGACCCGAACAAGTCAATCAGAGGTGTTCTAATCCGTTTCAGGTGCGGAATAACAAGAAACGGACATGAAAAATAGCTTGTTCTACTAAATCTTGCCTTGTATATTGATTTCACACTGATTACAAGTCAATCGGCACTTCGGCAGCAGTTCGGTACCGGAAACAAGACAACGTTACAAATGATTTCGCTCCTAAGGTATATATAGGGACTAGGTTTTGCTCATATGGACATGTCCACAAAAGTGAAACCTCCCATTGTACATATAAGCGGAACCTTATTTAAGGTTTCCCACATACGGACATGTACATATAAGCGGAACCTTATTTAAGGTTTCCCACATACGGGCATGTACATATAAGCGGAACCTTAACACAAGACACAATACACTTCCTATTTTTTCGTAAAATGTGCCCTAATCTAACATTCTAAGACTAAGACTCGATACAAGACGAAGTCGACAGATGTAGTGCACCAACAACGAATCGATAACCGAACGAATAACCGGACACTACCCAAAACACGAAAAATAGACTAGAAGCATTGTTTTTATGATTTAAAGCTAGTTATGGAGATAAAACACCTTAAAAGTCACATAAACACATAAACACACTTAACTTCATCATAAACCCCCTAATTTACATCTATAACCTTTAACTTCCAAAAACTTACACTTAACCCCCCCCCCTCTTTGGTAATCGGCCCAAAGTGGCCCCACTCCCTTTCCATTATAATATTCAAATGTGTGTGCTAGATATTGAACATAAAGACCCTTGGATAATCTAGTGTTGGAAAGTTATAAAGAAAACCATAAGGTTAACAAACATTATCATCTTCATCATTTTTCAAACTCCAACTTTCCCTCCTCCCTCTCTACACCTTACGGCCAATAACCACCACCCACACATCTTCATTTTCAGTCATCTTACAACCATTCCAAGCTTATACAAAGGTGAAAGAAGGTGATCAAAGGAAGCTACAAGTGATAGAAGTTGAAGGACCTTCTTGTGGAGCTTTTAACCACTCATCTTCATCATTCTTCATCTTCTTCTAGTTTGTAACACTTCCCTTGCCACTAGAGCTAGTAGTAAGCCTTCTAAACACTATTTTACTTCATGTTATTAGTATGTACAAGTCACACCATCAAAGAACCTAAACTTTAAAAGATGGCAACATGAAGATCTAACATAATCTAAGTGAAAATGAGTTGTTTTGAAGTTGTTTGATGTATATTATGAAGTTGTGAATGTTGAATCTTCTGTTTATGTTCAGATCCATCATGTGAAAGCTAGTTAGAAGCTTAGATCTAACAAGTTTAAGCATAGATCTTGAAAGATCCATGGTTAAACTTGAAGATGGACTTAAAAAGTCTTTATGTAAACATGAAAAATGGTTTTTAAAGTATGATTCTTATGATCTTGAAGTAACAAAGTTTATGGATGGTTAAGTTATGAGATTTGGCTTCATAAAAAGTTCATGAAAAGGTCTTCAAGAAGCTTATTTTTAAAAGAACCAAGTATGTTAAGTGTAAAACTCAAAGACTACATGTTTCTACAAAATAATCAAGTTCATCCAAGTGTTAAACATGATGACATTAGTGTCTGTAACTTGTGATGTTGTCGAAAATTGATTTTTGGTGAAGAAAAGAAAGTAAAACACATGTTTTTTTGCAAACATGGAAAACCTCCATTTTTAGGGGAAACTATGTCAAAAATTTTATTAAATTTTGACACTTAGAAAAATATAGGTTTTGGTGAAAATTATTCCCCAAAAATTCACCTAAAAATATTTACTATGTTTTCCTATTTTTATACAAAATTACAAGTCAAGAAATAAGGTTTTCTTCAAGGTTAAAATCAATATTAAGTATGTATATTTTTAGGGAAAATATATATGTTTAGTTAACACCAAATTTTATGCTAAGTGTATATTATGTGTATTATATGTAGTAGTGTATTAGGAACTTGAAAAATACACCAAATACTCCCAAGGAGTATAAATACCAAAATACACACAAAAATATACAAGGAAGTATTTATAAATATATATACAAGAATTGCCCATAAAAATGGGTATTTGGACAAGAACAAAATATATATATAAATAAATTATTCCTCAAAACATATGGACTTGGACTAATATTGGACATTTTTGGACATTAATATATATTTGGACATATATATAATTATTACCAAGTAATGAGAATTATACAAAAATCAGGTAAAAGACAAAAATAAATATATATATATTTAACAAGCATAACCAAATATACATATTTCAAACAAACATTAAAAATATATTATTTTTAAGAAATATAAATCCGGAAAGTATTAAAAATCAAAGAATTGATTTTTGACAAATAAGGTAAAATACACAAGTATCTACATAAAAAATACAAGTATACTTCCCTAAGTATACTTACACAAAAATAATATTGAAAATATTATTTAACAACATACTTATATTTATTTTTGAAAAATAATATAAGTAATATATTTTGGATAAGTTAAAAATATAGATTATTTTTAACACTTATCGTTTGTCAAAACCTACATAAACAAATATATATATATATATATATTTACAAGTAAACAATACAAATTCAAATTACAATAACGCGACGAATGGACGAAACCCGACAACCAAGGGCACGACCCTCACAAATGATGAACCTATACAAAACAAATACATAACTTAAGATGGTGACTTGCACTTAGTAAATTATAAGTCTTGTGATTAACGTATATAGAACACATATAGGTTGCGACGCCTACAAGACAAGCCAGGTGAAGTTTACGACGCAGGATATGCAAACCAGTGAGTTTATGTCCCCACTTTCTAAACATTTTCTTGTTTTCTAAACTTTGGGGAAAATACATGTACTATGGTATGTTAGAACAAAATTAAGGAATGACACAATAAGATCATGTCACAAACAGGGTGAGACTTAAGCACCATTAATCAACTATATACCTAGACCGCGGAACAAAATGTTAGATCTAATGGGTTTCAGGCAGCCACACTCTTGGCCGTGTTTTTACCACGAGTGCTTTTGTGTCTCTAGTCGTAAATCGATAGAAAAATGCCTATGGTTTGGATGCTTCCTATGTCGTTACATATGTTAATGGCCTTGCAAACCATTAGCGATCTCGATTTCCTTACATTTACATAATACATTTTTCAAGTACGTTTATACAATGACATACCATGATTCTTACAACACTTACTCATTTGTTTTACACAAACTGCATGAATTCACACCAACTTTTGTTGACGATTTTCAAAACTTACATGTATTTCAGGGAACTAAGTGGATGTGCGCGCGGCCTCTTTGCTCAAGAATGTTGTTTATGTTTCAAGTTATCATGTGTCTTTGCTCCGTTGCCACTTTTGCTGGATGTGTTGGTTATATTCAGCCTCCTAGCGGAGATATAGCGAACAAAACCTTGATCTCTGTTATGAAATGAAATTGTAAACTTTTCAAACAATTATCTTTTGTTGTGTTGTAAACTTTAAACCTAACTTTTGTTTTGGGATGTTAAACTATGAATTGCAATTAAGAGTTATTTTTAATCATGTAGAGTGTTTACTTATCGTATGCAGTGAGAACCTTTTAGGATCACACCTTGTGCTTCCGCCTTAGAAAGGGGTGTGACAGTTGCACATTAAGTTTTGAATGCAGATAAGCCTTTGAACATGAAATGCACAATTGGACTTACTTATAAGTTAAACAACTGATGCACATTAAGTTTTGAATGCACATAAGCCTTTACACATGAAATGCACACTGGTTCTTTTCGCATTGTATGCACTATTGGACTTGCTTATAAGTTGAACAGGCATGATAGACTTTGTTTTGCACTACTGGATTTACCAAACTCAAGAACAAGGATGATATACTTTGCTATGCATAGTACGATTTAGCAAACGCTGGAACAAGGATGATAGACTATTTTATGCATAGTAGGATTTGTCAATCACTTGAACATGGAGCATACATCTTGGTAGGGATAACATGAACTGTTTGACTAGATAAAAAGGTCACAAGTGAAACTCAAACCCAACCCAACTCTAAAAAGTCAAACCCAGTTCAACTTATAAACTGCATTCCAATTGTGCTTCCATGTGTTGATCTCTTGTCGTTATTGTGTTAGTACCTTGATATTGCTGTTAAATGAATGGCTAAAGGTGGTTTGTTACTAGATTAGGAAAAACATTTGAAAATGGAGGGAAATTAAGAAATCAACTTGCAGGGACTGAAATTGTAAGTAAAGTGTTGGGGGTAGTTTAGTCTTTTCATAGAAATACAAACGACCTGTTAGTGGGAGGGTCTTGATTGTGAGCAATTGAAAACGTGTGGGACTGGAGTGTTGAATTTTTTTAAATGAGGACTAAACCTGAGATTGGGTGTAAACCTCATGGACTGAAACTGTACTTTACTCTATAAAATAATTACTCTATGCTAACCTTGTGAGCTACTCTAATTATGAAATTACTCTACTATAAAATTACCCTAGTTAAACCTTGTTTATATCCCAAGTAACATAATTACATAGATACACTACGTATATATATAACGTAATTACATCATTATGTTAGTAGAGTAATTAGATAGATGAAGAAGAAGAAACAGGTAGGATAATTACCCTGGCAAGATAATTACTCTACTACAGTAGTTATTCTATCTGTTTCTTTTGCATCAAAATTACGTTGGTTTAATATCATTATTTAACTACAAATTGACAATAAAATCAATTCACAAGGCACAATTTAACAATCGAATATGATTTGCAAGCTTCAATTCATCTGATTCAAATTTACAATTCTTAAGGAACTTCAATTGATCGATCTAAGAAGTAAGGGCAATCAGAATCAAGGGAGTGTTTAAATCACGTTTAATGCAATTGATTGATGTATATTTACGAATTGTAAAGCCTGATTTGCTAATTAGGGTTGTTGATCGGCAAGAAAGAACGTAACATGAAATTATTGTAGTTTGAGGAAATTACAAAAATGCCACCGCTCTTTTCATAAAATCATTTAGTTGTTACGTTTTGCATGATATGGTTATTTGTATTTGATATTTTGTCTATAGTTTAATGATCCATTGTTATGTAATTTGTAACTTTCAGTGATGTTCCATTGGACTTATCCTACCTTAATTTATTTATGATGTAATTTAATGTTCCACTGTTAACTAATGAATGTAGAACAAATGTCCTTTATGTTTTAATTTATTTACAGCGAATGTCTTTGATTATTGTAATCTTTTTAGGGAGAAAGGACATATTATGTAAAGAAATTAGAATATAAAGGACATCTGCTGTAATTTCATTAGTTAATGGACAACGCCTAAAGTTTTGTTGAAACTTAAAGGACGTAAATGTAATTTACCCTTTCATTTTTCGTGGCGTATGTTCTCATCATGGAAAGTGTGGCATATGTAAATTTAAATAGTGTAGGAGAAGTTATATTAAATATAATTAAGCGTTCATGCCCTTTTAGCTTTTCATTTATTAACCGACGTGTAGGGGTGTTCAAAATTATCCGTATCCGAAAATCTGATCCGATATCCGAATCTAAAATATCCAAAAATTTGGATATCCGAAATTCGGATATCCGAATTTTCGGATTCAGATTTGGATAGTGATTTTAAAAATTTTCGGATATTTCGGATATCCGAATATCCGAAAATCCGAAAATATCCGAAGTATCCAAAAATATCCGAAAAGTATCCGAAAATATCCGAAAAATCCGAAAACTTATATTCGGATATCCGAAATATCCGGTCCTGATATAAAAAAATAATAAAAAATTGGATATTCGGATATCCGATTCACTATCTGATCGGGTACGGATTCGGAAGTGAAATTTGGTATCCGAAAATTTCGGATATCCGAATTTTGGGATATCCGATTTTGAACACCCCTACCGATGTGGTTTTTCATACGAACCGACACATTCCTTATTTTAATAATGCTTGGTGATTAATTCAACATGCCGCATGAACCGATGCGATGGTTCGCATGGCAGTTACATGATCAAAAAAATTGAAAGCTCGTGACTTTTTGCAAGGGCTATACCATAAATACCTAGCTCCTCATTTCATAGCATGTTGTTTTTTGTGTCTATATATAATATATAATATGGAGAGGGTCATAAGAAAACTCTTTCTTCTTGATGAAACTTGAAAAAACTCTATCAAACAATTGTTATTTATGTTGATTTTTATCTAGGGTTTAAGGTTTAATTTTTATAGGTAAGGGTTTATTTTTTAAGGTTTAACTTTAGTATTTAGTTTTTACCTTTTAAGAGTTAGCCTTTAGGTTTTACTTTTGTAGGGTTTAGTTTTATTGAGATTTAAGGTTTATTTAGGATTAGATTTTAGTAATAGTTGGATAGGATTTTCTTACAAAGAGTAGTTTTCTAATGAGTGTTCCCATATATAATATCTAATTAATTTATATTTAGACTTACTACTGTAGGGTAGGGATTCTAAGAGAATTCCACCCTATTTGAAAAACTTGAGAAACATTCTGGACCATACATTTTCCTAAGCTTTTCGTAATATACACATACGTTTAGTTTAAAATTAACTATATACATACATATGTGTATAATTCAAGATTTGACAATATACATATATGTATATAGTCAATTTTAAACTATATGTATGTGTATATTACGAAAAGCTTGTAGTTCAGAATGTTTTTCAAGTTTCTCAATTAGCCTAATGCTTTTCACATAATCCTAACCCTACTACTGTAATGATCACTCCCCATATATAATATATAACTAGTGATATTATCCCGCGCTTTGCGGCGAGTGCTGCTATCATACCAAATCGTATCAAAACCAATTGAACAACATATGTATTGGTATCTATATTTATTTTTATTGTTTTTGCTTTCGATAAACTGACACTCTATCGCTATCATATTGTACCAGACCAAACCGAACAATATCGGTATTTGTATGTACTCATTTCAACGGGTTTTGGTTTGATAACGAATATCATGCTACTACCTTAGTGAACTAAATGAACAACATTGGTTTGGGTAACACTAATATTTTTTAGTGTTATTATTTCGATAAACTGACACAGTACCGCTACCGTACTGAACAACACGTACGCATATCAATACTTGTATTCATTTATGGTTTTCGAATTTTAAAAAGAAATTTTTTTATACAACTCTGTCTACAACAATAAATAAATATCGGTACAAGTATCATGATAATCTGAATCGCTCGATCCATCAGTGTCGGTACCGATGCTCGTATTTATCGTTTCGAATGATATACATCAAGTGTTGATTTCTATACCGAGTGCATATATCGTATCGGTCTATAACGAACCAAATCCATACAATGTCTGCGGTAATGTACCGTCACACACGCGGTCAAATAACTTGAAATGTGAAAATAAATAAACATAGATACGAATATGAATTTTTTTTAAAGTTAATGAATGCAAGTTATTACTGAAAAAGCAAATTAAATAATAATTAATAAAAATAAAAAAACAAATTCTTAAATACTATCAACCACTATTTATCACTAAAAAACAAATTGTATAACAATAATAAAGATTATTACTAAAAAACAAAAATAAAATAAAAATATAAATTACTATTACTATTCATCAAGAGCTTCTTTTAATATGTATAATATAATAACTAGGGTGGTGAACTGTAAGTCTTCTCATAACTCATTATCTCATATCCCTTACCTAATACAAATCAAATTCCAAATCCAACTTCAGAAACAAAACATGACGATCCCAATTCCCCCTAGGTCTTAACCCGTTGCTGCGCTCCATCGGAAGTTCTGTAAAAAAAAATTTAAGGGTTGGTGGTGAACTGGTGATTGTCTTTGTTCGTTCTTTCCCGCTGGACTTGTGGGTGTTTTGTAAGTGCCCTAATTTTGTCTCATTGCTGAACAAATCAAGGTACACTCTTACTATCTTACATTTTCTGGTATGAAAAATTAAAAAGGGTTGAAAAGAAATGAAAATATTGTAAATAAATCCATATTATTTACATACCTTATGATCATGTTTTTAGTTCTTAGGAGTTATCTGTTTTGTTCATCTCATGTGAATTGTGATACATGTTTAATAAAAGAGTTCTTACATACCTTATGATCGGTTTTTTTTCTTCAGCTGAGTATAATAGCAAGAATCCAAACGGTATTTTTCGGTATCATACCGGAAAACCGGTACCGATACCGGTACCATACCGATACCATACCGCTTGTATTTGAGATCGGGATCAATTTTTGAGGAAAATCGGGATCGGGATTTTCGGGATCGGTATCGGTTCGGTACCGTGCTCATCCTTATATTATCCATTTTAAGTCAAATTTATATTGTAGTTTTGAAAAAAAAATAATAAGCACAGTTGTGAAGTTAGATTTTTTCTTTAAATGTTAACGTACGCAAGTTGAAATAGTTCAGTAGGGCATCAATATGTCACCAGTTAAAACTAATGAATTACCATTCATCATCAGTTTCGGTTTGGTATTATCATTCATTACCATTTTTGGTTTGGTTTGATACGATAGCAGCACAACATCTATTTTCATTCCGTACGCAAGTTAAATCAATTCATTATGACATCAATATGTCACCAATTAAAAATAATAAATTACTATTCATAGTTGGTTTTGGTTCGTTTTAATACGAAAACGGCACAATATATGTTTTCATTAAAATTTATATTATAATGCTAAACAAATAAACATCGTTGTTGAGTTAGAGTTTTTGAAAAAAGTTACCATTCAAAAGTTAAAACAAATACATAAAAATTATAGTCACTGTTAAAACTAAATAATGAATTATCTATTATTAAAAAAACTAAAACTGATACCTAAAACATTATTATCCTAATAAAATTATAATCACTATTCAAATTATATAATGAATAACTTTTTATCAAAAAACCAAAACCAAATACCTAAAAAATGTTATCACTATTCATCACAAGTTTAAAATGATATATGTACTAGTGTGATATCCCTCGCGCTACGCGACGGGAATTTGATCGGTGTCGGTTCGGTTCGGTTCGGCTCGTTACAATAGCAACACTCGTTAGAGCAACCTAAATGAACAAAAAACCATAAAAACAAAGTCGTGTTTTACATCAATCGAATACAATAAAGCGAACACCGCACTAAATTCGATAATAGGTATACGGTACTGATGTTTGGTCGTCAGGGTACCAGCGTTGTACCAGAAAAACACTCTACGTTAACTTCATTGTTCATTAATAAGATTAACAAATATACGTTATTGAAGAAAAATCAAATTAAATAAATCAAATTAAATGATAGCTAAATTGGTGAAAAGCATATACATAAATATATTATATAGTTTAATCATATATATTAAATTGTTAGATCAATATTATGTTAAATTATTATATTAATATTAAACTTATCATATAATGGGATTCTCCCGTGCTACGCGACAGGAATTTGGTTGGTGTATATATCGTTTGTTACGATGCATGCACTCAAACGATATTGACACGTAGTTGACACCGACCGAAAACAATGAAAAGAATACCAGTACAAATGTTGTTCGGTCGAAACTGGCTCAATTTCGTCAAAGTACCGACACTCATATAACTTATTGTACCAAAGATATACTCTATTTTGAATGTAACTTTGTTGTCAACAAAATTTATGTTGGCGCATCTAAAAAATTAAGCATGTATGTATATTGAGCTTTTAAATAAAAGTTAACGAACGCGAGTTATTCGGTTTTAAAATTATAGTGTAATCATAATAAACATTTTTAATATATTTCATATTTGCATGAATTTGGTTGGTGGGTAAATCGTTTGTTACGATACCTGCGCTCAAACGACATTGACCTGTAATTTACACCGAACGAAAAGAACACCAATACAAATATTGTTTGGTCGAAACTGGCTCGATTTCGTCAAAGTACCGACACTCGTATAGCTTACTGTACCAAAGATATGCTCTACTTTGTTGCCAACAAAAATTATGTCTGCACGTCTAAAGAATTAACCATGTACGTATATTGAGCTTTAAAAAAAAAAGTTAACGAACGCGAGTTCTTCGAATTTTATATTATATAGTAATCATAATAAATATCTTTTTAATATATTTCATATTCTTCTTGATTATCATTTAAATATAGTGCTTAGCACGTGAATTAGATAGGCAAAAGAAAATTATTGACATAAATTATTTAATATATCAATATTTTTTTTGCAACTCAATTCAATTAAGTCATGAAAATAATAAAAAACAAACAAAAAACATTTAACACCAATTAAAATATTAGAAACAACAAATTAAAAACAAAACCATCAAACATTAAAATATTCAACATCAATTCACCAATAATATTTATCAATTACTGTTCATGCCAAATTTGAAATAATATGTATAATGTATAATAATATAATGTATGTATAATATGTATGTATAATATAATATAATATAATATAATATAATATAATATAATATAATAATAATAATAATTATTATATTATATTTGGACTTACTACTATAATATCATATAATATGGTGACACGTCATATTACACAATAGAAAATGGCCCACTTTGGTTGTATCTTTTTGGGCCCGGGATAGATTGTCTTTCACGCGACGATTTGGCCCGCAATTCACAAAAGTTCCGGGTCCCCGGTAGCGTGCTATTTGTCGAGATTTTCAAGCCACTTGTCGAGTTATAATTGGGTCACACCCTTAAGCCGACCAATTTAAAGGGTCCAAACTTATGTACAATGAACATTTTAATCTTGTTCTATTCTATTATATATAAAAGATAAATATTTTTAAATTAACTTCAATTGTTGAAGTTAATATTGTTCTATTATATAAACAGTAAATATTCTTAAATTAACTTCATTTGAAGTTAAGAAGTAACTTTTTAGAGGCGAATAGATCGATATTAGCTTCGACTCTTGACTCCTGTTTGAGATGGAATAATGTGTGTACGTCTACACGCACCGTCTCCTTGGTGAATGGACCAGCTAGCTGTGTACTCATCTGTTTAGGCTCGTGGGTGTTTCTATATTACGTGACGTATTTATTGTTATGTGTAGTCACGTATGTCTAGTATCTATTATAATATGTCTGATATGTTATATGCATCTAATTATGTTATCGATCACGTACCGGGAATGTCTTTGGTTATGTTTAGTATTTTGTTTTGTATAAGTTCTGGGATTCAAGTAATATAAGTATCTGTTTCAGTGTCATCGTTATTTTAGTATAGTGTTGGTATCAATTCGTATTGCTTCCCGTATGCCTGCCATAACTTCACTGTTGATTTTTCCGTTACTGAGCAGCTATTTAGCTCAGTCGTAGTTCTTTCTTGTGTTTGTCTTATGTGTTTACAGGTAATCCGGGATTAAGCGAACATTTTCATATAAAACATGGTTGAACACTTGATTCCTCCTATAATTTTTTTGAAGTAAACTAGTGTATGGCATAATTTGATCTGAGTAAACAAAGACTTTGACAAATCGCAAAATTTATAGTTAATCTAACAGTTAAAATACCAGTTGTATGTGAAATTTCTTGGCAAATCCAGTAATAGAAAACGAGTTAACTTTTGTTCTTCTTTTTGGGATTTTGTTTGATCAGTCGGCGATTCACCAATAAAAGTTTTATGGGAAATCTTGTCGTATGTCAGTGATTGACCGATTCACCGATAAAATGAACAATTTGTTCGCTAGTTTATCAAACTTTCTCTTCGAACAGTTCACGAATATTTTATAAACGTTCGATTCATTTACAACCCTATCGGTAAATAGTTAAATTTTATTTATATTTTTGTTTCTATTGATGAATTTGTATTCTTGTGATATTTGCTTGTAAAATATAAGTTTTGAAAGGATTTTAATGTTAGTTTTTGATGGTTTTATTTAATTATTTTGTATTATAATCTATTTGGAAAAGTACTAATCGTATTCGGATGGATATGTTGATGGTGACAAAGGAGGACGTTAAGTAGAGTTGTTTGCAAGCAAAGATGGAGACGACAAAATAATTTGGAAGATAACGACTTATTATTTACCCTTTTTACTTTCATCAATTTCAATTATTGTACATAAAAGTTGTTAATCAGTGATTACTTTTTCTTTCTTAAAATCACTTACTCATTTGATTTGAAATGGAACCTAGTATGATAAAGCTGTATAAAATGGAAGCGTAAGTTTAGTTAACGGATTAAAATGGGTTTTAACGAAAAAGCCAAAAAAACACGGTGACATTTACGTAATTATTTACTCGTAGAGTAATTATCAAAATTACTCTACACAGGATCATGTGGAGTAATTTTGATCTTGTAGAGTAATTTTGTAAAATATTCTTGTAGGGTAATTTTGATCTTGTAGAGTATCATAATTACTCTACAAATGATCTTGTATGGTAATTTTGATCTTGTAAGGTAATTTTGAATCATATGTTGTTTGATAAACTTACAGAGTAATTTTGATACACTTGTAAAATAATTTTGATGCAGAGTAATTCTGATACTCTGGTAGAGTAGTTTTGATTATTACTATGCAAGATCAAAATTACTCTACGAGAACATTTTAAAAAATTACTCTAGAAGATCAAAATTACTCTACAGGATCATTTGTAGAGTAATTTTGATAATTAGTAATAATTACGAAAATGACACCGCGTTTTTTCAGCAAAACTTTCAGTTCGTACGTTTAGTACGTTAAAGTTATTTGTATTTGATCTTTTGTCTTGAAATGTAACATAGTATGAGTAGATATTAACCGTTGGATACTAAAAAAAACACTTAAAACATTATTGCGGAAACTAGCAGGCAAGTAGGCATTTTTACACATGCGATGCAACTAGAAGTGATGCACCGTGTAACCAAAAGATTAAGCAGTAACAAACCCAAAAGCGGGGCGGGTCCGTATGGGTTGTGGGGTGGGCGACGACACAAGTCCCAAACCCTCTGAGGGCTCAAATTTTTTTAATTTTGCATAGAATTTACGTTGTATAAGATAGAATATATATGTTAATCAGTTTTGTTTAAATATAGTAGAAAATATGTAAATAATACATGATAAAGCAAACAGGCCAACAGAGAATCCAGACAGAGAAGCAGCCATGGAGTTCGACATAATTGTCAGGATAATCTGGTTCCTCATTAGGGTGTAAGTTCTTGATGGTAATACTAAACTGTAGGGTTTTGGTGTTATGATTATAATAAGTTATGTAACCTTTAACCTCTCTATTTGAATCCTTATATATACACCCAATAGGAAACATAATTAGTTAATAAGGGTAATATGACCCATCAACAATTACCAACTAATTATATAATAGGTTTAATATATTTTGATTTAGATATTATATAAATGATTATATGGATACATGATTAATAATAACATAATTAATATATTTAGTCTTACAATCTCCCACTTAGCCGAGTAATCATTTATCATGAGTATTAGATAAGCCTGATCAGCCGTTGAATCATCATTCGACTCAGAACCCCCATTAGTCATACTACATCTGAATAAACAGTGGTTCGAATGACTGGAATCAATTGGACCAGGGTTTAGTTCTGCATAAAAGGGTTAGTCCTCTCGTTCGATTTGGGGTTTGACTGAGCTTCTTCTCTGATGATATCTGCAAAACAGACAACCGTTAGACTCGCCACTGGGAGAATGGGGGTTCTCTCCGTGACCACCCTTCGGCGTGAGAATAAGTACAGATCTCAATGAAGAAGAAGTAGTGAAAGTGAAGTGAATGTAACTTGTGAAATCATACCTGACCTGTCTTATTTATAGCTGGATTTGGGCGGGAAAATCTGTTGACGGAGATATTAACGGAAAGCACTTTCCGTAAGAGGTTATGCCCTTTTCCATTGATCATTAACGTCCGTTCAAGCACACGGATCATGCATGTGATCAATGGCTGGGGAAACGCCACATGGAAAGTGGGTTTGTATGGATCCGTCTCCAAGTTAGTGTCATCATCGTGACTGAGATGGGCGTTCAGGATGATGCCATGCCACCATTCGATTGTAACTGAATGGTTGTGCACGGTGAAGTCTTCTAGAAGGTTTACAGCTGTAACCCTTTATGCCCTTGCCACGTGTTAATTTCGTTATAACAGAAAGGAATACTTTTGTTTAAGTCATGGTTCCTGGCGCGCGGAGATGTTTAGGTTTTCAACTTCAAGTCTAACTTTACCTTGCGCGAGCCCGCGTAGCGGTGTTAGTTGAACGTTGGTTTTGACCTTTCTCTGGCGCATAGTTATCGAAGATTGTTTTCTTCTATGTTTTTGTTTAGAACCGGTGCGCATCCGCGCAGGGTTCTGTTTAATGATGTTTCATGTGATGGGGTTATGGTATGGTCCCATGTGCCTCCGCAAGGTTTTTGGGACCATACCCCTTCAAGTCCCCCCCCCCCCAGTCCAGTGTTGCTCTTATGCGAGTAAGTGGAGCACTGGACTATATAAAATGAAGTGTGCGCTTTTTTCTTTGAGAAGTTTTGGTGGGAAATATGAAGAATCTTCTCGTGGAAGATACTTTTCTTTCAAGTTGAAGTGCTCATGATTTCAAATTTTGAAAAATTTGACTCCTGGCAGGTGAAAGGTACGGTGTTGACTGTTGACGTGTGACAGTTTTGGTGACAGGCTGTCACTTATTAGTTATTTATTAAATGTACGTCGTCAACGTGGCCTACACGCGCACGTGAGCTCGTGTTTTTTCCCCACTCGCTCCTGATGCATCGATAACCGTGTTTTCCTGAAAAAGGGGCTATTACGGTTTTCTAGGTCATTGATGGCGGTGAGTATATAAACCCTTTTATTGCCTTCTTTTGATAGTTTTGCTCTTTGAATCCGATTCTTCTTCCCCATTATTCCTTTGAAGAAAAATGCAAATTTCTCGCCTTATGTCTACCGGAGAACGTCATGAAGATTCTTCAGAAGAAATGTATGCCGGTCTTCCACCATTGAAGTGGTCAAAAGAAAAGCTCGACAGCATGGTTCGAAATTTTAGGTTTCATGACAGTTGGGGTGTTCGATATCCTGATGAGGGTCAGACGGCGGCAGATGCTCCGGCCGGGTATATTACTTTGTTCTGGGATTATTTTGATGAAGGCAACTTTCGATTGACGGTGACAAGGTTTTTTCTTGACATCCTTGCATATTACAAGTTCCATATTTCTCAACTGCACCTTATCGGAATGGTCCGGATTCGTCATTTCGAATTCCTTTGTCAGTCGATGTATATTGAGCCGACGTTTAACCGATTCCGGGTGTTGTATCAACTCCATTGCTCTCAGGGCTTTTATTCCTTTGCCCAACGTTCTTCGGCGAAAAAAATTTTGTTGCACCCCCCAAAATCCTTTCATGATTGGAAGCCGAAATTTTTCTTCATTAAAGCCGGCGTGATTCCGATGAAGATGACTTTCAGGGGTAAAGAAGACATTGTTGTAGAGACCATACAGACTCCTGATTCGGAGACTTGGTATCAGGATTTGAAAGATGTTCCATCGATTGAGCTTCCGGAGAAAGCCCTAGTTGCTGCTGGCTTGAGTCTATACTGGAGAATGGAGTGTGAAGACAAGCCAGTGTACATGGCGGGCGATAAAAGTAAGATTTGGGATTTTCTTACCCTCTATCTTCTTTTTTTTTTTTGAATGTCACACCCCAACCGATGACGGAATCATCGGGGCGTGGCACTAGGCGAATCAGATTGCTCAAGAGAATCCATAACAACTAAATTGCGACAATATTTAATGCGTTCATTATCCCATACTAGTAAACAAATACAATCACATAAGCTGTCACGAATTTCATGTTCTTTCAAACAATACAAATCCGACAACCTAGATTTTAGGTGTGTTTCTAGACTTCCTAGCTTGATTTGATGTAGACTGCGACTAGACCTGCAACATACGTTAAAATAATGTCAATACAAAAGTATTGGCGAGCATACAGGTTTGATATGTAATAGTGTAATAGATAAAAGCTGCGAATTTCCACATACATAAACGTAATACACGACATATATACTCACAAAAGTGATACTACCAGCTAAGTCCTCGAGCTTCCATCGCGATTGCTAAACTAGACCCCGTCGGGCGCAATAGTACTATACTAGTCATGATGGGACGTCGCGAGTATAAGTCCTAGCACATATGTAACTAGCATCACGTATAACTATGCACGTTGGTCATTCGCAAGTGATAAATAGTTTAAGCATTTGATGTGATTTGATTTGATAGCAACGTATGTTACACCTAAAAGTGCAAAAGCAAAAAGGGTTCAAGTATACTCACAGTCGGTTTTCGGCAAGCAAGCACAACTTGGTTGGATTGAAGGGAGCGCGTCTGAGATTAGCCTGAGTTTAGATTGATAGTGTAAGCGTTGGATAGTGCGTGAAACGGAGCAAGGTGTCAATGGATCGGACAGTACTCCAATCGGATGGCAATCCGTTCGGATGGTCATCCGATCGGATGGCCATTCGATTAGATTGTCACCTCGTTGGTATGGACGTGTTTGTGCATGATGGTTTGCCGTTTGAAGTTTTCGTTGTAGCATTTTGAAAACAGAGAAGTATCTCTACCCTTCTGGTCAGCCGATCGAACGGTCGGTCGACTGGGTGACAACCCGATTGGGTGGCTGTTCGATCGGACGGTGATCCGATTGACAAGACACTATGGTTGCTGATAAGTTCACAGCAGACTGGTCGCTCGATCGGGTGGCAATCCGATCGAGTGACAATCCGTTTGAACTGATGTGTGATGAAGATTTGTAAACGTTTAGCGTTAAGGATCCAAAAGTAAACCGATCGGATGGTCGTTCGATCGGACGGTAGTCCGATCGGACGGTAATCTGTTCGTTGTTCAGATCCTTGAATGTTTGAAAATTTTGGAGTATTGATACCAAGTGCAATCCGATCGGATTGCGGGTCGATCGGGTGACAGTCCGATCGGACGGTAATCCGATCGGATGGCAATCCGCCCCGTAGCCTGATCGTTTCACAACTTGTTTATTTTGTCAAGTTTCTGCAATTTGATCGAGACGGTATGACTACGAGCTAAACAATGGAAACTCCACCGAGTCCAAGTCATTGGATAGGATGGGAATCACCCCGTCCGATCAGTTAACTGTTCTCGACGGTTGTTCGTGTTCAACACGTTAAACCGGTCATCTCATTGATAGGAACCAGTTCTCAAACCGACACTTCACTAGAGACTGAGTAGAAGGCCTGTACGAGCTCTGTTGCTATCGGTTTTGAGTGAGAAGTTAAGAAAGTTTGAAGAAGAGTTTAGAAAACTTAGATTCGGCTTAGATTTAGGTGAGATTAGTGTTTATACACCGTGGAATCTACCAGATCTGGACTGTTCTTGACGAGATGAGGTCACACTTCATTGTTCCTAAGAAGTCCATGATGACATCACCTTAGAACGGCTCAAATCCAAAGATTTAACGGGGAAAAAGTGAGATTTGATGACAAGAAAGACGGAGTGTGTGTAGATCATAGAAGTACAAGATTTAGGGTGAAAACTTACAAGAATCATGGGAAATCGAGTGGAAAAGGCGAGAAGGTGTCTGGTCGAGCGAGGGCAGTCACATCAACTGTTGTTGATGTGACAAGTGGGGTATTTATAGGCTAGGAGGAGAAAGGCGGTGCAGTGAATCGGATCAGACGATGTCCGATCGAGCGGCATCTCGATCAGGTGGCACCTCGATCGGGTGGCACGTCGATCGGGTGGCCATCCGATCGGGCGGTCAGTCGATCGGTGGCATCCGGTGAGTTGTGTTTCAACGTTTCGTTTCGGTCGTTAAGCGTTGCGATAGTTTGGTTACACATTTCATCCACATTTTCCTATATTTATTATAATTAGTCACCTTGGGTCGTATATACATATCCATATTCCAATCCTGCGATAATCGAGTTACGCGTGCTTGCGAGTGCGTTTTTTAGTATTGCTACGTTGCGACACATCACGACTATCATGGAGGGTAGAATTGGTCCTCGCTCGACATCATCGTGGTTGTCAGCAAGTGCGATGTGATGCGATAGCGATAGCGATAAAGTATGCAAAAATACTGTGATGTAGCGATGTATGCGATATAGGCACATTATGATCTGAATCTCTGGTGCTAGGCGTAACGAGTATAACGAGTAGTAACAACGCACGAACGTGCGGGTTGTTACAGTCTCCCCTTCTTTAGGAAAGTTCATCCCGAAATTAATCCATAAGAAGGGTTGCGAGACTTGATGTGAGTGGAAGTAGCGATTAAAAGCGTCCAGGATAAGCGAGCGATCGATTGAAGATTGACGAGAGAGAGCGTTGCGTTGACTGGCGATGGCAGCGAGTAAGACGATTCATACACAAAAGATGGCAACACCAAGAAAGAGATTCAATAGTATTTTGAATTCTCGAAAAGTTGATTAATTTGAAAAGGTTTGGAGAAACTTGTTTATGAAAAATCTTCCCACAGCGCGGTGTTAAACTGTTTCGATGTTCACACCAGCGCTATGAGTGGGGTTTTATTAGGTTACTAAAATATTTTATGGTGTTTAAAACTCGTCTTACGAGATTCTCTCGTCACGCGGCAGTAACCTAAGTCGATTGTCACACAATTGTCACGGGAAAATCTCGTTTTGTACAAAGGTTTCGATCAAATTTTTAGAAAAAGTTTTGTAAGAAGGGTTTTGTTTACCCAAAAGGTTTTAATAATATCAAAAATTCTAATTTTAAATCTTAAAGTCGGCCCCGCATGGCACTTTCCCACGAAAGTTCGACAATATGGCTAAAACACTTATATATAGGAAGTACCAGCGGCGTATCCACCATGTTTTAGCCATATGGCTTCAGGCTCGTGAGGCGGTGTCATGTGTGTCGACATAGTACTGATAGGGTTCGATTCCCTCGGTCCAAACGAAAGATGGTCGGACCAAGTGTAAGAGAAGGATTGAGCAAACTAAGCGATGAAGTCGTTTTTGAACTCAGTTTAGCGATACGAGCGAGTGCGACAAGCGATAAGCGGTACGCGAAAATTTGATAGCACAACATCAACTTAATAAGCGATGACAGCGGCGATAAGTAATAAGCGACAAGCGACCACCGTCAAGCGATAGGCGACGGTTGATGCGTTGCAAGCGGTGGGAATATACGCGTTTAATGCAATTCGATTGGGTTGATCAACACCACAAAATTTAACCAACATTAGACCCCACATGGCCTTTTTTTCCACGAAAGTCTGCTGATAAGGCTAAAACACTTATATATAGGAAGTAACAGCAGCGTATCCACCATGCTTTAACCATATGAGTTTTGTCTCGTGAAGTGAGGTCACGTGTGCTAACTTAATACAGATAACACAGATATGGTAAGCGATAGGCGACGAGCGATATGCGATTAAGCGAATTATGCGAGTTCTATGTTTGAACGTGTGAAAGAATGTTATGAAAGGACTAAAGTTGACAAACATGAAAAGTATATGAAAATACGAGTTCTAAATGTCAACAGTGAATAAATATATTGTACATTAACCCTACATGATGTTAATATCACCAAACGAATAAATCATGGATCATACGAAGCTAAAAGTGAGAAATTACAAACTACAAGGGTTAAATGTGTCAACATGTTTAAGTTATACCTCTGAGTGACCTTTTGACAAACCCGAAGCTTTGTAACGGTTAATTATGCTCACTAGAATGCACGACATAAATTTCATAAAGTTTCGTTATCGTATGAGAAAGTTATGATCAAATTCGTATACAAGGGGTTAAAGCGTTAACGTTGAAAGTTATGACTTTTCGGGTTAACCAGAAGTGTCCAGGGACTTGGCAAAGTGGGTACAAGTCTTAAAGCCCTTGTAGGTAAATAAGAAGGGGTCAAAATGCAAAGAATAAGCTTGGTTGCCCTTTCGAAAGGCCAAGGGACAATATGCAAAAACTTGAAAATGTGAAAGCTGACAACAGGTCTCAGGCGGGCCGCGTAAAGGTTAATAAGACTTTACGCGGGCCGCGTCAATCGCCCAGATACAGAAAAAACTAGACAGCAGCCTGTTATCGCGCTAAACCGATCTTTAACAGATATTTTCACATTGTGGGCGACCCCTAAACAGTCCTAGACACTTAGGGACACGTGTTGATGATTTGTGGTTAGTGGTAGACTTGTGTGTCAACATTCTATGGTGAAAAATTCACTATAAAAGGGCCATAAGTTGCAACCAAGATCTTCACACCTTCTCTTGCATTCCTGATCATCTCTGGAGCACAAGACTTCTCTCAAGTGATCTCTGGTCGTTCATAGGACTCTTGTAAGTCTGCTTGTCCTTCCTTAGTTAAGTTTTTACTTAGTTTAAGCTTAAAAGTCAAACCGTCGTAATTAACGGTTGACTTTAAGATTAATCACTAATGGTCCAGTGATTAGTCGAATAAAAAGTAGTTATAAGTTGGTAATTATGTGGGTAATAAACCCTTAAAAGGGTTCCCCCTGATTCCCACTCTAACTAGGTCAAATGTCGGGTCAAACTTGTTAATAAAAAGTCAACAGGATACTTAGTTTCTAATTTATGCATGATTAGCAATGTAGAACACATACAACCTGTTTGATCATTAATATAACTTGGTAATTAGTGTAAGAACATGTCTAAACATGTTCAACCCGACAATTTACTGTTTAGACCCGGTTCGGAACCGAAAGCCGCATAGTTTGACTTTTGCTTTGACTTTCAGTTCTGACCCGTTAAGGCATATTTTAGAAATGCCTCAGAGCTTCATTTGGACCAGGTTACATGCTAGTATAACCCTCTGTGATTATACACCATGGTTCATTAGTTAACCGATTAATACACATGATTCCGTTAATTGCTCATATGTTGACCATTATGCCCTTTTTCACCTTAAAACGTGATTTTTGAAAATGTAAAAGTGTAGAAACCTTAGCTACTGATATATAAACTTGTATGCAAAGTTTGACATCAGTTTGAGGTGTAGATTGAGAGTTATGCTCATTAGAGTAATTAAGAAGCTTTATGTTAATTAAACGGCGTAATTAACGTATAGCCTATTCAAACTCACTTTTTGATATCAAACTTCTTACCCACTGATGTAATATATTATTTTGGGATTTTTAAAGATTTTTAATTAATTTTAGGATGAGCATAACTAATAGTCGTAGGCTTAATCCGGTAATTGTCGGTTTTGCCCTTACGGGCCATAAAATGAGTTTTACATATCTAATCGACTCCAAACCTTTTGCTACTATTATTAAATGATAAATTATTTTAAACCTCCTGGAATGATAAAAATATCAGATTTCTATATAGAACCCGGAAACGGCTTCTAATCGCCTAATTAAGCGTTTTTAACGCCAAGTATGTACTAGAACTATTTTAAACATACTAAAGGTGATGCTCACTGATATTTGAGGTAAATAATCATATTTTAACAGTAAGCAAAAGTTATTAAACTCAGACTTCAGTTTTGAGCTTTTCGGCTTATGTGAAATTACCAAAATGCCCCTACGGTGCATTGTTTGGTTATAATTGATAAATTTCACATATATACTTTACCCTACTGATATAACTTAGAAAATTGAGTATTTTTGCTGATTACATCAGACCTGTAACTCAGGTTAACACTTAAACTCTTTTATAACCTTTTAAATGGCCAAACTACCCCTACGGGGCATAGTTTGTGTTTAAATTCGTTTCGGGCATAATAAAAGACATCTTACTGATGTCACAACATATTTGGAGCATATTAACTTAGGAAACCTATATATGGCTCTTACGGATACCCGTTACGCTTATTACGCGTTCGGTTCGGTTTATGTAACAAGTTTACACAAATTAGCCGAAGCGGGTCAGACCTTATCGGTTTTATCTCAAAATCCAGAGTGTGTATGAAATACCCATATTAAGCAAGTCTCCAAACTTGTCGGGTCTAAATCACATTCTATCCGGTCATCGCTTAATCGTGCGTACGAACCGTATCTTTGAAACTAACCGGTCTAAGCTTAAGCTTAATTAAAGACCCGTTAGGATTCTAATAGGTTATTATAAACCTTCGTTCCAGATTAGGAGTACCAGTAAAAGCTACTTGCGTTTGCTTATTGTGATTTATACTTTGCTTAGGTAAATACTTTTAACTTATTTTCCCTATACGGGCTTGGGTTACGGTATATAGAATACCGCTTGGTCGGGTGTCAAATCTTCCATCGTTAGGTGGTTAATTGAATAATTTGATCGGCCCATTTAAACAGTCTTGTTTACTTAAAAGCCTTTGGGGGGTTAATGACCATGTCCCGGATATCCCTGGCATCATTTTACGAAATGGCCACGACTTAAGCGCGGGGTGTTGGCGTACATCCGTCAGTGCACAAAAGAATAATGTGGTGTGTCTATTGATCTTTAACCCGGACACGATCCGGGCTACTGAACGCATAAGGAACATGTAATTCGTTCACAAGATTATATATATTTAAATAATTCTCCCAAGTTATAAAAAGTTTGTGCCACGTGCATTCAAATCAATTTTAAATCATTTTCCAAAATGAGTCGGTTGAATGTATTTACCAGTGTAAACTGACGTATTTTCCCAAAAAGATTAAATGCAGGTACTAAACGTAATTGGCTGGATTGTCTCCTTAGCATCAATAAAGAGTCTCGCAAGCTTAAGATGCCTGAAGTCTGTTGAACTATTGTTTCCATTTTATTTCCGATCCGTCTGTGGATAAACTTCCGAATATTGTGACATTTGATATTACAATATTAAATTCGGTTGAAACTTATTTTTTATATTGCTTCCGCTGTGCATATTAATTATTGTGTTCTTTGACTATTATGTTGCCAACCACGTCACGATACTCCCCCACCGGGCCCACCAGTGACATGTGGAAACCAGGGTGTGACAGGTTGGTATCAGAGCCACTAGCCTTTAGTGTTTAATCTCAGTTACACAATTGCACATATCTAAACTTTCGAGTCTAGACAAAGAACATAGGAACAATCCAAATTGTTTCAAATTATTTTAACTTTATCTTTATTTTATATATTGTTGTTGTTATCTCATGCTATATCGACAGGATTAACAAAATGCCGCCAAGATTCTTCCGAAGAAGAGGACGAGGAAAGGGGCCAATCACCGCCCCCAATGACAACGAGGCAGGACCTTCGAATGTGCGAGCTCCTTCCACCACTGAGAGTGACGACCCCCGACAAACCGGAGGAACCTCTTCGAGCCAGCTAGACGGTCGGTTTCGCACAGTTCAACACCACCTGTTCATAACTCTTATGGGCCACACTCGGAAAATGAGCCCAATAACCCACAACCCTCCTATATACCTTTACAGCGATCTTTATCGCACCACTCCTTTGGTGACCCTACACCTGTTTTTAGGGGCCGGTTTAACCCGGCAAATTTTATACAAGAACCAGTGGGTTTTAACCCATTGGGACCGGAGGACCACTTCTCGGGAGACAACGCTATGGATATGGACGAGGACACGGATCTCGTCGAACCTGCCAGTGGTACGCCGAACCATCCCATCGAGATCTCGGATGGATCTTCTTTCCATGGATCACCCTATGATGGTCCAGACAGCTTTCAAGCTATGTTTACCAGGCACGAATGGTATTATACACCTCCTCGCCATTCACCGCCTCAGCAGCAGCAGCAGCAGGATCCCTCTGTGGATTCAAGATTTGTGGCAGTCACGCCACCGCCTCCACCGCCACCAGTTCAACCGGCACCTCCACAACCGCCAAGGCGTAGGAGAACCGGAGCGCGTATGTCTGCACGAGCAGGAGACTTTCATTTTAGTTCTCCTCGTCAGTCAAGTGGCAGCCATTATCCGCCACATCAAGAAGATCCAAAATGGGTGGACCTTCGCAACCAGTTGCACAACAACCACCACCTATGGGTTTTGATAACCCGATTCCAGCATACACGGGTTCGATGGCATACAACCCGTTTGAGCCGCCGTCTCACACCAACTACGGTTACGGTGAAGCTGACCCCTACATGGTAGCGGCAAATTACAACGCCTTTAACCCGGAAGGACCCTATGGCGCTCCTTGGGAAGTAGGGTACCCAACTCATGGGTACCAGATACCTGCCAGACCAATTATACGGACGCAATCGCAGCCACCACGATTTTTTCCCCCAGAACGGGAGGAAATTCTTCAGAGACTGGATCAGGTTGAACGAGACTTTCACCGCGAACGCAGGGAGAGACAGAGCTTCTTCCAAGGATTGACAAGCTTGATCAAAGGGAAGAGCAAGAAGGACCACTGAATCCTTCCGATTGTTATTGAGCCCCTGCGTGGGCCTGTCTTGCTGTATAAACCCCTGCGAGGGTATGCTTGTTTGTTTTGACCCCTGCGTGGGTCTATCTTTCTGTTAACCCCTACGAGGGTATATTATTGTTTAAGTCCCTACGTGGACTATTATGTTATTTGTGTAAGTCCCTGCGTGGACTATTATGATGTTGTTGACCCCTGCGTGGGTAACTTGTTGTCTAAAAAGTCCCGTTTAGGGCGATATGTAATATTTTGATAATTAATGGAATGTAAGTTTATAAATTTCATGTTTGCCATTATGTGCATAAATAAATTATATATGAAATAAATAAATCAAAATCATTCCTTTTAATAAAAGTCTGTCTAATAATTATTAAAAAAGAATCTTAAGAGTGAAACCTAGCCTGAGTGTCCTTATAAAGACCTGGCCATGATGGTAAGACCTGTTTAAAAGATTCGAATCCCTGTTAACATCTGTAAACATGTTAACACTCCTGGTAGATGTGATTCGTTAAAAAAATCACACACGTCATTTTGTAAAAGGATTCTTTTTAAAGATTCCTAACCCAATATAATGATCTCTGAATCATGGGTTAAATCATCAATTAAGATGATCATATTTTAACCATACGTGGTAATATGGTGCCTACGGGCCCTGCTCATTTCCATATGAGCCAAAAGACAGCGGTAGCGATGACTCCCTGTCAGATAAAGGTAATGAACTAGGTTCAAACCTTCATGCCTTGATTCTCTGAAATCATGGCTTATATCATCCTATAAGATGATCATATTATAAACATCCCTTAGAAGGGAAGTGCCTACGGGCTATAGTTAATGTCCTCTGAGACTAAAGACAGTGGTAGCTATGACTCCCTGTCAGAAAAGGTAATGAACTATGATTCAAACCTTAAAGCCGTAATTCTCTGAAATCATGGCTTATGATTTAAAATGTCCATGTGACTAGGCCTTATGTGCTAATATATATTATTATTGTCTATAATTAGGATAAATTATAATTGAAATCCTAAATAAATACGACTAATAAATTAACCAAATATGGTCTCCGTTTACCATGGTTAATGAATTACCCTAAGGGGCAATTCGATAATAAACTCCGAAATAAACTATTGTCCTTGTTTTCTGTAACAGTTCAATTAAAATGGCTAACTCAGACGAAATTAATAGCCATCCAGTGGAGAATATTGATAATGCCCGAGTTCATTTAACGGGTGCTGAATTGAAAGCGTTGGTTGACGACGCTTTTACTAAGGCATTGGAGCGGCAGTACGAAGAGTATAGTGGGACTCGGAGTAGGACCCTATCTACTCCGCATTCGAAGCCACCTTCCAAGAAGGATGAACCCAAAAAGGATGATGATAGACTATCCTCAAACCACAACAGTGCTCCATCTCTACAGATCATACCGAAACAGGGGACCCAGGACAAGGGTTGTTCCTATAAATACTTCGTTTCATGCAAACCCCGGAATTTTACTGGGGAGAAAGGAGCCATTGACTGTATGACGTGGCTGGATGTGATGGATACAGTTGTGGATATCAGCGGATGCGCTGAGAAGGATGTGGTCAAGTATGTGTCGCAATCTTTTAAGGGGGAAGCTTTAGCCTGGTGGAGATCTCTGATTCAAGCCACCGGGAAAATCCCATTGTACAACATGTCGTGGGATCAATTTGTTGCCCTCATCAGGGAAAATTACTGCCCCCAGCATGAGGTTGAGAAGATAGAGTCTGATTTTCTATCATTGGTTATGACAAACCTTGACTGTCAAGCTTACCTCACGAGCTTCAACACAATGTCCCGGTTGGTTCCGTATCTGGTAACCCCGGAACCAAAAAGAATAGCTCGTTTTATCGGTGGTTTAGCCCCCGAGATAAAGGCAAGCATAAAGGCTTCTCGGCCAGCTACTTTTAGATCTGTAGCTGACATATCTTTGTCCCTCACTTTGGATGCGGTCAGGCAAAGATCGCTGAGGAATAAGGATGCTGAGAAGAGAAAACGTGAAGAAGATAGTTCAAGGAGGTCGAACAAGAAGCACCGTGGAAACGGTGACAACAAGAAAGGATCCGAGTCAAGGAAAGATGGGCATCCCTCTGGTGAGAAGCCCAAGTGCAAGATTTGCAAGAAACAGCACTTTGGAAAGTGCAGACTCGATTCGAACTCGCAAAGAACTTTTGCTTGCGGGATATGCAAGTCCAAGGATCACAAGACCTTGGATTGCAAACAGCTGAAAGACGCAACGTGCTACCGTTGCAATGAGAAAGGGCACATTAAAACCAACTGCCCTAAATACGCAAAGAAGCCTGAAGAGGCCAAGAAGACAAATGCAAGAGTTTTCAGAATGGATGCCAAAGAAGCGGTTCTAGACGACAATGTGATTACAGGTACTTTCCTTGTAAATGATGTCTATGCAAGAGTACTATTTGATTCAGGCGCTGATAAGTCGTTTGTAGATCATAAGTTTTGTGAATTACTGAAATTACCTGTCAAAACCTTAAGTGTGAATTATGAGGTGGAGTTAGCAGATGGCACCCTAGAAACCGTCTCTACTGTGTTAGATGGATGTGTTATATCCATTAAGAACCACTCTTTTCCTCTGTCTCTACTTCCCTTTAAGTTGGCCGGTTTTGACATAGTTTTGGGTATGGACTGGTTATCTCATAACCAGGCCCAAATTGTTTGCAACAGAAAGCAAGTGGTGATTAAGACTCCGTCTAGTGAATCACTTACCATTAGGGGAGATACCCAGTATGGACTGCCTGAGCAAGTGACTATGCTCAAGGCTTCCAAGTGTTTAAAGAAAGGTTGTGTCATCTACATGGCACAAGTGATTATTAATGAGCCTAAACCGAAGATTGAAGACATCCCCGTCATTTCTGAATACCCTGAAGTTTTTCCGGAAGAACTACCTGGTTTGCCACCAGATAGGCAAGTGGAATTCAGGATTGATATCATCCCTGGAGCAGTACCAGTTGCTAGAGCACCTTAGAGGTTAGCACCCACAGAAATGAAGGAATTAAGGACGCAACTGGATGAATTGTTGGCCAAAGGTTTCATTAAACCTAGTTCGTCTCCTTGGGGGGGACCTGTCTTGTTTGTCAAGAAGAAGGATGGATCGATGCGTCTGTGCATCGATTATCGTGAGCTTAATAAGGTCACGATAAAGAATAGATATCCTTTGCCCAGGATCGACGATTTGTTCGATCAATTGCAAGGGGCAAGTTATTTCTCGAAGATTGACTTGAGGTCAGGCTACCATCAACTGAAGGTTAGAGATGAAGACGTACACAAAACAGCATTTAGGACTCGTTATGGTCATTACGAGTTCCTAGTGATGCCTTTTGGGCTCACTAATGCACCGGCCGTGTTCATGGATCTCATGAATCGCGTTTGCAAACCATACTTAGATAAATTCGTCATCGTTTTCATCGACGACATTCTTATCTACTCGAAGAACCAAGCTGACCATGAGAAACACCTTCGCTGTATTCTCAAACTCCTATATCGTGAGAAACTCTATGCCAAATTCTCTAAGTGTGAATTCTGGCTTCGAGAAATCCAATTCCTTGGACATGTGGTTAGTGAGCATGGTATCCAAGTGGATCCCGCTAAGGTTGAAGCAGTTATGAACTGGCAAGAACCAAAGACACCTACAGAGATTCGTAGCTTCCTGGGATTGGCAGGATATTACAGGCGTTTCATTGAGAATTTTTCAAGGATTGCTGCACCCCTAACTTCCTTAACTAGGAAGAAGATTAAGTTTGACTGGGGACCTAAACAGCAAGAATCCTTTGACATTCTAAAACAAAAGTTGAGCAACGCCCCAGTACTGACATTGCCAGATGGAATAGAAGAATTCGTGGTTTACTGCGATGCATCGCACACTGGCATGGGGTGTGTGCTTATGCAGAAAGGCAAGGTTATTGCCTATGCTTCAAGACAGTTAAAGGTGCATGAAAAGAATTACACCACCCACGACTTGGAGTTGGGTGCCGTTGTATTCGCACTAAAAATGTGGAGGCATTATTTGTATGGTATCAAATGTGTGATCTATTCTGATCACAAGAGCCTCCAGCACCTGTTTAACCAGAAAGAATTAAACATGAGGCAGCGCCGTTGGATGGAGACTTTAAATGATTATGATTGTGAAATTAGATACCATCCCGGCAAGGTGAATGTAGTCGCTGATGCCTTGAGTCGAAAGGAAAGGGTGAGACCCATCTGAATCAATGCCAAGCGCATGGAGATAAAGAACAGTTTGATTGAAAGGTTGTTAGTTGCACAGAAGGAAGCTGTGTTGGAAGCTAACTATCCTAATGAAAAGCTAGGAGTAACCGAGGAGCAGTTATCTCTTGGCAAAGACGGAATTCTTAGATTGAATGGACGAATATGGGTTCTAATTTATGGAGGACTTCGAGATGTTATTCTTCGGGAAGCCCATAGTTCCAAATATTCTGTTCATCTTGGAGCTGATAAGATGTACCAGGATCTAAGGGCAAGTTATTGGTGGATAGGCTTGAAAAAGTTTGTAGCTGCCTATGTAGCTAAGTGCTTGACTTGTGCGCAAGTCAAAGCAGAACATAAAAAGCCGTCAGGTTTGCTACAACAGCCTGAACTTCCTACGTGGAAGTGGGAAATGGTAACTATGGATTTTATCACCAAGTTACCTAAGATGAGGAAAGGAAATGATACAATATGGGTTATAGTTGATAGACTGACTAAGTCAGCACATTTCTTACCCATCAAGGAGACTTATAGCTCCGATATGTTAGCCCAGTTATACGTGGATAAGATTGTAGCCTTACATGGCATACCTGTGTCTATTATCTCTGACAGAGATACTAGATACACGTCACATTTTTGGAAGAGTTTCCAGCAATCTTTGGGCACGCGTTTGAATTTCAGTACGGCTTACCATCCTCAGACAGACGGTCAGAGTGAGCGTACTATTCAAACTTTGGAAGACATGCTGCGTGCATGCGTGATTGATTTGGGTGGTAGTTGGGATAACCACCTACCACTAATTGAGTTCTCCTACAACAATAGCTACCACACCAGCATAAAGGCTGCGCCTTTTGAGGCCTTATATGGTAGAAAGTGTAGAACGCCCGTTTGTTGGGCGGAAGTTGGAGATGTCCAATTATCAGGACCAGAGATAGTGTTCGAAACGACGGACAAGATTGTCCAGATTCGTGACCGTCTCAAAGCTGCCCGAGATAGGCAAAAGAGTTACGCAGATCCAAAGCGTAAAGCTATGGAATTTGAAGTAGGCGACAAAGTGTTGCTTAAAGTATCACCCTGGAAGGGGGTGATACGATTTGGTAAGAAAGGCAAGCTAAGCCCGAGATACATAGGACCTTTCGAGGTTATCGAACGTGTTGGGTCGGTTGCCTATAAGTTAAACTTACCTGAAGAGCTCAGTGGAATTCACAATGTGTTCCACATCTGCAATCTGAAGAAGTGTTTCGCTGACGAATCACTGGTTATACCACATACAGATGTGCATATAGATGAGAGCTTGAAATTTATGGAAAAACCATTGTCGATTGAAGATCGCCAGGTTAAGAAGCTTCGAAGGAAGCATGTACCTATTGTAAAGGTCAAATGGGATGCCCGTAGAGGTCCCGAATTCACGTGGGAGGTCGAATCCACGATGAAAGAAAAATACCCTTATTTATTTCAGTAAATCTCGGGTCGAGATTTATTTTAAGGGGGTGAGGATGTAACACCTCGAAAATTCACGTCCTATAAAGTGTTGACACGTGTCATATGTTTGAACGTGTGAAAGAATGTTATGAAAGGACTAAAGTTGACAAACATGAAAAGTATATGAAAATACGAGTTCTAAATGTCAACAGTGAATAAATATATTGTACATTAACCCTACATGATGTTAATATCACCAAACGAATAAATCATGGATCATACGAAGCTAAAAGTGAGAAATTACAAACTACAAGGGTTAAATGTGTCAACATGTTTAAGTTATACCTCTGAGTGACCTTTTGACAAACCCGAAGCTTTGTAACGGTTAATTATGCTCACTAGAATGCACGACATAAATTTCATAAAGTTTCGTTATCGTATGAGAAAGTTATGATCAAATTCGTATACAAGGGGTTAAAGCGTTAACGTTGAAAGTTATGACTTTTCGGGTTAACCAGAAGTGTCCAGGGACTTGGCAAAGTGGGTACAAGTCTTAAAGCCCTTGTAGGTAAATAAGAAGGGGTCAAAATGCAAAGAATAAGCTTGGTTGCCCTTTCGAAAGGCCAAGGGACAATATGCAAAAACTTGAAAATGTGAAAGCTGACAACAGGTCTCAGGCGGGCCGCGTAAAGGTTAATAAGACTTTACGCGGGCCGCGTCAATCGCCCAGATACAGAAAAAACTAGACAGCAGCCTGTTATCGCGCTAAACCGATCTTTAACAGATATTTTCACATTGTGGGCGACCCCTAAACAGTCCTAGACACTTAGGGACACGTGTTGATGATTTGTGGTCAGTGGTAGACTTGTGTGTCAACATTCTATGGTGAAAAATTCACTATAAAAGGGCCATAAGTTGCAACCAAGATCTTCACACCTTCTCTTGCATTCCTGATCATCTCTGGAGCACAAGACTTCTCTCAAGTGATCTCTGGTCGTTCATAGGACTCTTGTAAGTCTGCTTGTCCTTCCTTAGTTAAGTTTTTACTTAGTTTAAGCTTAAAAGTCAAACCGTCGTAATTAACGGTTGACTTTAAGATTAATCACTAATGGTCCAGTGATTAGTCGAATCAAAAGTAGTTATAAGTTGGTAATTATGTGGGTAATAAACCCTTAAAAGGGTTCCCCCTGATTCCCACTCTAACTAGGTCAAATGTCGGGTCAAACTTGTTAATAAAAAGTCAACAGGATACTTAGTTTCTAATTTATGCATGATTAGCAATGTAGAACACATACAACCTGTTTGATCATTAATATAACTTGGTAATTAGTGTAAGAACATGTCTAAACATGTTCAACCCGACAATTTACTGTTTAGACCCGGTTCGGAACCGAAAGCCGCATAGTTTGACTTTTGCTTTGACTTTCAGTTCTGACCCGTTAAGGCATATTTTAGAAATGCCTCAGAGCTTCATTTGGACCAGGTTACATGCTAGTATAACCCTCTGTGATTATACACCATGGTTCATTAGTTAACCGATTAATACACATGATTCCGTTAATTGCTCATATGTTGACCATTATGCCCTTTTCACCTTAAAACGTGATTTTTGAAAATGTAAAAGTGTAGAAACCTTAGCTACTGATATATAAACTTGTATGCAAAGTTTGACATCAGTTTGAGGTGTAGATTGAGAGTTATGCTCATTAGCGTAATTAAGAAGCTTTATGTTAATTAAACGGCGTAATTAACGTATAGCCTATTCAAACTCACTTTTTGATATCAAACTTCTTACCCACTGATGTAATATATTATTTTGGGATTTTTAAAGATTTTTAATTAATTTTAGGATGAGCATAACTAATAGTCGTAGGCTTAATCCGGTAATTGTCGGTTTTGCCCTTACGGGCCATAAAATGAGTTTTACATATCTAATCGACTCCAAACCTTTTGCTACTAATCTTAAATGATAAATAAATTATTTTAAACCTCCTGGAATGAAAAAAATATCAGATTTCTATATAGAACCCGTAAACGGCTTCTAATCGCCTAATTAAGCGTTTTTAACGCCAAGTATGTACTAGAACTATTTTAAACATACTAAGGGTGATGCTCATTGATATTTGAGGTAAATAATAATATTTTAACAGTAAGCAAAAGTTATTAAACTCAGACTTCAGTTTTGAGCTTTTCGGCTTATGTGAAATTACCAAAATGCCCCTACGGTGCATAGTTTGGTTATAATTGATAAATTTCACATATATACTTTACCCTACTGATATAACTTAGAAAATTGAGCATTTTTTCTGATTACATCAGACCTGTAACTCAGGTTAACACTTAAACTCTTTTATAACCTTTTAAATGACCAAACTACCCCTACGGGGCATAGTTTGTGTTTAAATTCGTTTCGGGCATAATAAAAGACATCTTACTGATGTCACAACATATTTGGAGCATATTAACTTAGGAAACCTGTATATGGCTCTTACGGATACCCGTTACGCTTATTACGCGTTCGGTTCGGTTTATGTAACAAGTTTACACAAATTAGCCGAAGCGGGTCAGACCTTATCGGTTTTATCTCAAAATCCAGAGTGTGTATGAAATACCCATATTAAGCAAGTCTCCGAACTTGTCGGGTCTAAATCACATTCTATCCGGTCATCGCTTAATCGTGCGTACGAACCGTATCTTTGATACTAACCGGTCTAAGCTTAAGCTTAATTAAAGACCCGTTAGGATTCTAATAGGTTATTATAAACCTTCGTTCCAGATTAGGAGTACCAGTAAAAGCTACTTGTGTTTGCTTATTGTGATTTATACTTTGCTCAGGTAAATACTTTTAACTTATTTTCCCTATACGGGCTTGGGTTACGGTATATAGAATACCGCTTGGTCGGGTGTCAAATCTTCCATCGTTAGGTGGTTAATTGAATAATTTGATCGGCCCATTTAAACAGTCTTGTTTACTTAAAAGCCTTTGGGGGGTTAATGACCATGTCCCGGATATCCCTGGCATCATTTTACGAAATGGCCACGACTTAAGCGCGGGGTGTAGGCGTACATCCGTCAGTGCACAAAAGAATAATGTGGTGTGTCTATTGATCTTTAACCCGGACACGATCCGGGCTACTGAACGCATAAGGAACATGTAATTCTTTCACAAGATTATATATATTTAAATAATTCTCCCAAGTTATAAAAAGTTTGTGCCACGTGCATTCAAATCAATTTTAAATCATTTTCCAAAATGAGTCGGTTGAATGTATTTACCAGTGTAAACTGACGTATTTTCCCAAAAAGATTAAATGCAGGTACTAAACGTAATTGGCTGGATTGTCTCCTTAGCATCAATAAAGAGTCTCGCAAGGTTAAGATGCCTGAAGTCTGTTGAACTATTGTTTCCATTTTATTTCCGATCAGTCTGTGGATAAACTTCCGAATATTGTGACATTTGATATTACAATATTAAATTCGGTTGAAACTTATTTTTTATATTGCTTCCGCTGTGCATATTAATTATTGTGTTGTTTGACTATTATGTTGCCAACCACGTCACGATACTCCCCCACCGGGCCCACCAGTGACATGTGGAAACCGGGGTGTGACATGCCCTGCGGGGGTAGACTCTCCAGAGTCCATCGATGAGGCACTTGCATTGTGTTTGCAGACTTACGACAAGTCTCGCGATGATGCGATGTAATTGTTACGCCTTGCGAATGAGTGTAGTGTATCGAAAATAACCATAATAGTATAGGTCTAAATAACGTTCAACTCCACGTGGCATTTTCTTTACGAGACTTCGGTAGTATGGCAAAGCACACCTTGCTTTACCCCTACTACTTGCATCCCGTGAATAGATGTCACACTTTGTTAACATGGTCAAGACGCTTATATATAGGAAGTACCAGCGGCGTATCCACCACGCTCGACCATGCTTTTAACGTTATGGAACCATTAGAACTCACTACGATCCCCGTGCACTGACCAAAAATAATCCCGTGTGCACCCGTGATTAGTTGTTCCTTGCACGTTTATCGTACCTTATTCTAAGAGTGTAGTGAGGGTAAAACACATTATATCATGATATAATATATAGCATGTGTGTGCTTCCAGATTAAGTGCGAAGACGAGAGAGAAAGCGAGAGATAAATAGAGTCCACATTGCGTCGAGAAATAGAACAAATTCAACACATAAAAGAAAACGGAAAAAATCGTAGCATTACAACAACATTGGAAGCATAACAAATGTTGCTGTGGAGGACTTCTGCGGAGACTGCGATCGTTGCGGAGATTCCTCAAGTCTGCGGCCCCGTGCGGCAGTGCTGGGTAAGATGACCATACCGGTTGCAATTTGCGCAAAAGCGGCAGTTAGCTCCTGGTGGGTGATGATACGTGCACATGAGACATAGGGGATGGCTTCCGGTGTAGGCGCGCTTCACAAGAACGGGAGCAAATCGTAGCGGTGTAGGGTTTGGAATTTCATCCACGCTTGGTTCCTTTCGCTTGTGGCTGAGCTCGTTGCGATCCTGAGATGAGGTGTCGTTGGAGGATTCGTCTGATGATTTGCTGGAGACATCGTCGATGGAATCTTCATAAGAATGGTCGGATGAGTGAATGACGATTGCTTGATGAGCTTGTTTGACAGGATTCTTGGAGAAGAATCCGTCCAAGACTCGTTTGTCGTTGATCTCTGTGGCCAAGCGATAGGTTTCTTCGATAGTAGCGGGTCTTGCATCTTCGACAAAATCGCCCACACATTCAGGTAAGCCGCGAATCTACTTCGTGATGGCCTTTTCTGAGGTGTTGACTTGACTTGGGCAGATTATGCTAAGCTGTTTAAACCTTGCGGTGTAGCCAGTATTGTCATCTTCGACTTGCTTGATTTTCCAAAATTCGTCTTCTAGCTTCTTGACTTCGTGGGGAGGGCAGTACTCTTTATTCATGAGTTCCTTCAACTCATCCCAAGAGAGAGCATAAGATGAATAACAAATGAATAACAAGACTTGTTTATATAGAAACTTGGACGAGAGTGATCATCCAAGTAAGTATTCTCAATATAAATCCTATTGAGAAAAGTAGTGATCACATCAATAAATGTGAATAAATGTTTATAAAAAGGGACATTTTACATGTTCAAGGATAAACGACTAAAACTAATAATTGTTAACTAACAATTAAATAAAGTTTTACCAAATGAAACCATAAACATGGAAATAAATTGAAGAGTTACTTACATGGGACGTGATGTGGTAATTATAATAAGGTCACGCGTACCATGTGTTGATCGCTTACTCTGGCCAAGTAAGTAGTGAACACATGATAGCATGATCTTCTTATAATGAGCGCAGTTATGTCCGATGTAGTAAGGTCAAGATGAATGAAAAATTTAAAGGATCCTTAGGGTCAAGAAATCTTATGGGCATACTCGTATAAATGGTTTCCGCGGGAACCATAAAAACGATGTATGGCGCACATAGAAATAAAAGACCCAAGGAAATTCGTGACATAAGTCATTTTGACAAAACAACCATGGTAGACAAAAAGGGCATTGTAAAACCAAAGTATAAATGACCCGCGGGATCATAGAAACAAAGGTATTGCCCACATGGGAAAAACGATCAAAAAAAAAACAAAAAAAAAAACCATGGTTGACGAAAAGGGCATTGTAAAACCAAAGTATAAATGACCCGCGGGGTCATAGAAACAAAGGTATTGCCCACGCGAGAAAGACGATCAAAGTCGTTGACTTTGGTCGTAGTAAAGAAATGACGATGATGATAATCATCATTCATAGTCTATAAGACTGTCAAGGATGGTCAAATAAGAATAAAGGTTTGGTTGAATAAAAGTGATGGCTTCCGCTAAGACGACCAAACAAATTACAACGAAAACTTGATGTATACCGGAATGCTTGCACTAATAATGACTTCGGTAAAGTACCCGGTTGATGGGTAAGGATTTAAACACATGCGTAAACCGAGAAACGGGAACACAAATTTAAAGTCAAAAGACTCGGATTATGAGTTATGACTAAAACGACCCACGGGTCATGATTAGAAAGAAATTATAAGGATTTCGCCCTAAGGAGGTGGAAGTCTAATCAAAATAGCCCATGAGGCTAAGTGATAAAACCTACGGGTTAAATTAGATAAAGCGAGGGAATCAGTTAAGAATTCCCGCATAAAACTAAGACTGTAAAAGATTAAATTATGGACTGTCAATATCCCGGTATGGATAATTGACACAAGTTAAGGAAAAGATCCTAAAACTAAAACTTCGGTTTTAGTAAGAGATAACGTTTTTACAAATATAAATCCTGATAGGAACTTAAATAGTAAGCATGAAAGATACAAGTCTTGACACTGATAGGCGCAAGACGATATATTCGAAAAGTGATATTTTCGAAAATGAAAGGTTGATACAAACTAAACACGATGTGACACGATCACGGTTAGGAAATGTAATGTGAAGTAAAATCACATTATAACCAAACGAGCGGTGAAAAGTAACGGGACTAATAAGTCTAGTTAGTAAGACCGGTTAAGGCCAGTAATTCAAATCAATAAAAAAAATTGGTTTGCTTGTAAGCGGCGGATTCGGTATAACTGAACCGAATAAATAAATCTGAAAACAAAAGAAATTATTGCTAAAAGTGAAATATTTCACTAAAGACCTTTAAACGGGTCAAGGTAACAGAGTCACCAAGAGTTCGATAATATATAAAAGCGATGGAAATCGCTAAGTTAACTAAACTAGTGGAAATAATGAGATTACGTTATTTCGAAGTTACACTATGTCGTATGAGATATGTAGACAATTAGTAACCAAAAAGATGTTACCGTACTTTTCGGACAATACTAAGGTTTGGTTAAAAAGTATAAGTAATGTTTAAAAGATTTCTCGGCTCAAATACATTGAGTTTAAACTCAATGAATTATGTAAGAAAAGGTTTCGAGGACGAAACCTCTTTAAGGGGGGTAGACTTGTAACACCCCGAAAACGGGTTTGGTAATTAAACCCCGTTAATACTAAAAGACGGGTAAAGTACCGTTAGTGGTAAAAGTTACCCGGTGGAATATTAGGATTTAAATAATTAATCCTAATAATAAATAAAAATGAATAAAAGCTTTAAAGAAATAAAATGGACAAAAGGCCCGAGTTAACGGGGCCTAAAATAAACTTAGTCATAAATATTCCCGAACCCGCTAAGTTAACTAGGAATATTAAACCCAGTTAATAAGTGAGAGTATTGTTGAAAATAATTAGGTTGTGACCTAATTAATAACTAACCAAACACGAGGGACCAAAGCCGGATAACTTACAAATGGTTTTATAAACTTAAAAATAAAACAAACACACACACATATGTGTGTGTGCGTGCGTGAGAAGCCAGGAGGGAGCTCCATGGAGCAAACCCTAGTTCTTCAACAAAATCTTCAAATTGGAAGATCAAATGAAGGCCAAATTCGGAATTTAATACATAGAAACGATCACCTAGTCGTGGGGATCGTAAGGTATGTCGAATTTCTAACATTCATGAAGTTGTGAAAATTTGTTAAATTTGCATGATGCGATTTATGCAAGAATCATAGAGGCTATGGCCAAATTAATGAAGTATGATTGCTTAGGAACAAACCCTAAGTAGAAATTTGAAGTAAAATTTGCTAGGATTTGAGTAATTTGGTGATTTACCACTTTTAGACAAGTGGGTTTTTATTATATAGTGAAGATGAGGATATACACATGTTTAAAATCATCATAGTTGATAGTAGAAGCAAAATACTTGAACAAATTGTAAGTTTGAGTATATGATCATAATTGCCATGAAATGGGTTTAGTTGATTTGATGAAATTAATGTTGTATAGGTGTTTATAAACACCGTAGTAACTCGTACGAATGAACTACTTGAACAAAATAAGGATTTTGTTAAGAGTTCATAATTGTTTAGAAATGAGTCTTGATACAAGAATTAAACTCAATGATTTATGATTGAGTTTAATAAGAAAAGTAGTCAAAGAATCATAAGGTGTGAAAGTCATGATTTGGAATGACTAATCTAACAACCTTGTGAATAATGAATGATAGTTGGCACTTAACAAGCTAGGTGAAGCTTGAGGAGAAAGCGGGTCGAACGAATCAAGAATGAAAAGGAAAGCGTAATTCGGATGAAAGGTAAGTGAAACTTACACACTTTGTAGAATACTTGTTTACTTTACAAGTAATAAATGCGATAACGATAATAATGAAAATATGGTTTCCGACGCGATTGGTACGAGTCGGAACATATAAAGATGGTAAAAACCATGGTTTATGGTAAAAATGATAAATCGGTAAATCGGTCATGTAATGACTAAGAGATTATGAGTTTGATAAGATTACCGCATAGTGTAATCTAATATTGAGAAAAGGGGTAAAAATGGAAATTTAGTCAAGTGTCGATTAATGTAAATTGACAATAAAAAGGGCACCCATGGCGTAAGCCGAACGGGTCAAATTTGTAAGAAATGAGTTAAAGAGAAAAGGAGGGGTCAAGTGGTAACATCCCACATGGGCCGGATGTGTAAATTTGAAATTTACAAACCTTGTTTTACTACATATGTAAATGTTTGATCATATGAGCCAAACGGGTCAAATGGTGATGATAACACCATTTGACAATAATGACTAATCTTGGTTGTCAAGTCATATGTAAACAGGAACGAGTAGCAATTCTGGGATAATTGCGACGCTATAGAATATTGGTTAATAAATGCAAGGTATAAACGGGTCTATACGTTGATCCGAGCCAGGTACGCACAAATAAGTTGTAGTAAGAAGTGCAATTTGGTCAAATATTAGTGGAAGTCCTTTATCGTAAAAATGAAGGATTAAATGTGACCAAAACGCCCTTGTTAGCTAATTCGAACAAACAACCTTTAAAGGTTGTTTGGAAACAAGTTTTATGATTAAGCAAATACTTAGATTAAGTATAGAAGTTGAAAGAAGTATTATATTAGTCAAACGGTACTATTTGAGTTTTTGCCGTAAAATAATGATTCGAGAAGTAAAATTTGGTTTATATAGATCACCACATCAAACCGCCATAAACACAAGTGTGGTGGGAGATTATAGGATAAGAAATGTGGTGATGAAATGCTAGAAACAATCGAGAGCAATTTTAGGCTCGAAAATGCTTAAATACCCTTAACGGGTCAAAATAAGCATACTAGCGAAAACGGGTTTAAATTGTGAAATAAACTTGTGATTAGAACCTAAAATGGTAGTTAATAACAAATTGAGAAGTGTAGGTGATGTAGGAATCAAACAAATGTGTTCGTTTGATAAAATGCATAAACGGGTCAAAATGTGGTAAAAGGGCGATAAGCCGAAGACTTAAAAGTCTGAAATTTTATTATGAAGGTTGTTGGATTTTAACTCCATAAGATGGAGAATTAAATTACGGACGCGTAGGAAAAAGAATCGGGTAAAACGGATCAATAACGAATAAGTTATGGCCGTTTCCGTGAAATCAGGTTACGCAGGGAATTTGCAGCACCAGCAAACGAGTTTCTGTCTAAAACAAGCGCTCGCGTAGCGCGAGCATCAGTGGCGCTACGCGAGCCGCTAAACTCCGAAAATTCTTGAATTTTATCATTTTTAACCCCTGTACTTGTTTGGACTTGATATTTGACTATCGAAACTAACTTTTAAGTTTGTTTTGATCATAGGTGAATGTCAAGAGTGCACGGATGAAGATCAAGCAGCTACGAAGAACCGAACACACGAGATTAAAGCTTCCGCACAACATTACGTCATAACTTTTAAATGGCGAACTTATCTAAATTTTGTTTAAAACTTTTAAGTTGTAAAAGTTTTAAATTACTCGTATTTTTCTAAGGATACTTAATGATAAATTCATGTTTGTTTTCGTTAATTGCACGAAAACCTTTAGATTAATAACATGGGTGTTACAAGTTGGTAATCAGAGCCCAAGGTTAAAGGGTATAGTGTTCGGTTCGAGGCTTGATCGCAAATCCGGTAAGTACAAGTACGTTAATAGTTTAGTATGCTAAAGTGTTGTAAACAACACATAGGGCTATCGTGTGGTACACGTTACCCCAATTAAAATGATGGATATGGTTGACGAAAATACGCGCGTTGACGCGTATAGTAAAAAAAAAGCCTTTTATTATAATACGGGCGATTATTGAAGTTGACATTACTAACTCTTGTGAATGTTTTAATTGAAGGACACTCGCGTCTGAAGATGACGGGAGTGAACGAATTATGGATATGATGATGGAACGGTCCGAGGTATGACAGGAAGAGCATACTCATCAAGGACCTAAATCGCGTAACGGTCGCGAACAAGACTAATGACAAGAGAAGCCCGTTAGGGCAAGCATTACCAGGTGCACACTTTTAAATTTAATCGCACGAGTCGTTATATGCAACAAACACATAAGTAATAACGGTTGCATACACATATGATAGAACTTGGAAAACCCGATTTCCAAGAGAAATTTAATAGGAAATGTGTTATTCACAATGATGAATAACAAATGAATAACAAGACTTGTTTATATAGAAACTTGGACGAGAGTGATCATCCAAGTAAGTATTCTCAATATAAATCCTATTGAGAAAAGTAGTGATCACATCAATAAATGTGAATAAATGTTTATAAAAAGGGACATTTTACATGTTCAAGGATAAACGACTAAAACTAATAATTGTTAACTAACAATTAAATAAAGTTTTACCAAATGAAACCATAAACATGGAAATAAATTGAAGAGTTACTTACATGGGACGTGATGTGGTAATTATAATAAGGTCACGCGTACCATGTGTTGATCGCTTACTCTGGCCAAGTAAGTAGTGAACACATGATAGCATGATCTTCTTATAATGAGCGCAGTTATGTCCGATGTAGTAAGGTCAAGATGAATGAAAAATTTAAAGGATCCTTAGGGTCAAGAAATCTTATGGGCATACTCGTATAAATGGTTTCCGCGGGAACCATAAAAACGATGTATGGCGCACATAGAAATAAAAGACCCAAGGAAATTCGTGACATAAGTCATTTTGACAAAACAACCATGGTAGACAAAAAGGGCATTGTAAAACCAAAGTATAAATGACCCGCGGGATCATAGAAACAAAGGTATTGCCCACATGGGAAAAACGATAAAAAAAAAAACAAAAAAAAAAACCATGGTTGACGAAAAGGGCATTGTAAAACCAAAGTATAAATGACCCGCGGGGTCATAGAAACAAAGGTATTGCCCACGCGAGAAAGACGATCAAAGTCGTTGACTTTGGTCGTAGTAAAGAAATGACGATGATGATAATCATCATTCATAGTCTATAAGACTGTCAAGGATGGTCAAATAAGAATAAAGGTTTGGTTGAATAAAAGTGATGGCTTCCGCTAAGACGACCAAACAAATTACAACGAAAACTTGATGTATACCGGAATGCTTGCACTAATAATGACTTCGGTAAAGTACCCGGTTGATGGGTAAGGATTTAAACACATGCGTAAACCGAGAAACGGGAACACAAATTTAAAGTCAAAAGACTCGGATTATGAGTTATGACTAAAACGACCCACGGGTCATGATTAGAAAGAAATTATAAGGATTTCGCCCTAAGGAGGTGGAAGTCTAATCAAAATAGCCCATGAGGCTAAGTGATAAAACCTACGGGTTAAATTAGATAAAGCGAGGGAATCAGTTAAGAATTCCCGCATAAAACTAAGATTGTAAAAGATTAAATTATGGACTGTCAATATCCCGGTATGGATAATTGACACAAGTTAAGGAAAAGATCCTAAAACTAAAACTTCGGTTTTAGTAAGAGATAACGTTTTTACAAATATAAATCCTGATAGGAACTTAAATAGTAAGCATGAAAGATACAAGTCTTGACACTGATAGGCGCAAGACGATATATTCGAAAAGTGATATTTTCGAAAATGAAAGGTTGATACAAACTAAACACGATGTGACACGATCACGGTTAGGAAATGTAATGTGAAGTAAAATCACATTATAACCAAACGAGCGGTGAAAAGTAACGGGACTAATAAGTCTAGTTAGTAAGACCGGTTAAGGCCAGTAATTCAAATCAATAAAAAAAATTGGTTTGCTTGTAAGCGGCGGATTCGGTATAACTGAACCGAATAAATAAATCTGAAAACAAAAGAAATTATTGCTAAAAGTGAAATATTTCACTAAAGACCTTTAAACGGGTCAAGGTAACAGAGTCACCAAGAGTTCGATAATATATAAAAGCGATGGAAATCGCTAAGTTAACTAAACTAGTGGAAATAATGAGATTACGTTATTTCGAAGTTACACTATGTCGTATGAGATATGTAGACAATTAGTAACCAAAAAGATGTTACCGTACTTTTCGGACAATACTAAGGTTTGGTTAAAAAGTATAAGTAATGTTTAAAAGATTTCTCGGCTCAAATACATTGAGTTTAAACTCAATGAATTATGTAAGAAAAGGTTTCGAGGACGAAACCTCTTTAAGGGGGGTAGACTTGTAACACCCCGAAAACGGGTTTGGTAATTAAACCCCGTTAATACTAAAAGACGGGTAAAGTACCGTTAGTGGTAAAAGTTACCCGGTGGAATATTAGGATTTAAATAATTAATCCTAATAATAAATAAAAATGAATAAAAGCTTTAAAGAAATAAAATGGACAAAAGGCCCGAGTTAACGGGGCCTAAAATAAACTTAGTCATAAATATTCCCGAACCCGCTAAGTTAACTAGGAATATTAAACCCAGTTAATAAGTGAGAGTATTGTTGAAAATAATTAGGTTGTGACCTAATTAATAACTAACCAAACACGAGGGACCAAAGCCGGATAACTTACAAATGGTTTTATAAACTTAAAAATAAAACAAACACACACACATATGTGTGTGTGCGTGCGTGAGAAGCCAGGAGGGAGCTCCATGGAGCAAACCCTAGTTCTTCAACAAAATCTTCAAATTGGAAGATCAAATGAAGGCCAAATTCGGAATTTAATACATAGAAACGATCACCTAGTCGTGGGGATCGTAAGGTATGTCGAATTTCTAACATTCATGAAGTTGTGAAAATTTGTTAAATTTGCATGATGCGATTTATGCAAGAATCATAGAGGCTATGGCCAAATTAATGAAGTATGATTGCTTAGGAACAAACCCTAAGTAGAAATTTGAAGTAAAATTTGCTAGGATTTGAGTAATTTGGTGATTTACCACTTTTAGACAAGTGGGTTTTTATTATATAGTGAAGATGAGGATATACACATGTTTAAAATCATCATAGTTGATAGTAGAAGCAAAATACTTGAACAAATTGTAAGTTTGAGTATATGATCATAATTGCCATGAAATGGGTTTAGTTGATTTGATGAAATTAATGTTGTATAGGTGTTTATAAACACCGTAGTAACTCGTACGAATGAACTACTTGAACAAAATAAGGATTTTGTTAAGAGTTCATAATTGTTTAGAAATGAGTCTTGATACAAGAATTAAACTCAATGATTTATGATTGAGTTTAATAAGAAAAGTAGTCAAAGAATCATAAGGTGTGAAAGTCATGATTTGGAATGACTAATCTAACAACCTTGTGAATAATGAATGATAGTTGGCACTTAACAAGCTAGGTGAAGCTTGAGGAGAAAGCGGGTCGAACGAATCAAGAATGAAAAGGAAAGCGTAATTCGGATGAAAGGTAAGTGAAACTTACACACTTTGTAGAATACTTGTTTACTTTACAAGTAATAAATGCGATAACGATAATAATGAAAATATGGTTTCCGACGCGATTGGTACGAGTCGGAACATATAAAGATGGTAAAAACCATGGTTTATGGTAAAAATGATAAATCGGTAAATCGGTCATGTAATGACTAAGAGATTATGAGTTTGATAAGATTACCGCATAGTGTAATCTAATATTGAGAAAAGGGGTAAAAATGGAAATTTAGTCAAGTGTCGATTAATGTAAATTGACAATAAAAAGGGCACCCATGGCGTAAGCCGAACGGGTCAAATTTGTAAGAAATGAGTTAAAGAGAAAAGGAGGGGTCAAGTGGTAACATCCCACATGGGCCGGATGTGTAAATTTGAAATTTACAAACCTTGTTTTACTACATATGTAAATGTTTGATCATATGAGCCAAACGGGTCAAATGGTGATGATAACACCATTTGACAATAATGACTAATCTTGGTTGTCAAGTCATATGTAAACAGGAACGAGTAGCAATTCTGGGATAATTGCGACGCTATAGAATATTGGTTAATAAATGCAAGGTATAAACGGGTCTATACGTTGATCCGAGCCAGGTACGCACAAATAAGTTGTAGTAAGAAGTGCAATTTGGTCAAATATTAGTGGAAGTCCTTTATCGTAAAAATGAAGGATTAAATGTGACCAAAACGCCCTTGTTAGCTAATTCGAACAAACAACCTTTAAAGGTTGTTTGGAAACAAGTTTTATGATTAAGCAAATACTTAGATTAAGTATAGAAGTTGAAAGAAGTATTATATTAGTCAAACGGTACTATTTGAGTTTTTGCCGTAAAATAATGATTCGAGAAGTAAAATTTGGTTTATATAGATCACCACATCAAACCGCCATAAACACAAGTGTGGTGGGAGATTATAGGATAAGAAATGTGGTGATGAAATGCTAGAAACAATCGAGAGCAATTTTAGGCTCGAAAATGCTTAAATACCCTTAACGGGTCAAAATAAGCATACTAGCGAAAACGGGTTTAAATTGTGAAATAAACTTGTGATTAGAACCTAAAATGGTAGTTAATAACAAATTGAGAAGTGTAGGTGATGTAGGAATCAAACAAATGTGTTCGTTTGATAAAATGCATAAACGGGTCAAAATGTGGTAAAAGGGCGATAAGCCGAAGACTTAAAAGTCTGAAATTTTATTATGAAGGTTGTTGGATTTTAACTCCATAAGATGGAGAATTAAATTACGGACGCGTAGGAAAAAGAATCGGGTAAAACGGATCAATAACGAATAAGTTATGGCCGTTTCCGTGAAATCAGGTTACGCAGGGAATTTGCAGCACCAGCAAACGAGTTTCTGTCTAAAACAAGCGCTCGCGTAGCGCGAGCATCAGTGGCGCTACGCGAGCCGCTAAACTCCGAAAATTCTTGAATTTTATCATTTTTAACCCCTGTACTTGTTTGGACTTGATATTTGACTATCGAAACTAACTTTTAAGTTTGTTTTGATCATAGGTGAATGTCAAGAGTGCACGGATGAAGATCAAGCAGCTACGAAGAACCGAACACACGAGATTAAAGCTTCCGCACAACATTACGTCATAACTTTTAAATGGCGAACTTATCTAAATTTTGTTTAAAACTTTTAAGTTGTAAAAGTTTTAAATTACTCGTATTTTTCTAAGGATACTTAATGATAAATTCATGTTTGTTTTCGTTAATTGCACGAAAACCTTTAGATTAATAACATGGGTGTTACAAGTTGGTAATCAGAGCCCAAGGTTAAAGGGTATAGTGTTCGGTTCGAGGCTTGATCGCAAATCCGGTAAGTACAAGTACGTTAATAGTTTAGTATGCTAAAGTGTTGTAAACAACACATAGGGCTATCGTGTGGTACACGTTACCCCAATTAAAATGATGGATATGGTTGACGAAAATACGCGCGTTGACGCGTATAGTAAAAAAAAAAGCCTTTTATTATAATACGGGCGATTATTGAAGTTGACATTACTAACTCTTGTGAATGTTTTAATTGAAGGACACTCGCGTCTGAAGATGACGGGAGTGAACGAATTATGGATATGATGATGGAACGGTCCGAGGTATGACAGGAAGAGCATACTCATCAAGGACCTAAATCGCGTAACGGTCGCGAACAAGACTAATGACAAGAGAAGCCCGTTAGGGCAAGCATTACCAGGTGCACACTTTTAAATTTAATCGCACGAGTCGTTATATGCAACAAACACATAAGTAATAACGGTTGCATACACATATGATAGAACTTGGAAAACCCGATTTCCAAGAGAAATTTAATAGGAAATGTGTTATTCACAATGATGAATAACAAATGAATAACAAGACTTGTTTATATAGAAACTTGGACGAGAGTGATCATCCAAGTAAGTATTCTCAATATAAATCCTATTGAGAAAAGTAGTGATCACATCAATAAATGTGAATAAATGTTTATAAAAAGGGACATTTTACATGTTCAAGGATAAACGACTAAAACTAATAATTGTTAACTAACAATTAAATAAAGTTTTACCAAATGAAACCATAAACATGGAAATAAATTGAAGAGTTACTTACATGGGACGTGATGTGGTAATTATAATAAGGTCACGCGTACCATGTGTTGATCGCTTACTCTGGCCAAGTAAGTAGTGAACACATGATAGCATGATCTTCTTATAATGAGCGCAGTTATGTCCGATGTAGTAAGGTCAAGATGAATGAAAAATTTAAAGGATCCTTAGGGTCAAGAAATCTTATGGGCATACTCGTATAAATGGTTTCCGCGGGAACCATAAAAACGATGTATGGCGCACATAGAAATAAAAGACCCAAGGAAATTCGTGACATAAGTCATTTTGACAAAACAACCATGGTAGACAAAAAGGGCATTGTAAAACCAAAGTATAAATGACCCGCGGGATCATAGAAACAAAGGTATTGCCCACATGGGAAAAACGATAAAAAAAAAAACAAAAAAAAAAACCATGGTTGACGAAAAGGGCATTGTAAAACCAAAGTATAAATGACCCGCGGGGTCATAGAAACAAAGGTATTGCCCACGCGAGAAAGACGATCAAAGTCGTTGACTTTGGTCGTAGTAAAGAAATGACGATGATGATAATCATCATTCATAGTCTATAAGACTGTCAAGGATGGTCAAATAAGAATAAAGGTTTGGTTGAATAAAAGTGATGGCTTCCGCTAAGACGACCAAACAAATTACAACGAAAACTTGATGTATACCGGAATGCTTGCACTAATAATGACTTCGGTAAAGTACCCGGTTGATGGGTAAGGATTTAAACACATGCGTAAACCGAGAAACGGGAACACAAATTTAAAGTCAAAAGACTCGGATTATGAGTTATGACTAAAACGACCCACGGGTCATGATTAGAAAGAAATTATAAGGATTTCGCCCTAAGGAGGTGGAAGTCTAATCAAAATAGCCCATGAGGCTAAGTGATAAAACCTACGGGTTAAATTAGATAAAGCGAGGGAATCAGTTAAGAATTCCCGCATAAAACTAAGACTGTAAAAGATTAAATTATGGACTGTCAATATCCCGGTATGGATAATTGACACAAGTTAAGGAAAAGATCCTAAAACTAAAACTTCGGTTTTAGTAAGAGATAACGTTTTTACAAATATAAATCCTGATAGGAACTTAAATAGTAAGCATGAAAGATACAAGTCTTGACACTGATAGGCGCAAGACGATATATTCGAAAAGTGATATTTTCGAAAATGAAAGGTTGATACAAACTAAACACGATGTGACACGATCACGGTTAGGAAATGTAATGTGAAGTAAAATCACATTATAACCAAACGAGCGGTGAAAAGTAACGGGACTAATAAGTCTAGTTAGTAAGACCGGTTAAGGCCAGTAATTCAAATCAATAAAAAAAATTGGTTTGCTTGTAAGCGGCGGATTCGGTATAACTGAACCGAATAAATAAATCTGAAAACAAAAGAAATTATTGCTAAAAGTGAAATATTTCACTAAAGACCTTTAAACGGGTCAAGGTAACAGAGTCACCAAGAGTTCGATAATATATAAAAGCGATGGAAATCGCTAAGTTAACTAAACTAGTGGAAATAATGAGATTACGTTATTTCGAAGTTACACTATGTCGTATGAGATATGTAGACAATTAGTAACCAAAAAGATGTTACCGTACTTTTCGGACAATACTAAGGTTTGGTTAAAAAGTATAAGTAATGTTTAAAAGATTTCTCGGCTCAAATACATTGAGTTTAAACTCAATGAATTATGTAAGAAAAGGTTTCGAGGACGAAACCTCTTTAAGGGGGGTAGACTTGTAACACCCCGAAAACGGGTTTGGTAATTAAACCCCGTTAATACTAAAAGACGGGTAAAGTACCGTTAGTGGTAAAAGTTACCCGGTGGAATATTAGGATTTAAATAATTAATCCTAATAATAAATAAAAATGAATAAAAGCTTTAAAGAAATAAAATGGACAAAAGGCCCGAGTTAACGGGGCCTAAAATAAACTTAGTCATAAATATTCCCGAACCCGCTAAGTTAACTAGGAATATTAAACCCAGTTAATAAGTGAGAGTATTGTTGAAAATAATTAGGTTGTGACCTAATTAATAACTAACCAAACACGAGGGACCAAAGCCGGATAACTTACAAATGGTTTTATAAACTTAAAAATAAAACAAACACACACACATATGTGTGTGTGCGTGCGTGAGAAGCCAGGAGGGAGCTCCATGGAGCAAACCCTAGTTCTTCAACAAAATCTTCAAATTGGAAGATCAAATGAAGGCCAAATTCGGAATTTAATACATAGAAACGATCACCTAGTCGTGGGGATCGTAAGGTATGTCGAATTTCTAACATTCATGAAGTTGTGAAAATTTGTTAAATTTGCATGATGCGATTTATGCAAGAATCATAGAGGCTATGGCCAAATTAATGAAGTATGATTGCTTAGGAACAAACCCTAAGTAGAAATTTGAAGTAAAATTTGCTAGGATTTGAGTAATTTGGTGATTTACCACTTTTAGACAAGTGGGTTTTTATTATATAGTGAAGATGATGATATACACATGTTTAAAATCATCATAGTTGATAGTAGAAGCAAAATACTTGAACAAATTGTAAGTTTGAGTATATGATCATAATTGCCATGAAATGGGTTTAGTTGATTTGATGAAATTAATGTTGTATAGGTGTTTATAAACACCGTAGTAACTCGTACGAATGAACTACTTGAACAAAATAAGGATTTTGTTAAGAGTTCATAATTGTTTAGAAATGAGTCTTGATACAAGAATTAAACTCAATGATTTATGATTGAGTTTAATAAGAAAAGTAGTCAAAGAATCATAAGGTGTGAAAGTCATGATTTGGAATGACTAATCTAACAACCTTGTGAATAATGAATGATAGTTGGCACTTAACAAGCTAGGTGAAGCTTGAGGAGAAAGCGGGTCGAACGAATCAAGAATGAAAAGGAAAGCGTAATTCGGATGAAAGGTAAGTGAAACTTACACACTTTGTAGAATACTTGTTTACTTTACAAGTAATAAATGCGATAACGATAATAATGAAAATATGGTTTCCGACGCGATTGGTACGAGTCGGAACATATAAAGATGGTAAAAACCATGGTTTATGGTAAAAATGATAAATCGGTAAATCGGTCATGTAATGACTAAGAGATTATGAGTTTGATAAGATTACCGCATAGTGTAATCTAATATTGAGAAAAGGGGTAAAAATGGAAATTTAGTCAAGTGTCGATTAATGTAAATTGACAATAAAAAGGGCACCCATGGCGTAAGCCGAACGGGTCAAATTTGTAAGAAATGAGTTAAAGAGAAAAGGAGGGGTCAAGTGGTAACATCCCACATGGGCCGGATGTGTAAATTTGAAATTTACAAACCTTGTTTTACTACATATGTAAATGTTTGATCATATGAGCCAAACGGGTCAAATGGTGATGATAACACCATTTGACAATAATGACTAATCTTGGTTGTCAAGTCATATGTAAACAGGAACGAGTAGCAATTCTGGGATAATTGCGACGCTATAGAATATTGGTTAATAAATGCAAGGTATAAACGGGTCTATACGTTGATCCGAGCCAGGTACGCACAAATAAGTTGTAGTAAGAAGTGCAATTTGGTCAAATATTAGTGGAAGTCCTTTATCGTAAAAATGAAGGATTAAATGTGACCAAAACGCCCTTGTTAGCTAATTCGAACAAACAACCTTTAAAGGTTGTTTGGAAACAAGTTTTATGATTAAGCAAATACTTAGATTAAGTATAGAAGTTGAAAGAAGTATTATATTAGTCAAACGGTACTATTTGAGTTTTTGCCGTAAAATAATGATTCGAGAAGTAAAATTTGGTTTATATAGATCACCACATCAAACCGCCATAAACACAAGTGTGGTGGGAGATTATAGGATAAGAAATGTGGTGATGAAATGCTAGAAACAATCGAGAGCAATTTTAGGCTCGAAAATGCTTAAATACCCTTAACGGGTCAAAATAAGCATACTAGCGAAAACGGGTTTAAATTGTGAAATAAACTTGTGATTAGAACCTAAAATGGTAGTTAATAACAAATTGAGAAGTGTAGGTGATGTAGGAATCAAACAAATGTGTTCGTTTGATAAAATGCATAAACGGGTCAAAATGTGGTAAAAGGGCGATAAGCCGAAGACTTAAAAGTCTGAAATTTTATTATGAAGGTTGTTGGATTTTAACTCCATAAGATGGAGAATTAAATTACGGACGCGTAGGAAAAAGAATCGGGTAAAACGGATCAATAACGAATAAGTTATGGCCGTTTCCGTGAAATCAGGTTACGCAGGGAATTTGCAGCACCAGCAAACGAGTTTCTGTCTAAAACAAGCGCTCGCGTAGCGCGAGCATCAGTGGCGCTACGCGAGCCCCTAAACTCCGAAAATTCTTGAATTTTATCATTTTTAACCCCTGTACTTGTTTGGACTTGATATTTGGACTATCGAAACTAACTTTTAAGTTTGTTTTGATCATAGGTGAATGTCAAGAGTGCACGGATGAAGATCAAGCAGCTACGAAGAACCGAACACACGAGATTAAAGCTTCCGCACAACATTACGTCATAACTTTTAAATGGCGAACTTATCTAAATTTTGTTTAAAACTTTTAAGTTGTAAAAGTTTTAAATTACTCGTATTTTTCTAAGGATACTTAATGATAAATTCATGTTTGTTTTCGTTAATTGCACGAAAACCTTTAGATTAATAACATGGGTGTTACAAGTTGGTAATCAGAGCCCAAGGTTAAAGGGTATAGTGTTCGGTTCGAGGCTTGATCGCAAATCCGGTAAGTACAAGTACGTTAATAGTTTAGTATGCTAAAGTGTTGTAAACAACACATAGGGCTATCGTGTGGTACACGTTACCCCAATTAAAATGATGGATATGGTTGACGAAAATACGCGCGTTGACGCGTATAGTAAAAAAAAAAGCCTTTTATTATAATACGGGCGATTATTGAAGTTGACATTACTAACTCTTGTGAATGTTTTAATTGAAGGACACTCGCGTCTGAAGATGACGGGAGTGAACGAATTATGGATATGATGATGGAACGGTCCGAGGTATGACAGGAAGAGCATACTCATCAAGGACCTAAATCGCGTAACGGTCGCGAACAAGACTAATGACAAGAGAAGCCCGTTAGGGCAAGCATTACCAGGTGCACACTTTTAAATTTAATCGCACGAGTCGTTATATGCAACAAACACATAAGTAATAACGGTTGCATACACATATGATAGAACTTGGAAAACCCGATTTCCAAGAGA